>CM044982.1:15370917-15872922 GCA_024586325.1 Stellera chamaejasme | reverse complement strand
GAACCAGAAATTTAAGGTTGGGGGGGTTAGGTAGGTGTGTAGCTTAATATTAGCTTCGTCTCTTTTTATTGTAACTTTTAGTTTTCCATCTTTCAATATAGTATATTTTATTTCTCTAATATTTTTAGATATAAATTTACAAATTTTATCAAATAATAATAATTTAATTTGTCTAGTTTCTAAATAATTTAATGTAGATTAATTAAATTTAAATGGATATCGAATGTCAAAATGTTGCACTAATAAAGGGATGAGAGAGTATAATAAGTCAATCACGAGTGACGGAGTATAAACAAAAATGACATTCTTTGATATTTCTAAAAGTTTACGCGAATGAAGTATTTAAAAAATCAATTTAAATAAACTTTAAATATCTAAACATTTATGAAAAAAATCATAGATTAAATATTGTAAAACAACAAAAATAAAGTGTAATTATTTGGGGACGGATGGAGTATTTTAAAATTCTATTGGGAGAGTAAAGAATAATTAAATTATTAATTTTAAATAGACTGTTCAACCATAAAAAACAATCAATTTCTAAAATTATTTTTAGATATTTAAAGTTAATAATTTATATACATATCATAATTTGAAGTATAAAATTTCTAAATATATTTTTATAAATTTTAATTTTTTATCTTTATTAAAATTATAGTCAAATATTGAATTTTGAAATAGAAAAACCAAAATGCAGAATTATTTGAAAACGGGTGGAGTATACTTTTGTGCACTTTAGAAAAAGTCCAAAACACTTGGATTGGAGTTTGAACATAATTGAATAATTATGTGGGATGACACTTTCAATTGATTTTCACAAAATGAAGAAGTAATGGTGGGGAGTGTGGGAAAAAATGGAACATTTAAATACATTGTTGTATTTGGATTTAGTTATGGATGAGTTAATTATGTATGAAATTGGATTGGATTGGGTTGAATTTTAATTTTAATTGGGCTTTAATTTTATTGGGTTGAGTAGAGGGGACTAATGGATAAATTATTGCATTAATCCTAATATTATATATTATATACACTATACCTCTACAACTAATGGGGGTGGCAAAGAAGACTTCTGTCAACACTTAGTTCCGTCTCGTAGGAGTAGGAAAATGTTACAAGAATAAACTAGAAATATTCCCTCCTAATAACTCTAGGACAATTAATCTAAAAATAAGAGTTACAAAGAGAAGAAATGCAACACAAGTTAGAAATGTGTCTAGGTGCATTTTTGGTTTAAAACTCTAAATTAATTCATATAATAAATCTCCAAGGCTCCTCCTTTTATTGTGTTATAACTCCAGGAAAATAAGCCTCTAAATGTCTTGTAATTTCCGAAATGATGTTTGAAATTTGAAGCAAAAAGGAGTTACAAAACTCACTTAGCTTCAAACATGAATCTGCAGCAAGACCTGACTTTAGAGCTGATTTTGGACCCCTTAACATGCGAATTTGGTTCCTCATAAAAAAAGAGAAATTTAGCCCCAAATGTTATCTTTCCAATACAACAAGAATCAAATCATTCTAACCTTTGTAGCTTGAGATATGAATTTTCTACCGAAACAACACCAACCAGTCTTTAATGACACTCTTAACAATGCTCCTCTTTTGAACTCCAAATAAGTGATTCATGCCAGATATGTGACTTGGGTATAATGGTTATAGGCACATCCTCACAAGGAGAATGGTTTGGGTTCGAGTTGCACTTATGTCATTTCCTCCCTTTTTATTTTTAAAGCCTTTATAGATTGGAATTGGGCTTTGATGGTGTTGACACAAGTATGAAGACTTGGTCCAATCTGTATGCTTGATGGGTCATTTTAGTATCTTGAGCCATTGACTTGGGCTACACCAGATGAATTGATTCCAAGGCTTGGCTCTTGTTCTGGTGACATTTGGATGGTATTTAGCCTCAGTTTGGCCAAAAGTGAGATTGCAACCTGTTGGGCTGTTGTTCCAAGGCCGTTGGGTTTGGGCCTACATGTGCATTTGGGCCTATTGGGTTGGAGATTATGTCATGCCTACAATAATTGGGCCTTGGGCCCAAAACACTTATTTGGCCATTTCTTGGGTGGAGGTTAGTGCAGTTCTTCGTGTTTGGTAGAAACATTGAGTCTTCCACTTCCTTATTTTGTGCAATGTGATCCTAGGTGGAACCACACTACAACTTATAAAGTCAGCGATCTTTTCAATTCAGAATTACTGGACCCCTATCTTCCCAATTCCTAAGAAGTTTTTGAACGAGATTGATGGGAAGTGTAGATCTTTTTGTGGTCGGGTCAATTAAATTCTAGGAAGTCTCCTGTTTGATGGGAAAGAGTTTGTACTCCCAAGAAGCAGAGGGCAAGGATTATATGATTTAGTACACTAGAACCTTGCTGCTATTGCAAAGAAGCTTTGGAAGTTGTTTGTAGATAGAGAAAGTTTATGGGTACGTTGGGTTCACTCTGTATATATAAAGGAGAATGATGATGTGGAGTTTGGAAATACAAGGGTCATATTCTGTGGTCTGGAAGAGTATTTTGAAGTGCAGGCTGCAGTTTAAAGAGTTAGTGTGTGCAGGGGTGAAAAAGGTATGTTTGAGCTAAACGATGCTTACCTGCATTGTGTGGAGAATTTTGATATACACCGCTGGCAACCTGTGACTCCAGATCTACACGGCGGCCGGCAGTCTCACTCATTCAATTCGATGACCAACTCACATCTTCGAAGACGGCGACAACATGAAAGTGTTTTGCGGAAAGCTGATTACTTTTCCAAAGTGTTGTACACATTCGACATCGGCCAAAACGATCTCAAGACCGGCTATAAGCTCAATATGACAACCCAGCAAGTGAAGGCTTATGTTCCCGATGTGATTGTCTGCCTAGTTCTCAAATGTTATTAAGGTAAGAGTAGTGGTTGGATTGAAACATTTTTGAAACTTAGGGATGCGATTATTGCTTCGGTTGAGAATAAGTTGAAGTTGATTCGAAGATTTCAGGTCTAAATTGTTGAGAATAAGTTTCAATTTAGAGATTGCTTCTGTTGAAACTTGGTTATCGCCGGCGAACTCTCGAGCCGAGCTCGAACTCTTTTCGTGCCGAGCTCGAGTCGCGTTTTCAGAGATACATGAGCTCGAGTCGAGTTTTCAGAGATACATGAGCTCGAGTCGAGTTTTCAGAGATACATGAGCTCGAGCCTGGCCGAGCGTAAATAGTATCGAGCTCGAGCTCGAACCTACCAGGCTCGGGCTCGGCTCGGCTTCTCACCCCTATTTTGGAGTGTGGTAACTACCCCATGTAATCTTATGCCAAGGCTTTACATCCTCATTTTCTATGCAGTGCTGTCTTCATAGAAAACTTTGCATCCTGCATAGCACCAAGAATGAAGTCTGCAAAAGTAGATCTACTGCTCAACAAACGTTTCCACACCACATAACCAGGGAGTCCTTAGGCAGCTCCCAAAAATCAACTCCCACTAGATAGACAGAGTGTATCCACTTGATCCAGAGATTATCCTTATCCTTGAACAAACTCCAAATTTTCTTCACATTTGCTGCCATGTTCCAATGAACCAAAGAATATAAGCCTAGACCTCCCTGTGACTTTGGCAAACAAACATGAGGCCAAGCCACAGGAGAATACCTAGACTCAACAGTCCCTGACCACAAAAAGCTCTGCACCTCTTCTCAATATCCAGGATCACAGAATTTGAAATTGGGAAGATCAAGGACCAGTAATTTTGAATTCCAAAAATAATAGATTTCAGCAATTGTAATTGACCAGCATAAGAAAGATACCCTCACTGTCCAGGAGCCCAACCTCTGCAGAATCTTCTCCACCAATGGTTGACAATGACTGGCCAGAACTCTAGCTCCCACCAAAGGAACCCCCAAATAACGAATGGGAAAGACCCCTATCTCCATTTCCAAGGCTGCCATAATATACTCCATCAAGTGACGGTCTATGCCCACAAAAACACCTGGCTTTTCATCAAATTGCATTCCAAACCAGTGGCTTTTCATCAAATTTCTGTTTTTACAACATCAAAGTTTCATGCTTTTTGGTTTCCTGATTGTATATTTCTGCTTATATGCAGAAAGGCTTTGCCAAAGAGTATTGTGGGCTGAAAATTTGGTCATAGTATTTGTTATCCTGTGTGCTTCAGTACTTCTTTTAGTTTTCACAAATTCAATTAAAGGTTCAATGTTTATTCTGTTATTACACAACCCTTCCCATTTATGATAGAATATTCCAACCATCTGGGAAAAAAGAATCTAAGCCACTGATCCTTAAAGTCTTGTTGATTAAAAAGGAAAACAAATATACTCCTAGTATAAACTATTAATATACTATTGTTGTGCAAGTAATCATTCTCCCTTCTTCATCCTTGTTAAGAACCTGAGCTGAGGTATGCCGATATACAGATGCTTCAGAAACCGTTCTGATAAACAAACCATGGTGTCCCAGCTTCTTTCTCATTGTAGTCCGAACCCATAAGCTTAAGAAGTTACTTTCATTCCTGATGATATGTGCAATTTCTTCCATTGTTAAGATTCGAAGACTTGAAATGATAGATGCAGGAAAATGCCATTGTTGTTGGGGAAGCTTCTTCGGTCTACTGTGAAAGAACCATCAGTAACCTCTTACATGCACCATGTTATTATTCCTGCAAACCAAATGAACCTTATATGCCTTTCTCCACTGCCTGCGGCGTTGAGAGGTTCAAAGAAGAAAATATTCCATCATAATTAGCAGCAGAGACAGGCGGTGGTTTGAATTCGTATGGGCATCCTTTCGTTCCCCAAACCTGTAATAGAGAAAGAAATAGCAGTGTATGATGCTTGCTGAAATCTACTTGGACATGGCTCCTAGCAACCAAGTCTTGACGAGAGTGTTGCAACATTCCTATTGTAGTTGTCTTCTGTTAGCGTGATGGCAATAATTGATCTGGCAGGCTTACTTCACTCAATCGGAGTAGCCATTCTTGGACGAGTGGATTGTTAGGGATTGGTAGAGCAAGGAATATGAAATAGACTAGAAAGCTTTATGAAACCAATCAATCTACTTGTTGATTACTTTCGAAGCCTGTATATATATAGGCATTACAACATAAGATGAAATCCTAAATCTACTAGGAATAGAACTTCTAATACTAAATTACTTCTAATTAGTCTAATTAGTCTACTTCTACTAGGAGTTGGTAACTTGCTGATCAAGTCATACTCCTTCCAGCTTTCGGATCACTCCTCTCAACCCTCCCCTTGGATTCAAAACGGGTAATTTGAAGGGCTGTCCTTAGTACCTCAAATCTGCTAGCTGGTAGTGTTGTGGTGAAGATGTCTGCAAGTTGTTCTTCTGTCTTGCAGCCAACTTGATCTTCTCGCTCACCAATTAAATCTCGATGAAGTGGTGCCTTAGTTCAATGTGTTTGGTTCTTCCATGCATCACCGAATTCCTTGCTATAGCAGTTAGGGGTGAGTTTGAGCCGAGCCGATCCCGAGCCTTGCGGAGTTCGAGCTCGGGCTCGTGAAATTCGGGATCGGCTCTAGCTCGGCTCGAACTCGATCGAGCCCGATAATTTGAGCTCGATCTCAGCTCGATGGTTCGTGAAGCTCGAGCTCAGCTCGATGGTCGACGTTATCTTGATAGATCAGCATTGATAGATCAGTATGACATGTTATTTCGATCGACATCACCAGAATGAATATCCATCTGTATAGTGATCGACATTGTTGTCTTAATAGATCAGCATTGATAATAGATCAGCATGATAAGTTGTTTAGATTGACATCGTCAGATCCACATGACTACCTTGTTAGATCGACATACCTACTTGATTGATCAACATAAAATGGTGATCAACATGATGAGTTTTTTAGATCGACATCACTACATTGTCAGATCCACATGACTACCTTGTTAGATCGACATAACTACTTGATAGGTCAGCATTGATAATAGATCAGCATGATAAGTTGTTTAGATCATCATCGTCAGATCCACATGACTACCTTGTTAGATCGACATAACTACTTGATAGGTCAGCATTGATAATAGATCAACATGATAAGTAGTTTAGATCATCATCGTCACATCCACATGACTACCTTATTAGATCGACATAACAACTTGATTGATCAGCATAAAATGGTGATCAGTATGATGAGTTGTTTAGATCGACATCACTATCTTGTTATATCGACATGACTACCTAGTTAGATCGACATCACTACCTTGTCAGATCCACATGACTACTTTGTTAGATCGACATACCTACTTGATTGATCAGCATAAAATAGTGATCAGCTTGATGAGTTTTAGATCGAAATCATTACGTTGTCGATCCACATGACTACATTGTTAGATCGACATAACTACTTGATAGGTCAACATTGACAATAGATCAACATGATAAGTTGTTTAGATCATCGTCAGATCCACATGACTACCTTGTTAGATCGACATAACTACTTGATAGGTCAGCATTGATAATAGATCAGCATGATAAGTAGTTTAGATCATCATCGTCACATCCACATGACTACCTTATTAGATCGACATAACAACTTGATTGATCAGCATAAAATGGTGATCAACATGATGAGTTGTTTAGATCGACATCACTATCTTGTTAGATCGACATGACTACCTAGTTAGATCGACATCACTACCTTGTCAGATCCACATGACTATCTTGTTAGATCGACATCACTATCTTGTTAGATCGACATGACTACCTAGTTAGATCGACATCACTACCTAGTGAGCTCGTTAAGGCTCGCGAACCCGAGTCGAACGTATCAAGCTCGAGCTCAGCTCGTTTATTATTCGAGCCTCAAAACCGGTTCGAGGCTCGGCTCGATGGGCTCGTTAAAGCTCGAGCTCGAGCCGAGCTCGGCTCAGCTCGATTCGTTTCACACCCCTATATCAGCTGCAGATTTGCTATCACAAAGAATCAAAGTTGCTTGCTTCGTTCCTCTCCAAGATCATTCAAAAGTCTTCTCAACCACACAACTTGACAAGTTGTAGATGTTGCTTGATACATAGTCAGCCTCTGCTGAAGATAGAGCAAGCTGCGCTTGCTTTTTTGACAGCCAAGAGATAGTTCTTGAACCAAGATGAAAACTACTCCCCGAGGTGCTTTTCTTGTCATTTTGATCCCAACAATCACTATCAGTATATCCTCTTAGGACCAAGCTTTGATTCCTTCTGTACCATACTCCAAAATCTTTAGTTCCTGCAATATACCTCAGCACCCGTTTTGTACCTCCAAGATGTTTTGAGGGTTTGTTCATGAATCTAGAAATCATCCCAACTGCATAGCACAAATCAGGTCTTGTATGTGTCATGTATATGAGCTTACCAATCAAACTCCTGAAATTCCTTGCATTTGCCTCACCGTTCCATCTTATCTTTAACTTTTCATTATCATTCATAGGTGTTGTTAGTGGATTGCACTTCTCCATTTTGAACATCTTGAGCAATTCTATGGCATACCTATTCGCTCATGAAGATCAATCTTCTATTTGTTTGATTTCGAGACCTAGGAAGTAATTCAGTTTTCCAAAGTCTGTCATGTCAAATGTTTGCTTCATATCACTCTTGAATTCTTCAATCAAACTTTGAGATGATCCAATATATATCATGTCATCCACACAAAGGCTCACCATCAATATACCTTGTTGTTCATCATTTTTGATGTAGAGAGTAGGCTCATTATGGCTTCTGATGTATCCTTTTTTGCAAAAGAATTGATCTATTTTGCCATACCATGCTCTTGGGGCCTGTTTCAGTCCATATAGAGCTGTACTCAACCTATAAATCATACTTTCTTTACCTTTTACTATAAACCCTTGTGGTTGTTCCACATAAACTTCTTCTTTCAAGTCTCCATTAAGAAAAGTAGATTTAACATCAAATTGATATACTGTCATTGATGTTGTACTCTACTTGCAAGGATTGTTCTTACTATTTCAAACCTTGCTACGAGGGAAAACGTCTCCTCATAATCAATTCCAGCCTCTTGACTGAAACCTCTAACCACCAACCGACCTTTATGCTTGTTTATGCTACCATCGCATTTTAACTTGGTCTTGAAGATCCATTTCAGAGTTATAAGATTCTTCCCTTCTGGTAAGTTGACTAAATTCCAAGTATGATTTTTCTCTATTGAATGAATTTTTTCTGTCATAGCTTTTCTCCATACATCTTGTTGCATTGCTTTTTCAACTGATGTCGGATCTTCAACATACATACTAGTGGTGTTTGATAATCGATAGGTATCTTTGGTGCTTTCCTTATTCTCTCGACTTCTTCTTTCAGGTTACGAAGCCTGAGTCGATTGATTCTTCACCTACTTCATCCCGATCATCTTGATTTTGAGGTTCTGAGTTTCTTCTAGAGTTTCTTCAATCCAATACTCTCTCCAAGCTTTATTTTCATTATCCCATCCACGATTCTCATCAAACTTTACATTTACGCTAACAATCAATTTCTTGCTTGTAAGCCTTTGATTTTGTGCGATAACCAACAAACAGGTACTTATTGCTTTTCTGGTCTAGCTTGTGTTTTGCACCTGTTGATAAAACATAGCGCACACATCCAAATATTTTTAGATGAGAAACTGATGGTTTGTAGTTGTGTCATACCTCGAATGGTGTTTTGTTCTCTAGGGCTCTTGTAGGTGAGATATTTATTAAGTAAATTGTTGTTGCAACAGCTTACGCAGTACTCATCTCCCAAACCTCTTGCTTTCAACATTGATCTAGCAATTTCTATTGTTGTTCTATTCTTTCTTTCAACTACTCCATTATGCTACAGCGTAAAAGGAGCGAGTGAGTTGCCTTCTTATGCCTTGATCTTCACGGAATGCATTGAATTCACCGGACATGAATTCTCCACCGTCCTAAGCATTTTTAACTTATGTCTGTCTCTCTTTCTGTCCAAGCCTTGAACTTCTTAAACTCTTGAATGCTTCTGATTTCTGTTTCAAGAAATAACCCTACACATTCTTGAATAGTCATCAATAAGTAGAAACATATACTTACTTTCACCATGAGAAGCAGTCCTCATTGGACCACACAGATCAGCATGAATTAACCCTAGTTTTGTCTCTCTCTTCTTGCTTGATTGCTGGGAAAGGACCTTTTTGCTTGTTTTCCATAAATGCATCCTTCACACACATCTCCATCTTCTTTTATACTAGGTAATCCTTTCACCATGTCTTTATTTGTCAACATCGTAAAGCTCAAGTTCAAGTGTCCATACCTTTGATGCCATAACCTTGAGTCTTGATCCTGTTTGCTCATGAGTGCATGTTGTTGTGAACTCAAAGTTATAGCAAACATTTGATTCTCTGTCATTTTTATTGGAGAATCAACTCCCTTGCTTGTCTCGAATCGGCACTTAGCATTTTGAAAATTGATGATATATCCAGATTTTAGCAATTGTCCAATGCTTGATTAAGTTATGTGTAAGACTTAGGGCATATCTATAGATTTTATAACCCTATCTTTTCCATCAAAGAAGATTCCAACTTCACCTCTTCCTTCAATTTTTATCTACTTGTTGTCAACCAATCGACTTGTGATTTGTGTGATTCATCCATAAGCTTGAACTTATCTCTTGAACTGTCAAGTGATTTAAGCAACCACTATCAAGATACCGGACATCGAGCTTTGTGCCTTGTTGTTCATAAGTGTCATGAACATATAATCTTCATGTTCTGACTCTTGTTCCACAAACTTGGCTTCTCTGGTTTACTCCAACAATCCTCTTCTCTGTGGCCTTTCTTTCTGCAGTAGGAGCACTGTTGTTTGTTCCAACAGTCACTCTCATGGTGCCTAGTTTTCTTGCAGTAAGAGCAAGTGATGGCTCTTCTTGAAGATCTTCCCCTGCCTCTTGCTTTAAAGGGAAACCTTTCCCGTCCTCTATTAAAAGAGTGATTTTGAGTCTCTTGTTGAATATGGAAAGCACTTTCATGATCTTTCTGTGTATTTCTTGCAATTCTTTCCTCATGCACTTGAAGAGATCCCATTAATTCATCAAGTGTCAGTGTTGCAAGATCCTTGGATTCTTCTATAGCAGCAACAACATGATCAAATTTTGGTGGCAAGCTTCTTAAGATTTTTTATTACAACAGATTATTCTTCTACGTTTTCTCCATAACTTCTCATCTTAGTAACAATATCTGACATTCTTGCAAGATAAATTAGAATTGACTCATTGCTTTTCATGCTTGAATTTTCATACTCTCTCCTTAAACTTTACAAGTTCACCTCTTTAACCTTTGCTGAGCCTTGGAATTCCTTTTTCAAGGTATCCCAAGCCTGTTTTGCTGATGTAGCTGCTGCAATCTGAGAAAATACAGCATCATGTGAGCCTTTTTAGATGAAATATTGAGCCTTAGCATCTTTTTTCTTTTCTTCTTTCTTGGCTGCATCATCTTCCCCTTCTTCTAATACACCTTTGTCCACGATATCCCAGAGATCTTCAAACATGAACAAAGTCTTCACCTTGATCCACCAGTAATCAAAGGACTCCCCTTTGAACACATGTATCTGTGTTTGTGAAATGCTGCTGAAATTGGTGTTTGTTGTCATTCTAGTCGAATAAACCTAGCTCTAATACCACAATGTTAGGGATTTGTAGAGCAGAGAATATGAAATAAACTAGAAAGCTTTATGAAACCAATCAATCTACTTGTTGATTACTTTGAAACTGTATATATAGGCATTACAACATAAGATGAAATCCTAAATCTACTAGGAATAGAACTTCTAATACTAAATTACTTCTAACAGGTGAAATCTAATTAGTCTACTTCCACTAGGAGTTGGTTACTTGCTGATCAAGCCATACTCCTTCCACTTTCGAGATCACTACTCTCAACACTCCCACTTCTCCTACGGTTAAACAACTCCCTAAAGATAACTACCAATATCTACCGCAATTAATTAATTGCTACTAATAATAATAATACCAAAATCATCAATTCTTAATTATTGTTATTATGCGCATAACACAATCCTTGAGCTCGGCTCCATCCATTGGAGCTTGAATCCTCATCCAAACACCGAACCCGCGCCCGAGTCTGTACTCCATGGAAGGATCAATAGCTCTCACATCATCCAAACTCGTTCTTTGAAGGTATCGGGAATCAAAAATGGAAACTTTGTCGAAATTGGTATCAGCCTGAAAATCGAGAGCAGAATGATCGAATGATCACAAGCTGGAATTAGAGAAAGATTATCATGGCGTTTACGGTGTTTGACAACTAGTCTTTTGGCTGCTTTGCATTTACAGGGTGCTTAATACTACAGGGAATCCTTATAAAAAAATTATATACTTAGAGGAAAATGGGTAATTTTACAACTGAATTTTACAAAATCTCTAAATTTTTCACTAAAGTTCATTTTGAAGCGAGAATACCACCAACGTTTTATTGAAGGAGTAACTTTGCCATTTAACATTAATTTTTCCCGGTTGGCGCTCATGTGGCATGCTACTAGGTGATTATGTGGACATTGATTGTATGCAGTTTTGTAGGTTAATATTTTAATTTCACTTAATATTTGTAAAACTAATCGTTCAACCCTTAAACTTTGACATATTTTAAGGAGAAATTCAATATTAACTCTAAAACAATGTACGCTTAATGTCCATGTAATCATCAGTGACACATCACATGAGTGCTAATCTGGAAAAAATTAACATTCGATGTAAATTTACCCCTTCACTAAAACGTTCCCGACATTTTCATTTCAAAATGAAGTTCGGTGGCAAATTTCGAGATTTCATAAATTTTAGTGGTAAAATTACCCTTTACCCATACTTATAAGAGGCCAAACCATTCTCAATGTTTTATTTAGACCATTATACTTTTAATATCATTCGATCATATCTTATGGATGTCAATCAAGCGGGTCAAGTCGAGTTCAATTCGGGTCATTCGGGTTTAGCTAAGTTCATATCAAATCGGGTTCGGGTCATTAGGGTTTAGATGTGTTCGGGCCAGATCGGGGTTGGGTTCGGAGTTCGAATGTTCGAGTCAAGATGATTTCGGGTCAGGTTTGGGTCATTAAGGTTGTATTGAGGCTATGTTCATCTCGTGTTCATATCTAGATTCCTTCGGGCTAAAATAGATTACGGAGAGCCGTCACACGACTATACGAGCACCGTCGACCCGAAGTGGAACTCGTGCAATGATTCCATAGATTAGTAATCATTCTGGAACTAACGACTAGTCCGAAGCCCGCATGCAAACGCGTTAGCTACCCTTCCCCGAGCTGCAAGATGCAACTCAACGTCAACTTCGAGTCGGAGACTAGCCGAGCATAACAACCGAGGTGGTGAAACCATAGGCCAACCCGAGCCCATACACACACAACCGCATCAACTCCTCTGCCCTGAATTATGGATATGTATTTTGCCTTCATACGCATGCATTATCAAAGTTTTTGCTAGTACTTAGTGTGGATGCGAGTGTTTTTCAGTTATCTGTGTCATCCGAGAAACTGATGAAAGCATATTTTATATATTGTTTTCCCCACCATTTGTGTTTAATTATGATTTTAACTGTTGATCTTTATACATTTTTGTGCTAAAATCTTGAAGGTACTTTTAGTGGCAAGTTTTGAGTTAAATATATTAAAATGTGGCAAGTTGAGGAATTTTTGGGCTAAGTGCCTAGCACAAGGGAAAAAGATAAAAGCCTGGATGTAGAATAAAGAGGGAATGGGGTCAATTTGGAAAATATTAAAAGGTTTAATGGTGAAACATGAGTTCAGCCCAAAAGAAAAGGCTGGAATTCTTCTTCTTCTCTCTCGCGTTCAGATCGCGAACCAGCAGGCAACAGAAGCTGATTTCGCCGCCAGCTGAGGCTAGATCCATCCAAGCCTTGACGGACCTCCCCAACCAACCATCTCCGCCGCATCTCACCACACTCTGAGCCACCACCTCCCCAACCATCCTCGCACCACCATAGCGCCAGCAACTGAAATTTGTAAAAATTCTAGCTGCTGCCCATCCACCTCCATAGCAGCGACCCAGCCTCCCTCAGGCCACCAATAACACCTAAATTGACACCCCTTGACCGCCGGAGAAAGACCCCATCTAGTGATGCTCCTTCTTCATCCATTTCCAGGCTAGTTTATTCGGCTCCACGTTGGCTTGTTTTTAAACTTTAATTTCGGATAACATCTTTAATTAGTCTTGATTGGTGATTAATTGCTTGAATTCTTGGTTGGGTTAGTGTAGAACAACCGAACCGCCTCGGGTTCGGGTCTTTGTGAATTGATTGATCAAATTAGTTGCATTTGAGAAATTGATGATACTTGTTGCTTGATTGGTGAATTATTCTTGATATTTGCATGAATTTATCGGTACCACATGTTTATGTTTATTCGGTGTTCGACGAGAGCTCTAGAGATATTCATCGAGCGTAGGCCATGAATTGAGCGAGTTTTCCGCACTAATCGAAAGATTTGGAGGGTTACTTAGAAGAATAAGGTTTGTTTATAATGAGCTTTACCCTAGTGCAAAATAAGAGATTGTTATTGGTCGAGGTAGAAGAAACAAGTTTCGTGACTTGAGAAAGCGGAACCCTCATTTGAATCCTCTCCTCATTTATCTGTAATTTTTCATCGTTGTTATTGATGCATATCTGCTTTCTAGGATCTTGTTTCATGCTTAATTATGGCGTGAGTTTGGGTTAGAGATTTCACGTGCGTACTTTCGCGTGGTACTGGGAACAAGCACGAAAGCCAAAAAGTAAGTTCGAGTGGTTTGTCAAGTCACTTAGGAATTTATGGTTGCACTTAAAGCCCTCTCATTGGTGCGGGACGAGAGATCGATCTCAGCCATCGTCACAAAGCAGTAAACGAGCATAAAAGAAGAAATTTTCCATTAAAAAGGCAGCTCAAGACAAAGTTGAAGACAATTCTACACAACTGGAGAAGTTCGAGACGATCGAGGAAGACGTGAGGAGCGACCGGTGGCGATCCTCATTTATGGGGTGCGGTTGCTCCCTCGCCCGAAAATCACTAAAGCCACTAAAGTAGGGGCATCGGTCCCTCGCACTTTTCATAAATGGTCCCCTCCTTCTTCTCCCGACAAAGTGGCTCCAAGGTGACGATTTTACTACGCTTTGGCCTCCTCGCTCCCAAAACTCTCCCTCATTGGCCAAGCTTCCATAAGGACTTCTACAAGATGCAAGACTCTAATTTTCATTAATTAATTTTGGAGTTTAGGGTGGAAATTTTAAGTTTTACTCTTATACTTGTAAGAACTCTACACCTTTTGTCATCTCTACACACTTGTTCATATTCTCGGCAAGGGTTTTGGAACTCTTTTCTCATCCCTCTTTCGCTAGCATGAAGTTGGGTTGATTTATGTAAGATTGAATCTTCAAACTCCAATTTCTAAGTTTTTCTTACACTCTTACACTCTCTATTTACTTTTATGTTCATATCAATCGCTCAAACGTTTTTGGCATGAGTTATGAGTAGTTTTCATCTCATAGGGTTGTTTAGGTAGTTGTAGGTTGTTGAATGATGTAAATTTGTTAGATTAATACTGATGCATGATTTGCAACTTTCTCGGGCTTAACGAAGACACATATAGAGTAGAAGGCCGACTACTCTATTACGTCTCTAAGTGTTTAACAAAATGCTTGAGAGACCATTTTGTTGAATAAACTTAGGGAATGGTTGGATATTATAGGGCTATTTCAGTAAGATTGTCTAAAATGTTAGGAGACTTTATTGGTCAATCTTAAACCCTCCATGAATGATGCAAGTGGAGTCACTCCTTTGATCATTTATGGTGATAATAGCTCTAACTTAACAAGTTTGAGCTTGAATTAGAGCCAAAGCTTAAATTAGAACCAACTCCTCTATCATTACATTTTCAATAATTTGACATGTCATTCAATAACCTCAACCCTAAGCAATCTAGGAAGGCCTTTAGTCATTAAATTTCACTCAAGTCACTACTATTGCATTCCATCTTAGAACTCATTTCACCTTGTTCATCTTTTTACTTTTCATCTAGAATAGTTTCATTTAGCACCTTACTTGGACCATCTCACTTCACCCACCAATTGAAACCAAATAATATAGACAAAAATATTGCATCTAGCTAGATTCTATCAATCGCGCTACAATCTCTACGGTTTGACCCTACTCACTCTGCTACAATTTGCACACCTTGCACTTGGGGTTGAATGAGTTTCATTACTTGAGTTGAGCATGTTTTGAATACATATAAAACACCCATCACGCAGCAAGTGCACTTACAATGGATCAAATAAATTTATAAAACACCTTACAACGCTTGTATTGTCACCGTAGACAAGATGTTGAGTAAGAGATCAAACCCAAGGGAACCCGAGCTCATAGAGTCTAAATGTGTTGTGTGTGTGTGTCTAATCTACCATGAGATGCAAGTAGGCGGTGGAGGAAGATGATGGGCATGGTGGTGAAAATGCAAATGCAAACAAGAAAAGTAAAGGTATGGAGGGGAATGAAGTGAGCACTGGTGGAGTCACAATCATAGGCTTTCCAAGATAATCGTGTGTCCTTAAAAACATACATGTGCAACTAAACTAGAGGTGAGAACAAGTCGAGCCCGAGCCCGGCAGGCTCGAGGCTCGAGCTCGTGAAGTTTAGGCTCGGCTCAAGCTCGGCTTGAATTCTATCCGAGCCTAAAATTGGGCTCAAGCTCGATTAGTGAAAAGCTTGAGTTCGGCTCTAAAGCTCGTGAGGCTCGATAGGGTTGCTAGGTAAGCTCATTTTAGCTCGATTCGATCAGGCTCAAACTAAGCTCGCGGGGCTCAAAATTTCCTTACATGTTCAATATGCGGGTATTATGGGTATTTCCATTAGGCTCGGCTCGAGCTCATCTCAAAAGCTCGTGACGACCGATATGGTTGTTGGGTAAGCTCATTTCAGCTTGGCTCGATCAGGCTCGAACTAAACTTGTAAGGCTCGAAAATTCCTTACCCGTACATAAGGGTATTATGGGTATTTTCTTAGGGTTCGTTAAGACTCGTGAGCCTTATCGAGCCGAGCCTCTAAAGCGCAGGCTCGGCTAATATAATATACGAGCTTAAAAATCGACTCGAGCTCGTGTTTGAGGCTCATGAAGCTCGTAAGAGCTCGAGCCGACTAAACTCGTCTCTCACCCCTAAACTAAACTCGTGTCCTAGGCGGACCATCTTTGATACCACCGATCAACTACAGAGGTCATCACCGACTCCCGCAACCAATCATCTAATCCGTTAGAATCGGACTCTCCAAAGTAACACAAAATCCTTTTAGAAAAGGATATCTACCTACTCCTACTCAATCAATGACATCACATCGGCGAGGGTGCACACAACAAGTTTCCATATCTTGCTCAAGGTGAGTTACGATAATTACCCATGCTCCTCTCGGACATAGCAGGTCCTCACTCAACAAAAATCACCATAGACTAGACGATCTCAGTGGTCTAGGGACAAAGCTTTTGAGACTTACGCACCTAACCTCAACCACCAACTAGCATTTTCTAGCATCATAGACAATGCTAGAATGCTAGTTAACCGATCTCGCGGGTCTACATCTATCAAACGCCTCTCGGACATTTGATCGAACACCAGATGATATGTCAATGTAAGTAGTGACCAAACATGCATACTATAAATGAAATCGCTGGGATCAATATCACGAAAAATTAAGCAAGAAAACAAAACACTTAGACTCTAAGCAAGGATTCACTAAGACATAGAAAAACCCTACTATATTAAAGCTATAAACATGCAATTGAGAGCAAATAATAGCAGCCAAAAGATGTAAGAGGAGAGAAAAGAGTAGATATCACCCATAGATTGATCTCCAAAGTTTCCCCTTCAACCACTAAATAAATTGGGGTTGAGGGCTTAAACCATTCTTGAAATTGAGAGAGAAACACTATAAAAATTGATGAAATTCGTAGGTCTTCAATTCTTGCTCTAAAACCTAAGGTAAGATTCTATATACACTAAATCTAATGTCCCTAAATGCCCCTAACATAATAGGCATGTGAACTATAGTACTAAGGGCAAATATGTCCCAAAACGATGAGTACGCTACGGAAATTTCGGGAATCGACGGTGCTCATCCTTAATGCGTAAGTGTCTCCTCTGCATGCTCAAGCAAGCGCTCATCGCCACTTTGCTGAAATTTAGCTTACACACTAGCCTTGTCGTGCGCCGCGCCATCACAAAGACGCAGACCATTGTGCACGTCGTTCACGCGCAGAGCCATCGCGTCGGCCCTTCATCGATAGCTTCTTCCCATCTCCATTGACTCCAACTCCTTCATTCGAGCCGAGACTTCTTAATTTGGCCTGCTAGTGGTTGATATTAGTCTCGAGCCCTCAAATGCTGCTCATTAAGCTCCTTTTGACCTCCGTAACTATGCAACTACAGAAGATTGAAGATAACAAGTAAAGTGCATCTTTTTCATATAAAGTAAGAAAAAATGATAGATTTATTGCTTTAAACACTCTGAAAATGTATGTGTGTTTGCACACACAACAATGACATTCTTAAATATCTCCTATTAAGCTATTATAGTGAACGTGGGTTGCTGTAACACATGTGAGACTAGCATAAGAGAATATTCACATGTATATTAGGAAGGTTTATGTATGAATTTATATGAGAGCAACTATGAATTGGACCGGCCTATTTGAGAGCACTATATGGATCGTGATGTGATTATCATAAGTGTCTCTCATCGATCATAGTACATACAGTCCTTCGACCAAAGATTATGAAGATTTTCTCATGTGAGTTGCATGCTTTAATTCTATGAACTATCTTGCATCACTGAGAGATTGCACTAATTTTAGGTATGTCACAACACCATAGAGTTAGACTGTCATTGACCAAGATGAGATTTTTCACACCCATACCATAGGGGAGTATTCTCACGTGTGCAAAGTTGAATGTTAATGAGGGTGATATAATAGTTTGGCTCATGTACATAATGTGATCAACCAACGGATGAGATTTCATCATGATGTCGATTTCTACATCACTTGAATGGCAGCGATATGTTGATATATACCGCTCACTACCGATAATCATGGATGAGAATTCATAATTACTACCAATGTAATGAGAGCCTATAGCGTCGCACACTAAGAAAAGGAAGTTTTGGGGTTGTTCGGCTAGAAATGCTTGTTAATTAAGGAGTTAAGTGTCAACATAGTGAAAGTTGAGCACTTAAGTCCTAGGGCTTCTTGTGATGAGGGAATGGAAGCGTACTTGCCCCTTTTATGGAGTAAATGCGCTTAACTCCAACTAAGCACACGTACATAAGGTTTTTCTAAGGAATCGCTCCTTTCTCATCATACTATGGGTGAAGAAAGCTTGGTTCTCTAATTATGGCTGCTAGAACAGCTCTAGAGGACTCAGTACTCTCGTGGCTTAGCATGGATGCTGTAGAGGGCTAGTAATTTCTCATGAGCATTGCAATGATTATCAATCGCATGAGGTAAATTTTGAAAACCTGGTTTATTCTATTTCAATAAATGATTCTGGGGTTTCGTTTATGTCTACTAATTCCTCTAATTGAGATCCGTAAACCCCAACAAATATTCTCACTAAAATTACAAGCAAACCTCATTTCAAAAAAATTCAACCAAGTGATAAATTGAATCAAAGCACAACATCATCGTCATACTTATTGGAGATTGGTCTCCGCTTGGTGTAGCGCGGATGCGAAGAAGACATGAGATTGGGGAGTTGAGTGGGGAAAAGTTTGAGTGATTTATTTAAAAAGATCAGAGATTCAATGTGATCAGATGATGGTCCGCCGCAGTAGTTCTCGCCTTTTGATTGTGATCACCGATATCCAGAGATCTCCCTCTTCTCAGAAAGTCGCCTTTGTTAGAGAACTAGTTGGTGCACTCCATTAACAAAACAGGTTGTTGGGTTTGTTAGCTCAAAGAAGTTTGTGATTATTTTAGGATTTTTTTCTTGGTGAGTAAGTTAAGGAGTCTAGTTTAATTAGGATTATGTTTCCTAATTAGAATGTGATTAGGTTTATGCGTAGCCTAGATAAAGACAAGTTCTATTAGGATATTGAGTATAAGAGAAAACTCAATGTATTGGAGAGACAAGATGTAAAGGTGAAGAAAGAATAATGGTCGAAGCCCGGATGTAATGAGCACAAAAGACTTTCGTAGTTCTTATATTTTATTGAAGATATATTCTAGTCGATTTTCTCTCATCCATGGATGTAGGATTATATTTTGAATTGCAGTGGATGGGACTAATTATGGAAAATCAATTAGGTATTGTTTCCAATTTTGTCAAGTCTATTTTTTTTTCATTTCAAGCTAGTACAAATTTTAATTTTGGGTGCAAATTTGAAAATCAGGAGGGTTTGCTTGTGATTCAAAGCGAAAATGCAGCATCAAAGGAGGTGAACTGGTTGTACATAGAAGAATTGGTTCATCGTTGCCGATAGAGGTCTTGGGTGTTTTTTTATGCTGAAAAGGTGTTTGATAAAATGTCTGTGAGAGATTTGCTTTCATGGAGCCAATTGTTTCTGGCTGTGTAGAACAATTTTATTCTGGAGGGGCTAGATAGGCTTTGATTAATATATTGTTCTCAGCATTTTCATCATTTCACTTAGGGGTGTAAGTCAAACCAGCAACCCGAAACTGAACCCAACACGAAATTGTCGGGTTAGGGTCGGGTGAAGGGTGAAAACACCCTTGGGTGGCCCGAACCCAATTTTAGCCCAAATTTCGGGTTTGGGTCGGGTTCAACCCAAATTGCCGAGCCCGAACTGCCACTAAATAATTATTTATATTTTGTAAATAAAGACAATTTAACTCTTCACTTGTCATAATTTCTTTAGCTAACTAAGGTAGAGACTCATAAATCATAATGCATGTTTTCATACATACTTGGGGGCATCAAGCCTTTGTAGACATCCAATGTGGGATGAAAGGAGTAAATTAAAGACTCAACTTTTCTTTGCTCTTTTATCTACCATCAATGTGGCTTAAATAACAAAATTACAAGACATGTTTTGTACATACTTCAAACTTTAAAATTTGTATGAACCATGGGAGCATTAACCCATTTAAATACTCAACCTTTGCACATCAACTAATAATGTAGGATGAGAGCATATAAGGCAAAACCTAGAAAGAAAGATAAATGATGTTGAAGCGCAAACCTTAGAAATATATAAAGACAAGCCTTATGTCTATCTTTCCACCAACAATGTGGGATGAAAACTGATAACAAGAAAAGAAAGAGTGAACTACACAATGTCCCATATTGATGTTTGATGCTAGATAAAGAAGCTTTACACTTATATGAATAAAGTTCTACCAAGAGGATTCTTAAGGTTCTAACTATTTGTCCCACATTGGTCATTTACTAAACCTTAACTCATGTTTCCTCTCTATAATAATATGAATTGCAATCAAAAATTTTAAACAATGGATCAAAAATAACTAGAACCATGAAGTTCGGGTTCCCACCTCAAACTCGACCTGAACTTGAAAAATTCAGGCTCGGGTGAACCCGATCCGAAAAAAATTAGGTCGGTTTCGGTCAGGTTGTAAGAGTATAAGAATTTCGGGTTCGGGTTGGCCCAAGCCTGAACTTGCCCAACCCGACCCGACTTACACCCCTAATTTCACTCATGTAATGGTCAACTTAACGATAAAAAGACAAAAGGGTTACAATTAAACAAAAAACCAAAGCTATGGAAACGCATAAGGATAAATTCTTAAAATATGACGAGTAGAACAAGCGGGACTTAGAATTATTTCATATAAAGAAAAAGAAAAGAAACTGTGTAATATTTCATAGTAACACTTAATATTATTTTACATAAAATATTAACATTATACACCGGGTTTAAGTAGTTCCAAGAGTATTCCATGCATGTAATGTATTGTAAATGGCTCAATTTGGAACTAATAACGGCCTGCAACAACACTCATCGTCTTCCAAACAAAAATATCTTATTCTCGAGAAACATTGATAAGCAAGCACACTGCTCACCACATTCATCATCATCACAAGGTTCTTCTGTCGAACCCATTGGGATAGTTATGGTGCAAGCCATGCATGTAAAGTATAGTAAAGCGCAGTGTATTCAATTTAGAATTAATTGCGGCCTGCAGCAACACTCGTCGTCTTCCCAACAATAAGATCTTGTTCCTGAATGGTGTCGCCCTGCACACTGCCTACAACATTCAACATCATCACAAGGTTCTTCAGTCGAACCCATTGGGATAGTTACAACGCAAGCAGACTGGACTGGTGGAACTGCTTCAGGATTCTCTTGGGCCGGTGGAACTGCTTCAGGATTCTCTTCTTCAGGATTCCTTTCTTCAGAATTCTCTTGAGGATTATCTTCAAGATTCTCTGGAATATTCTCTTGAGGATAATTGGACACAAGATCCATGAGCTTAGTAGCTGTCAGTAAATTTACTTTGGTTAAAAGGATCGGTCGCATGAGATTTTTTTCTATGAGAAGTTTTTCAAAATTTGGGGTAAATTATCAAATTTCTTGATATTGAGAAGAGGGGAACAAACTATGATTTGTTCTAACATTGCACTCAAACTATTTTGTTAGTGATAATTATTATTTAAAAACCATAAAAATTACTCCATTTATGCCATAAAGGTTGATGAGTTTGACTTTACCATCGTTGACTACAGTATCATCAGGTTCTCCCCAAGTACCTAGAATAAAATTTCATTTGGAAACAATAAGATTTATTAGTAAATAACTCTAGTCAAGTTAGAATAAAAAAAATCGATTCAGGTTTATGATTCTACGTAGTAGCCAAACACCAATCACCGACAGACCCCTAAAAAATACTTACCTCTGTGCTAAATGTATTTCCCTCTTTCCTTCCCAAATTTCAAAGGACATAGATATTACAATTTGGGACGGAGGGAGTATATAAAGATCGTTTATGAACTCCTCCATTCTCTACATGGTAAGCGATCCGGTTGGCAAGGCAGGTGTGCTCTTAAACTTGATGCGTCAAAGCCCTATGATCTAGTAAGCTGGCAGTTGAATATCCTCGAGACATTCTATGAGGACATGGAAGTGGCCTTGAATATGTTTCTCTAGAATCACAAGAGAAATTGAAGAGGAATGAATTAGAACCTGGAAACGCTTAGTGCCAGGTAAACGCAACGGCGGGCTGCGTTTTCGGAACCTCTCTGATTTTAATTTGGCAATGTTAGCCAAACAAGGATGGAGTGCTTGCAAGTTCTAATTCTTTATGCTCCCCGAATCCTTAAAGGCACGTATTATATGAATTCATTGTCTTGATTGTCAATGATAAGAAAAACTCTTCCGATAGAAGTCTTTTGAAGGGAAATGAAGTTCCAGAGCTTGGAATCCGATCGATGGAGGGTCGGAGATAGCTCCTTTGACAGGCATTCATTTTCTCTCCCCTGAGACGTCGATTAGTGCACTTCCTCTCCTTGGACAACGTGAGTGATTTTCACAGTGACGATTCTATGATTTTCTCCATTATTAATCTCGAATCAACAATTACATGCACCAATCTCCATCAGTCAAAACACACTTAGTTGCAGCTTGCAAGAATTGCAACTCACGAACCCTAATATTCAACACACACAACTTTGCACTCTTTCACTCTAAACCAAAATAGGCACCACTGGATATTTCTCAAACACACACTAAAAGCTTTCTGCTCAAAAACAAACCTGCACAATAATTGGGTGCTTTTTTAACTCCCACAAATAAAGCTACCTCTATTTATAAGCTTAAAACTCAAACATAAAAAATTTCGGAAAAACTTTTCCTCTTACCCGGTTAGGAGGAAACTCCTCCTTCCTGCATATATGTCATGCTATTATTGGTTCGTGCGACCACACATAATTACGGATCTGCTACCCACGTAATTAATAGTGACAGCCCCGTAATTAACAACGGTGGCTTGAACTACTATCATCATGACACGTGTGTAGGAAGGAGGAGTTTCCTCCTAACTGGATAGGAAGAAAATTTCGTTCAAAAAATTCTAATTTGGACTCATGTACCGAAACTATAAAGCAAAAAAATTATTAGACAAACTAATCAAACCTTACCAATTCGGCCCACCAAGTGGCGAGCTTCATGGTTGGTTGAATGTTACGTATTATAACTCAAACTTCAACTTGTATTCCCACTTTTATTCATAAACTTATAATAACTATTCCCCATATCCTTAAATTTTTTAAATTCTTAGTTTTCAGTATTTAATCTATAATTTTATTTCTCTAAACAATCTAAAATATAAATTCAATTTTTTTGCATACACATGGTAATTTTATATGCCCAATTTAAGAGCATGGTGCTTCCAATCAATTCATATAATTTTTTTGAGTTCGTCATTTCTTTCATCATAATCAATGCATTCTTTGAAATCTTCAAACCTCCACATTGAACACAAAATCCATATATCAACTTATCCAAGTTACCAAGCATAATAAAATTTCTCGTTAATTTCGGAACGGTAACCTCACCAAGTGTCTCTTTCTCCTTGACCTTTGGCGACATTATTGTCACCGCTTCATCATCCCTCATATCATCCTCCACTACATTAACAGATCCATTTTCTCCTTTCTTCTCTTTCTTTCTCTCCTTCGTCTTCAAGAAATCGTTGTCTTCTTTCAATTTTGGACAATAAGTTTTAATATGTCCCGACTCTTCACTATACCAGCATACTATTTCAGTCAAGTTTTTATGTAGCCTTGAACTCGATTTTCCTCTTGAATCGCTTCTACCTCCGGCCTTGATGAAAAGAGACTTTAAACAATCAAACTTTCTCCTTTCTTCGTGTCTCCTTATTGAGCACCTTGTCTTACACCAAACTCAATGTGTGTTTTCCGTCTAGAATTGAATTACTAATCATAATCACCAATGTTTCCCAGCTCTCTAGCAAAGAGCTCAAAAATATAATAAAGCATGCGACTCTTCATTAAACGTCAATTTCATAGTACTTAACTGATTTATAAGACTTTAGAAATCATTCAAGTGCGCCAAACTGATTGTCCATCCTTAAGCTTTAAATTCACAAGCTTCCTAATTGTGAAGGCTTTATTCTAGACAGACTTCATCTCAAATAACCCTCTAATTTTGCCTAAAGACTCTTAGTGTTTGTCTCTACAGAAACATAGTGGAAATCACTGATATCCACAAATCTTCTAATGGTGCCAACTGTCTCTTTAGCTTTGACCACTTATCATCCAACATGTCTTCATAAACTTGTAATAACTACAAGTTTAGTCCTTATCTTTCATAATAAGACAATTTTAGTCACACTCCCAACATAATTTCTATGGCGAGAGCTCAATCTTGTCTTCCTACTAGAGTGAATCTGATGTCACATAATGTTATCGAACATGATACTTGCCCTGTATGTGAAGGGGAATAAGAAACAACTATGCACCTCCTTAACGACTGCTCATTGCAGCTTCCATTTGGTTGTTGATTCTCCCAATCATGAACCAGAACAGTAACGATGCAGATTTCAAAGACTGACTTCGCCAGATGTGAACTGTGTATAGATGAAGAGTGATTGAAATTAATCCTGCGTAGTTATCTCCTTTGACGAAATCGCAACAACATAGCCCATGGAAAGGGCGGCTCAATAGCTAATGCTTCTCATTGGCTTTTTTATCAACAGATGATGGAGCTAAAGTGCTTGCCCAGTAGCATGCCCTCCTCCTTGCCAGGGCCTCATTTGGTCGAAACCTCATGTAGGCTGGATCAAAGTGAACATGGACACTGCCTGTGCTATCTACATCTAACTCTTATATGTGTATCGTCTCACTTAAGGATGGCAGCGGAGCGGTTAATCCGTGGATACCTCAGAATCAGTAACCACCAACCGTGGATATTTTACTATCCGCGGTTAGTAGGTATCCGCTACACCGGTTAATGTGAGACACCTATCTCTTGGTATCCGCGGATATTTGTCACCCACGGATATCCGTTACCCGCCTAAAAACCACTATCCACTTTGCATAAAAATGTAAAACCTTATTCAATATCATGTGCAAATGGGGACACATGATCAAATAAATATGCAAATGGGTAGTGTGGTGTGTGTGAGTTTGTTTTTTTAAATTTGGTAAAGGGTATATTAGTGGGCCGGGTATATTAGTGGGCTTGGAGTAGATAACATTGTAATAGAAATTAAAATGGGTGTTATTTGGGTATAATGAATAATGTTAATGGGTTGGGGTATATTTCATTAAAAAATGGGCTGGGTATATTGTAACGGGTATCCGCGGTTGCGGTTACACCATATCCATAACCGTAACCGCTAAGGTCGCGGTTAGTAATTTTCACCTACTAGTGGATAATCGCGGATATTAACCACGGATATAACCGTTAAAAAGTCTCGGATATCCGCGCTTAGCGGTTATCACCCGACCCACTGCCATCCTCTCACTTCTACATTTTATGTCGGACATTGTTCCACTGGAGTTTCAATGCTTTGTTGGTTCCTGTTTCTTTGATGCTTCCTCTCATGCTTCTCCTTTGATCTCTTTACCCTCCACTGGGACCTCGGGGTTTCTTCCTGGTTCTTTCCCCGTTGTTCTTTAAGGATAGTGAATCAAGACCTAAGTAGTTCATTTTTTCCCATCCCTTTTAAAAATGGGAGAGAAGCATTTGGTGGTATCCTACACTAGGAATCTCTTTCTTAATCAAAAAAGGTTTACATTTAGGAAACCTTTACTTGGTTTAATGGATTCAGAATTACTATGCAACCAATTTAGCATTGTGATGTAGTTGATTCTTTGAAAATGAATAATCAAATCACATATTTAATTTTCCGAATTTTATACTATGCAACAAAAAAATCATCATAGTATTTTTATCGAAATTATTTTATATTAGGTTTAACATTAATATATTGTTGGGAGCACACATATACTAACAAAAGGGTTTAATGAAACATATATAGTAATAATAATCTCCATTGGAGCACCAATGTTATAAACGAGAAAAATTGTCTTATAGACTAAACATCTCACTCGAGTATAGAGCTTATGTAATGAATCGAGCCCGTTTGAGCTCGGCTTATACTCAAACTTAAACAAGTTTGTCGAGCTGAATTTTTTCAAGCTCGAACCGTTATTTAGGCTTGTGACTTAAACGAGCCAAGTTCGAGCCTCAGAAATTCGATTCGATGAGATTCACGAGCCTTATCGAGCTTCGCAAAGTTACAAGTTTACCCCTCAATTAAATATCTACCTACCCTCTTAATAAAATACCCATTTATTTCATATTTATTACCTCTCTCTTCTTGTCTGCGGTCTGCAGCCACCCACTCTTATACTTCTTTAAACAACAAATGCCCACTCTTCCTACTTAACCCACGTGACTTACACATCCCCAAACAACAAATGCCCACTCTTCCAAAGCCACGTGATATACGCTCCAATCAACAAATGCCCAAACTCTTCCCCAAGCAACAAAAATCCATTAATTAATTTGAGTCTGTTCATATACGCTCCAATCAGCCAAACCCATCGTCCTCACTCCTCACCTCCATCGGCAACTCATCCACTCCACGGCCTCCATCACCTTGCATTCATCGGTATCATCACCACCAGAATGATCAGGGGACAAAGCTCGGTGACATTCTCAAATCTTTTCTTCATCTGTGTACCATGATCTTTCCTACACAAGCAGATCAGGCGACGAAGCTCGTTCAGATCTGCCATCGTTTGCGCTCAGGCTTGCCTTCGTACACCATCGCCGGTTGTCTCCCTCCACCATTGTCGATCGTCTCTATCTGCCTCAACAGCCCAGCAAGCAACCATCGATGAAGCTCTGATCTAGAGTCTTTTCGAACCTCGAGCCGAGCTCGAGCCTCGTTATCTCATGTTCACGAGCTCGAGCTGAACCTAAACAGTAACGAGCTCGAGCTCGAACCTGCTAGGCTAGGCTCGGCCCAACTCGTTCACACCCCTACTCGAGAATACGAGAATATAAGAAAAGTAATAGTAATAATAATAATAATAATAATAATAATAATAATAATAATAATAATAATAATTCAAACCATAAACCAAATAAAAGTATAAATATGATATCTCAACGGTTTTCGGGAATTCAAGATGTTTTCTTTGCTGAGAGTTTGGCTATGCTGGAGGGTCTTCCGTTATCTCGTCGGTTGGGCATCAATAATATTGTGCTTGAATCAGATTCCATGGAGGTAGTTAATGCCTTACGAGAGCCAATTATTATCCGATCTGAAGCCGAGGCCCATTTTGTAGCTACTTGTCAGATGCTTATCCAATGCTGAACATGGCAAATCCAGCATTGCTTCCGCGAGGCGAATGCAGTGGCACACCTTCTAGCTAGAGGCGCTGATTTTCTCCATGACTTCTCACCCTGGATTGACTTGCTTCCTCTTGCTATCAGTCGCATGGTAAGAGGTGATAGGCAAGAACTGCAGTCTTGTTACATTCTCTTTGATACCACTTCTCGTGTTTTGTGGTCTCGGCATATGACCATTGTTGTTCTTTGGCGTGTTTCTCTCGCCTTCTCCCGTCTCTCTTTGTTCTCTCTCTCCCTCTTTTGCTCCTACTGGCCCCTCGAGGTTACTACCTGGTTTCTTCCTGTTGTTCTCCTAAGACAACAGCGAATCCAGGGCTAAGTAGTATTCTTTTTTTGTTGATTTCATTTTTAAAAATGAGAGTTGGCCGCCTTGTTGGGATGTCCATTTCGGGGGTTCCTTTTCTTATTAAAAAAAGCAAGAATGATTTTAAACCTCCAACTGCGATACAATGAAACATTAATGCAAGAATCTCATAAACTTAAAAAAAAAACTAAAAACTCAACACTAGAATTTTGAAAGGCGAACAAAAAAATTCAAACTACGAAATAACAACATTACAACATCATGAAAGTGAAAATTAATGACCACCTAAAAAATAGGGTAAACTCTGGTCTCATAACTTTAACTCGTGTACTATCACTACGTCGAGGAGACGGGCTCTACTGCGGCCCACCACGCAGTAGAGCCGCAGTAAGCACTGCGGGATGGGCCGTAGTAGATGTCGCAGTAAATATTGGCGCAGTTAGGTCCCTCACTGCGGCTACGGCCGCAGTAGAAAGATTTTTTATTTAAAAAAAGTGGATGAATCCGGATGAATATATTTATCCGGATTCATCCACAATTCCAGAAAAATCCAGATTTCGGATGAATGGTGACCAAGTTGTGGCGGCATCGGCGGTGGAGCGGTGGTGGTGGAGCAGCGTATATGGTTGAGTAGCGGCGAAGAAGAAGAAGAAGAAGAAGAAGAAGAAGAAGAAGAAGAAGAAGAAGAAGAAGAAGAAGAAGAAGAAGAAGAACAAGAAGAACAACAAGAAGAAGAAGAAACAGAAGAAGAAGAAGAAGAAGAAGAAGAAGAAGAAGAAATAGAAGAAGAAGAAACAGAAATAGAAGAAGAAACAGAAGAAGAAGAAGAAGAAGAAGAAGAAGAAGAAAAAGAAGAAGAAGAGGAAGAACAGAGAAGAATGGAGAAGATGAAGAAGAATGGTGGAGAAGATTGTGCGGCGGATGAAGAGAAAGGGGAGTTTAAACCCTAAATTTTTTTTACTGCGCCAGCAACTACGCCATTTACTGCGTAAATGGGCTTACTGCGGCCCAAACCGCAGTTAAGCTTGTATTCCCCACGTAGTGTATCGTAGTCCTGTTTTAAGATTTTGTACTATTAAGGTCCCATTTTTAAGTTTTTTCTATATCCATGGTCATTTTTCTGAAGTTTTGACAAGTTTACCCTTTTGAAAAAATGACATAATAACATTTATGGTTTGAATTTTTCATATCACTCAATTCAAACTTTGAAGTTTTAAAAAACTTATTACAAACTCCCCACCCCTCCTCTTTCTTCTACAGCTAGCCAGCCTCCGACGACCCAACCACTTTGGCCAGCAATTTGCGGCGCGTTGCGAATCTACCGCCCTAGACTCGCGATTTGCGGCCTTGGGCCTGTGATTAGTGGTCGTGGGTTCGCGATTCGCGGTCATGGGCAACAGATTTGACGTCCTGGGCTGCAGATTTGCGATCCTGGGTTGCAGATTCGCCGCTCTAGGCTCACCATTTGCAGCCCTGGACTACGGATCTACCGCCCTAGGCTCGCATTTCGCGGCCCTGGGCGGTCCGGCGATGGTCACTGGCGGTCTGGCGATGGTCACTGACGGTCTGCCGATGGTCCCCGATGGTCCGACGATGTTCCGGTGGTGGTGGATAAGAGGGTGGTGAGATAAAGGTGGAGCGAAAATGTTTAGGGTATAATTGTAAGGGTTTATAAAAATTAAGGTTGAATTTTAGGATTTAAAAAAATTGTGGGTAAAATTGAAAGTCTCTTTGAACCTTAGAATGATTTTCATATTCTATAAATTGTTCAAAAGGTAAAAATGTCAAAGAGGACCATGAATGCGAAAAAAAACTTAAAAACGGGACTTTAATGAACTACGTGGGGAGTCCAATTTTTACCGCGGATTTACTGTGGTTTATGGCGTAGTAAATGGAATAGCACTCTAAAAGTTGCAGTTTATGGCGCAGTAAACTTTACTACGGATATGACCGCAGTAAGGCCACAATAAACATTTTTCTAGGGTTTCCTCTCCTCTTTTTCATCCGTCTCCTCCCCTTTTTTACTTATCTTCTTCATTCTTCCATCTTCATCTTCTCATTCATCTTCTTTCTCTTCAACTTCATCTTCTTCCTCTTCTTATTTTTCTTCTTTCTCCTTTATCTTCTTTGTTTTCTTCTTCATTTTCTACTTCATCTTCTTTATCTTCTCCTTCATCATCATCATCATCAACATCATCATCTTCTTCTTCTTCTTCTTCTTCTTCTTCACTTTACCCTAAAAAAATTCCTTGTGTCTCGTATTAATTGATACTCCCCCGACCCATAATAATTGATTCATTTGGCTTTCATGTTCTGTTAGCTGCGTTTGACTCAAGTTTTTCTAAAATAAATAGTGAAGAAAAATTCAATAACAAAATATATATTTGGAAATTATATGTTGCAAATTATGATATACGTACAAATTATTCAACTTTTTGTGTCAAAACAATCATGAAAATAAATCATAGATTAAATACCTTGAAAACATAAAACAAATGAATCAATTATTTAGGGACAAAAGGAGTACATTTTAACTTGGTGTTGGAATTAGATTGCGCAAAGATTTAAATGTAATAAGGTAAAAAGGACATATGTGAAACAAATAACACTTTTGAGTGTGAAGATAAATTGAGAGTAATAGATAAAATTGAGAAATAAAAGTTTCCTTTTTGCGCAGAATCAACCCACTCAGGATCCGGCTCAAATCCGAGCTCGAATCGAGGCAAACGAGTCGAGTTTCATGTACTTCAAGCTCAAACTCTAGCCAAAATTCAAGTTGAGATATTAAATGATGTGAGCTTAATTAAGGGGGATTGGTTCGAATACCCTTTCTATTGTTTACTGTTCTCTTTTGGTCCTTTAAGGTCCAAAGTCTCACAAACCATACTACTACAAAGGCGCCAAACCAACCCAGTCAATTCCGCAACCTAGTGGTGAGAGATGTTATTTACCAACTAGTTGGAAAAACCACTAGCTAATTCTAACACTATCTAACTAATTTAACTAACTAACTAACAATTTTAAAGACTAAAATACTCTTCTAATTAGGTATTTACACACATAACACAGCTAGTGGTTTTTCCAACTAGTTGGTAAATAATATCTTTCACCTAGTGGTAGTCAAACGTAACGTACGTAACCCTCCCACTGCCGCTCTTTGCCTTTCTTTTCGAGAAATGCTAGCAATCTAGTTGATTTTTTGTCCCAAAAAATGAATATTGGCAACCTTTTAATGCTGAGTTTGTAAGAGAACGTTTAAAGTGAGACTGCTGCTAGCATATTCCTCTTTCTCTTCCTTGTAACATGACAACTCTACAAACGATTCCCTCCCTTAACCCACAATTCCAGCCAGCCATATATCGTTGATGATAGAAATGGAAGGCATCAACACCAACATGTGTTGGAGCAACTATGTTAATCCACGTCTCCATTGCAAAGGGTTCCCTCCCATAATCCGCTGGTTCGGCGTTGGCACCAAGGGATTCGTCTAATTCATCAAGATCTCTAGCGACGACATTCATCTGACTCGGTGTCGCGCGAATGATCTATTTACTGGGAATCGAGCTCTGGTAAATTGGATCGGATCGTATATAGAGATGGACCTTGGAGGCTAATAGGATGGAGAAATGGCGAAACCGAAGCGTATCTTGGCACAGGGAATCGACCAGCGGAGGAGACAACTGAAAGGAGGGGCGTGAAGAATTATTCCTTTGCCAATTCAAGGAGGCTAATTGGATAGGAATCTTGTCCCTTTGCCAATTCAAGGAGGATTCTTGGTGGTGGTGCTCTCTTCTGATGGCATGTTCCTGGCGTATCCCTTGTTCTTGGCTCCAGGTGGGGCGATGATAATCCTACAGTTTGGTCTAAACTTATTCCGCAAAACGCAAATATATTTATGTGGTGCAGGTGTAGAAGCGCCTTTTAATTACCTTGCCGGCTTCAATTAGCAAAAGCCAGATTATGGATGGTCTGGGATTTCCTTTGCCAATTCATTCTAATGACGATCGATGCTAGAAGTTCAGGTAGCTTGAAACAATTGGTTGAACTTAAAGCTCCTATAAACAGCAGCTAGAAAACATCAAGAGAGCCTTACCCTAAATCTCAATTGACTTCCTTTATCTCAAGCTGCTGAAATAACATGAGACCTATTTAGAAAATTAAGATGATGAAAGAAGAAATTGAAACTAACCATAAGTCGCCGATAGGAGAAGGATGCAAGAGATCAAGAAGAAGGTGGAGACGGTGGAAAGAAATTTGGTCATGTTCATCTGTTAGAGGCTTCCTTCGTTTCTTGTAATTGCTTGAGAAAAAATGACAACCAATAAGGAACTTAAAGGAACCAATGTCCCTACTCTGCCCAAGTCCTCATGGATGCTCTCCTCTTGGTGCACTTGTCCTCTTTCCCTCTGCCTTGAACTTTCGTTTGCCGGTGGATGAAGCGGGTAGTGAAAGGTAAGTCGTTAAAATCTCAAGTTAGACGCAGTCTATATATTTGCTTCAACTGTGGACTCCATTTGGAAGGAGAGAAATAACAGAGTCTTTCAAGGAAGAAGTTGGTATACTTCAAGTGTGGTTTTGGAAGCGGTGCATTTGGTAGATATTAGGGGGCTCTTCTCTTAGTCCTCCGGCTCATTTTGTACATAGATACAGGTATCTTATATAGTGATTTTGGAGAGGTTTTGCCCTGTTTTTGATAAGGCCCCTCTTCTTCTCCTTGTAAGTGTTGTTTGGCTTTTCTATTAGTGAATTACAAGGTGGTGTGCTCCCCTTTAAAAAAATAAAAAATAAAAATCTCTTGTAAACCATGAAAATTAAAACTAATTTCTACTAATATTTATATTTATTCCACACGTCCTTAGACAAGTCACACTTATTTCTTTTTGGGCTATTTAAAAGCAAATGAAACTTTTCTTTAGTTGAATTCAATGAATTACTACATTATCTTTGTTTCAACTATCTTTTATGAATGTCAAATAATATTGACACTCAATTTCCATTAGTTTAACATAATTCCTACTACCTATAAAATTTTAACTATATGCTTTGAAGGGTCAAATGGAAAAATATAAAATATATATATCAATTTCATAACTTTTGAATTTCCCATTTAACCCTTAAATACGAGATTTTATCTTGTCTTCATATACAATTTTTTGTTTGATAATTATTTGATTAAACAACTAAATTATCAAATTTTCACCAAAACAAAAAACAATTTTTTTTTCTTTAGTCGAGATTGATGATATATAAAATCTTCAGGGGTACAATGTAATATACTGAAGGGAAAGACAGTAAACACTTTTGACCAAATTTTAGAAGATGTATATTGTAAGCAAATAAATAGAAAATAACCGTTTCTCGTGCAACAAAAGAATCGTGGTAAGCGGTGGTAAGCGGTTAGAGTCAAAAAGAGAGAGACATATGGGCGGATCCTTCATGGTCTATCTATATGAAATAATGTTAATGTTTGGCACATAAAACAAAAGGGAATGATTAACCGAATAGGAGATTAGTTTCAAGGGGAAAACAAAATTAAGGTGAAACAATGCTTTATTCATGCATCAAACATGCAAGACAACAACACCAAAAAAAAAGGGAAGAGAGATTAAAGCATGAAAGAGAAAATGTGTCTTTGGCAACAATTTTATTAAGGATAGTCTTTCCTTGAAATGTTATCCAAAACATTACAACAAATTAAATACCAAACGGACCCAAAGACATGTTTATGTATCTTTGTCATTAAAAAACTATTTTGTCGGATCCATTATGTAGAATATGCAAAATTTACAGCGGTTTTACCGCGGGAGGCCGCCATGAAACCAATTTGCTGCGACCTACTACGCGTAAATGTCGCGATAAATGGCGTTTATCGTGGCATTTATCGCACAAGAGCCGCAATAAACCTGCTTTCTCTACATAGTGATCGTTTGAGATCTTTAATAGGAAATAACAATTGAGCTCATTAGGTAAATGCATTTTCACAAAGAAACAAGATAGAATGCGCCACTAAAAAGTGCACAATGTAAGTGCAATAGAAGTCTTTTTAGTTATAACAAAACCACTTCTCTTTACACCTTTCTCTAAAAAAACCTTTGAAGGGTCAAATGGAAAAATATAAAATATATATATCAATTTCATAACTTTTGAATTTCCCATTTAACCCTTAAATACGAGTTTTTATCATGTCTTCATATACAATTTTTGGTTTGATAATTATTTGATTAAACAACTAAATTATCAAATTTTCACCAAAACAAAAAACAATTTTTTTTTCTTTAGTTGAGATTGATGATATATAAAATCTTCAGGGGTACAATGTAATATACTGAAGGGAAAGACAGAAAACACTTTTGACCAAATTTTAGCGTCAATGTTATTTATCATCAGGGTGAATTTTCACCCACTTACAGCACTTAGAAAATGAAAGTTAGATATGTAATTGTTCAATTTATTTGGTTTGGGCTTGCAGCTTACCTTGTAAGTTAACCATTTGGACTAGTGGGTGAAATATCACCTAAGTGATGATTAACAGGATTGAAATTTTAGAGGATGTATATTGTAAGCAAATAAATAGAAAATAACCGTTTCTCGTGCAACAAAAGAATCGTGGTAAGCGGTTAGAGTCAAAAAGAGAAAGACATATGGGCGGATCCTTCATGGTCTATCTATATGAAATAATGTTGTTAATGTTTGGCACATAAAACAAAAGGGAATGATTAACCGAATAGGAGATTAGTTTCAAGGGGAAAACAAAATTAAGGTGAAACAATGCTTTATTCATGCATCAAACATGCAAGACAACAACACCAAAAAAAAAGGGAAGAGAGATTAAAGCATGAAAGAGAAAATGTGTCTTTGGCAACAATTTTATTAAGGACTTGTGGTCTTTCCTTGAAATGTTATCCAAAACACTACAACAAATTAAATACCAAATGGACCCAAAGACATGTTTGTGTATCTTTTTTTTAATAAAAAACTATTTTGTCAGATCCATTACGTAGAATATGCAAAATTTATCACGGTTTTATCGCGGCGGAGACGCAGAAACCAGCTTTATCGCGACTCATCATGCGGCAGAAATGGCGTTCATCGGCATTTACCGCACAAAGAGACCGCATAAGAACCTGGCTTTCTACGTAGTGATCGTTTGGGATCTTTAATAGGAAATAACAATTGAGCTCATTAGGTAAATGCATTTTCACAAAGAAACAAGTTAGAATGCGCCCTAAAAAGTGCACAATGTAATGCGCCCTAAAAGGTGTAAAGAGAAGTCTTTTAGTTATAACAAAACCACTTCTCTCTACACCTTTCTCTAAACAAAATCATATCTTTTTATTCCGTAATAAAAATTTACAAAAGATTTTCCATATTATTTTCCATATCAAAGCATTAGACATTAGTACCTAACTTTCGTGCTTAGGCACCTTAGAAATTTCCATATCTATTATTGGACCTTTTATTTCTTTTTCACAATAGAGAAAGTTCGACAATTGAAACAATTAGTTTCTAAGGAGAAAGTAGACATATTGGCCCACCAAGAAACTTTTCTTTGTCAGGAGGTGGAAGAGGTGATTAGACAGATTTGGACGCATGGTGACTTGGGTTATGCACAACAACTAGCTGAAGGGCGGTCGGGGGTTTGTTAGTTTTCTGGAATAAAGATATTTACAGAGGAAAATGTGATAGGGGTAGGTTATATTGGTTTGATAGGTCGCTGGAAAGATAAGCAAAACAAATATTTGCTCCTCGATGTTTATGGCCCCCAATTAACAAGCCAAAAGATAGCGCTCAGGGCAGATCTTAGTTTGGTTTTGAGAGACTTCAGCGAGGCAATGTGTTTGATGGGGGATTTTAATGTTGTCAGAAGGGCAGATGAGAGAAGAGGTTGTAGGTTTAAACCTATAAGAGCAACGGACTTTAATGCTTTTATCCAGGATAATGAGCTTCAGGAAGTTAAGCAAGGCGGCAGAAGATTTACCTGGGTGAGCAGTGATGGGCTGATGATGAGCAAATTAGATAGAGTTCTAGTTAATTGAACTTGTTTGGAAGATTGGCCAGATATTGCAGTAGTGGTTTTGGAGAGGACCTATCCAGATCACTGTCCCGTTCTGCTTAAGGCGAGGACAGTAGACTTTAGGCCATCTCCGTTCAGATTCTTTAATCAATGGCTTTCAGTGGAGGGTTTTGAAGATATGGTGAAGACAACTTGGGAGCAGACTGTAAGGGAGGAAGCAGGATTTTATTTCTAAAGAGAAACTCAAGACTCTCAAGTTCAGAATAAAAAATTGGCGTAGGAATGAGATGTCAGGGTCTACAGGGAAAATTGATATGCTAAAAAAGGATTTTCTTCTTCTCGGCAAAAAGGCAGAAGATCAGAATCTCAGCACAGAAGAATGGGCGAAATGGCAGGAATCAAAAGTCAGTTTTTTTAAGGAACAAAGAGCTCTTTCAAGAGACTTGAAGCAGAAAGCAAGACTCAGATGGGCGGCAGAGGGGGATGAAAATAGCAGGTTCTTTCATGCAGTGGTAAAAGGGCGAAAATCCAGAAACTCATTGCAGGGGCTTCTTTTGAATGTTAGTTGGTCAGAGGATCCGACAGTAATCAAGGGAGCTGCTCTGGATTACTTTAGAAACCAGTTTAAAGAGCCGCAAGTGGAAAGGCCTCGCTTCTTCAAGAATGATTCAAAAACTGCATGATGCTCAGATACAGATGCTAGAAGAGCCATTCTTGGAAGAGGAAATCAAGAAAGCAGTATGGTTGTGTGGTGGTAGGAAAGCTCCAGGTCTGGATGGGTTCAACTTTAACTTCATGAAAGCCAATTGGGATGTCATAAAAGATGTGATAGCAGCAGTTCTTAAGTTTGAAGCAACATGGAGATTTGGCGCAGGTTGTAATTCTTATTTCATCTCTATGATCCCAAAGGTGAAAGATCCTCTACTCATCTCAGAATTTCGCCCGATTATCCTAATTGGTTGTTTCTATAAAGTCGTGGCAAAGCTTCTCGCAGATAGATTGAAGGGGGTCTTGGCAGGATTTGTTGGGGAAGCGCAGTCAGCATTTATTGAAGGAAGACAGATAACAGATGGAATTTTGATTTTAAATGAGGCGGTCTCCTGAACAAGAGAGAAAAGAGGCAAATGCTACTTCTCAAGGTTGACTTTGCTAAGACCTATGCCAGCATGGAGCTTTTTGGATTCAGTTCTTCAACAGATGAATTTAGGGGTCAAATGGAGGAATTGGATAGCCGGTTGTTTAGGTTCAGCGAGAGTGTCTGTTCTGGTGAACGGAAGCCCTACGAAGGAGTGTAGTATGGAAAGGGGCCTGCGTCAAGGGGATCCTCTCTCCCCGTTCCTTTTCATCCTGGCTGTGGAAGCCCTCAATTTGATGATGGAGGAGGCGGTTAGTCAAGAAGTTTTTTTGTCGGCGAAGGTTGGAGCAGGCCGAGTAAGCCTTTCCCATTTGCAGTTGCAGATGATGCAGTCTTCTGTGGTGAGTGGTCCGTCAAAAATGTAATCTCTCATGACCCTTCTTTAGTGTTTCGAGATGACATCAGGTCTGAAGATAAATCTGGAAAAGAGTAGAGTTTTTGGTATTGGAGTAGACATGGAGACAATATCCTTTTTAGCTCGGATTCTCGGGTGTTCAGCAACAACTTTGCCCTTGACGTACTTGGGGTTGCCGGTCGGTCTAAATATGAGCCGTTTGAAGAGTTGGGACCTGATAATAGAAAAAGTGGAGAAGAGGCTTTCGAAATGGAAGATGAATGCTTTATCAATAGGTGGTCGGTTAACTCTGATGAACTCAGTTCTGGTAACCTTACCTCTGTATCATCTTTCGGTGGTGTTTCGTGCCCCAGGTGGTGTGTTTAAGAAAATTGAAAGTTTGAGAAATCTAGCTCTGTTACATAAGTGGAAGTGGAGGTGGCTTAAAGAAGGTGATAGATTTTGGGTGAAGATAGTGTCTAGTATAAATGGGGGGAGCCGGGGTCATTGCAAATGGGCGTGGAGACGAAGAGGTGGCGTGAGTGGAAGGATATCAGGAAGGCAGAGGTGGAGATCGAGAGTTTAGGAAGTGGATTCAAAAACATGTTCGTGAGAGTAGTGGGTATCAGTACAAGGTTTTGCGATGATGCGTGGGTTGGGGACTGTCCCTTGAAGAGTAGGTTTAAAAGACTTTATGAGTTAGACCGAAATAAGGAGTGCATGGTGGTAGAGAAGATTAGATGGGTTGCGGGAGAGAGGGACTGGAGTTGGAAGTGGAGCTGGAGGAGGCAGTTGCGGGGTAGGACAGAAGGCGAGTTTCAACAAATGCTTGTTGTCCTGCAGGTTTACTTTCCAAAGATGGATTCCAAAGATAGTTGGCATTGGGAACTAGCAACTGACGGTGTCTTTACAGTTCATCATCTGTATATCCTGATTGGTTCCTGCTTGGCAGCGGATCATGACTTACCGATGCGCTGGTGTAACAAAGTCCCTAATAAGGTTAATGTATATATATGACGAGCCTCCCGACATCTCATCCCGGTCCGAGATCAGTTACAGCAACAAGGAGTCGAGTTGGAATCTGTTTCTTACCCACTTTGTTCAGACACAGTGGAGACTACCGATCATGTTTTGGTCCGCTGCCCCTTTGCCCAGGAAATCTGGAAAACGGTGGCGGTCTAGCGTGACACTCAGGTGCATAGCCTCTTGGATTTTGTTGATGTCTTGGAAGGCGATCTTTTGTCCCAAGTTCCTTCAAACATTTCGCTGGTGTGGCAAGCCATTATGTATGTCACCGCTTGGGCTTTGTGGAAGGGTCGCAACAATGTGGTCATGCAAGATCTTCCTCGGAGAGCTTCAAAAAATTTTGCGGATATTCAGGTGATGTCTTTCCTTTGGATTTCTATTTAGATTCCAAAAATTGAGACTATTCTGGACAGACTGGTTGTTTGCTCCTCTCTTAAGGGCTGCAGTTGGGGTGGGATAATTTTCTTGTTGCTTTGGGGTCCTTTGTTTCAGGGTTGCTTTTGTTCGCTCTCTTTAAGGCAAGTTGTGTTTTTGGGCTTCAGGGGTGGTTTGTTGAGCTCTAGTCTGTTGTTGTGTCCTTAGGCTGTTGCCATATCTCATGGGTTTCAGCCAAGGTCCCCTGTACATTTACTATTAATTGACTTTGCTAGCCGTTTAAAAAAAATACACATTATCCCCGAGGCAATTTTAGTAAATTTAACCACAACCAGCTACCTTTTACAATTATTTAATGAAACGCTAAAAACAAACCTTTTCTAAAAGTTTATAAAATAGAAGGGAATTATTAGCTGAAGGAAGATAACTTTCCAGAGAAAAACAAAATGAAGATCAAACAGCACTTTGGTTAAAGCCAAAAGAGAGACATATGGGCGGACTTTGTGGTGTTTAGGTAGGAAATAAGCTTCCTGTTCACACTCTATAAAGAAGCTCTACTATGTAGAGAATTACACATCCAATGAAGCGGCGGAGTTAGCAAATGGGTGGGGTGGGCTATGCCCCTTCCAAGTTATTTGTATATACTCACACTTATATAGTAATATTAGTGTATAATAAATAAAATAACTTTTATATTTATTTAAATCATTATTAAGGTTCATTAAATAAATTAATTGATAATTATTCTTTCCAGTGGACCTAATTGATTGCTCAAATTCATAAATTATGAAATAAAACGAGAAAGGATGTGGAGTGTACAACTTTTTTTTAAGAAAAAATACTATCTCCATCATCAGAAAATATATACATTTGTTTCACTGTTTCACGATATTTAATCTATCAATTTTTATGAGTGTTTAGGCACTTTAAGTTCAATAATGGTTATTCATATCAAATATAAATTTTATAAATATATTTTTATGAATTTTTTTCACTATTTATTTTTGTAAATATTTGAGTTAAATACAGAACTTTGAAAAATGTACACATTAAATGAGAACGGATGAGTATGAATAAACAAATTTATAATATTTTTATTACCATGTTAGTTTATATTTCTCAAAGTGGTTATTGAATAATTTGATGATACACTGGTTCCTGTAAATGTATGACTTTATGCATTTTGATATAATTATATTGCAAGTGGTAATTGTACAAAAAAGATATAAAGTTTTCTTCCCCAATTCGGAAAGTAAAGTTATATCCACTTTCAAAAGATATAAAGTAAATGTAAAACTTTATGCATTTAATTGGATGATTAATCTTTATTTGTTTTAGTGACAAAAATTTAAGTGTTAAATGCTGAAAATGTTGTTTTTTTAATCTTATAGCTCAAATAATTTTTATTCCTTCTTTGTTCTTGCTTTTACATTTTTGTAAAAATATGAAATGACACCATTCATTTTGGTTTGTTCTTAACTTTTTTTTTTGTAAATATATTAAATGACACCATTCATTTTGGTTAGTTAGTCCTTTAGGTTTAATGATTTATTCAATCTATATATACAGATTAATGTATCAAAATGTGATTCTTTAATAGGTTGGATATGCGAAAAATGTCTACCCATCCCAATATTAATGAGTAAGTTTCTATGATATCTTTTTTAAGTATTTTTTCCAAAAAGATAGACATTAGTTCTTGGTATATCGGGGCTCAATCCGTCCGGAGGCCCCCTGATCTAGGCCCAACACACTCGACGTAAGATTCCACCAAGGTACGGACAACAACGAGGGGTGTCACCCACGAAAACACCTCCTCGCCTTAGCTCACTACGTCCCTAAAAGTGAATTGGTAACGCCTCATGCGTTACTTTACCCCGTTACAAATAGTAACGAGTTTGGGCGTTACTAACCCGTTACAAAAAATGACATCGCTTTTTGACAGCCCGTTGCAAAGGGCGTTACCACTTGTTACCAGTGGTAACACCCTGGCCCATTACCAACATATTTTATAAAATTTAAATAAAACAACAGATCTAGAAACTTATTATCAATTATATATATACACATACACACAAACACACAGACATAAAATCTTACTATCATAATTAATTATATATTTACTCGTAAATTCATTATGAACACATAAATTCATCAACAATTCATATAAAAATACATAAATTCATTAAGAAAACATAAATTCACGATAAATCTAAATTTTCTCCAAAAATACATACACAAAGTATATTCATCAAATTTTCACATATTTTCACAAAAAAAATACATAAATTCAGAAAAATATGTAAAATACCTCCAAAAAATACATAAATTCATATACATTCACCAAAAAACACTAAAATTCAATATAAACAAATACACAAAATATATTCACCAACTTCAATCAAAATTTCATCAAGATAATGCTAAAAACATTCACCAACCTTGCTATTTTGAAGACTCGGCGGTGGAGGAGGACGACAACGGCGTACCTTCAAAAAATTGTGAGATCTCTAAATTTAACGGGTTAAACATCAAAAACAAATTGTACCAAAATGCTTACCTTAGAACAATGATGAAGATGGACGTTCAGTGATAAATCACAAACTGGCACTGGAATGGAGGAGAGGAGTGGCGGTAATTTTTGGTGAAGGTTGGAGATGAAATGGTGAAGTGTTTCGGGGAAGATGAGGAAGATTGGTAAAGTAAGGGTCGGTAATGGGTTGGAGCGTTACAAGCCCGTTACCGAGCCTAACTTTAATTTCAACCCAAATTCAAGCCCGGGAAACGAAATTCAAGCCCGTTACTACCCCTAAAATGGTAATGGCCTTCGTAACTCCCTAGGGCGTTACCAGACTCTAGACCCATTTTTCAACTTTTTTCACCCTTGGTAACGGGCTAGTGCATTACAAAGCCCATTACCAAGCAGAGCTCAACTACGTAGTGGCTCACCTCGAGGGGGTCCTCCACCCCCTCCCGTTCATCTCATCTCTTCTCTTGATTAACAAACATGATTGTCTTAATCCGCGAATGAGGGCCTCCGCCCACAACCCCTCGCCGCACGAGACCGCCACACTTAGTAAACTGGAGACTTACTAGAACTCCTCTCGGGAACCCTGCACACGATCCCGCCAGGTCAGCCACGATTCCAGGGAGCGTCTCCCACCTTCCATAACGGCTCCCACGATCTCAAGGAGTGTCTTCACCTTCCATAAACATGCCCACGATCAAGGCCTATTGGAGGCAGCAGGCCTCCACCATAGGGCTGAGAAACGAACCGAGCCCGTTCGAGCAGCTCGAGCTCAAACGAGCCCATCAGGCCGAGCTTTTTCAAGCCTCGAGCTCGAGCTCTTTTTAGGCTCCTTTATTAAATGAGCCGAGCTCGAACCTCGGAGGTTCGGCTCGATGAGGCTCGAGAGCTTACACGACGAGCCTAACAAACGAGTCAAGCCCGAGCTTATTAGATTCGTACCGAGCCGAGCCCGAGCCTATTAAATTCGAGCCCGAGCTCGTGAAATTTAAGAATATTTTATTGAATTAATGTAATATATCTCAATTTTTTCGAGCTTCACGAGCCACTTCGAGCCTAATCGAGCCGAACTTTATAATCGAGCCTAAACGAGCTACCCCCTAATCGAGCCTCACGAACTTTCGAGTCGAGCTCGAACCTATCACTAGCGGAGCTCGAGCTCAAAAAATCGAGCTCGATGAAATTTGAGCCGAGCTCGAGCCGAGCCTAACTTTCATGAGCTCGAGCTTGAGCCTGGCAGGTTCGGACTTGGCTCGGCTTGTTCTCATCCCTACCCCACCACCTCCTATAAAAAGGAGACTTTGGGAAAGGTACACCCTATCTAAACACTCCTACCACTCTTTCTGCTTCTGAGTATTCCATTTCTCTCTTGCAGATCACGCCAACCACAACAGATTACTCCACGAAGCATTTGAGAGCTCGAGCCGCTTAGGAACAAGACTATCAGTACTCTTTCATTATTATATCATTACAGATCACCTGAGATGTTAAAGTAAATTGAAGGTGAATCACTCTTATTCGCAGATGACTCACTCTTATTCTGCATAAAGAAACGAAGAAGAGCCGGATGAAGTTTTGGATGTGCTCCACAAGTATGAAACAGACTTCCGCCAATGCATTAATTTGGATAAGACGAGATTATTTTTCTCACCAAATACGGCTTCCCAACAAAGAAGGAGTATTCTAGCAAAATTTGGAGTGATCTGAAGCTAAAAATATGGAGAAATATCTGGGTCTGCCAGCCATTGTAGGAAGAAACAGGAGAAAGGCTTTTGGCTATCTCGTGAATAAAGTTGAGAAAGCCATCGCGAGTTGGAACTACAAGCTTCTTTCTAAAGCTGGTAAAGAAGTGCTTCTCAAGGTCAGTGGCGCAGTAATCCCAACTTATACTATGTCGGTGTTCTTAATCACTCCGGATTTATGCGATCAAATTGAAAAGAAGATGAATAGATACCGGTGGTCTCATAACAAGGCAATGACAGTATTTTTGGACTAAATGGGCGGATCTTTGCAAATATACAGAGAAAGGTGGCCTTGGCTTTCGCCGGCTGCATGATTTTAACAAGGCCATCCTGGCGAAACAAGGATGGCGAATCCTCACGAAGCCAAATTCTCTCTATGCGAAGGTTCTTAAACACAAATATTTCCGACACACTGATTTCTTTCACGCCGAAAAGGGAATAACCCTTCCTTGACTTGGCGCAGATCCTGGATGGGCGATCTGTCCTTAATCATGGAGTTCGTTGGCGGGTGGGGAACGGGAAACGATCAAAGTCTGGCTAGACCCTTGGTTGCCTGGCATGGCCCCTATGCGCGCCGACTGGTCCGATGCATTCATTGGGTGAGTCTTTGAAAGTTTCGAGCTGTTCGACAGTGAATCAGCGAATGGAGGATGGATCGCTTACAACAAACTTTTATCCCGGCTGACGTTGATCGTATTATTTCAATCCGGCCCGGAACTTTGCTTGAAGAGCACGTTTTAATGTGGCAATTTGATTCCCTAGGTGAGTATACAGTCAGAAGTGGGTATAATCTCCTCCAGACCCTCGAAAATGATGAAGTCACCAATACCTAAAGGAAAATTTGGAAGACGATTTGGGGTGCGCAAGTTCTTAAGAAAACCAAGATTTTTGTGTGGCGCTTATTCCAGAGATGCTTACCTGTTAAGGCTGAACTTGAGAGGAGACATATTGAAGACGACCCTCTTTGCCCTTTGTGCGGGGAAGAAAATGAAACCGAAACTCACATCTTTTTGCATTGCTCGAAGGTCGCTGATGCCTGGCGAAAGAGAGGCCTGCATTGTATTCCAACTACCTCACCTCACCAACTCGATGATTGGTTCAACTTCATTGACATCCTCAAACCCTCGGGAGGATGGGAACACATCTTCATCATTGCATGGACGATTTGGTACCATCGAAACCGAAAGGTACATGAGAATATTGCTTTCCACACTAACAACGTCGTTTGGCAGGTAGAACGCGCGATGAATGATGCAAAGGCGACAACGCTTCCGGGTTTGCCTCGTATGGGAGTCCAATGGTCAGCACCGCCGCTTGGCTGGTAAAAAATGAACTCAGATGCGGCTGTTAATGATCAAGGAAGAGTTGGCTTGGGTGTTGTCCTGAGAGACAGCGATGGACAGGTCCGAGCGGCTCTTGCTCTCCCAAGCCAGAGCCATCTCGACGTTTTCCATGCTGTAAGCTTAGCTTTATGTGAGGGGCTAAGAAGACTAGGAAGGTTTAGCTCCCCCAATTTAATTGTGGAAACAGATGCGAGACAGGTGGTGGGAGCCATCCTCTCTAGCAGCACTTTCCGGTCAGAAGCTTGGTGCAGCATTATCACAACCAGGACTATTCTCTCAAGATTTGAGACGTGGCAAGTCCTCCATTGCTTTCGTGAAGGCAACCAGGCTGCTCATGAATTGGCGAAATTTGCCCTGACTAGTAATCGAGCGGCAGTGTGGATTGGGTGCTGCCCACCGGCTATTCTTGCCTTCTTATGATTTGACGGGTTTGTATTTGGATGAGTCTCTCTCGACCCTCAACCTCTCTCTGTTATCTCTCTCTCCCTCTCTTGCCCCCACTGGGCCATCGGAGTTTCTACCTGATATCTTCTCCGTTGTTCTTATAGGAAAGTAGTGAATCCAGGCCTAGGTTAGAATTCTCTTTCCTTGTGTTAGTTTCAAAAATGAGAGCAGACCGTCCCCTCGGGATCCCCTTTTGTAGATCCCTTTTTCTATCAAAAAAATTGAAGGTGAATCATAGTTTTAGTCTACTTGCATGGTTTTAAATCCTAAGTGATTTTCAACCTCCCCCTTTATTTATGGGATAAACTATGGGATAAACAGTTTTGTGTTTACTTGTTTTTTTTTACCAGTCATAGCTTATTAATAAACCAACTAATGTTTATAGTTAAACTATGTTACAAGTTTATTTATATTAATGTTCATGTTATTTTTATTACAAAATTGCTCTGCCACTGAAGCAATGCGCTTAACATATAAGACAATTACAAAATTGCCATCTGGTTGTATCCCTTCTCTTCATTCTTTGATATGTCTTCGCTTGGTAACGTTGATTCTCTGACACTGAGTCCGACCTCCGCCGTCGGCTTGATCTCACAGCCGCTCCTCCAAGTCGTCGTCGCTGCGATGACATTGCTTTTAATTCAGCTTATCCCTTCGAATTTGTCTGATTGTTTACAAGCAGGTCCTCGCGAAAGTGAATAGTCCAACCTATCTAACTTTAATCAGTACTCATCTAACATTCCTGTAATCCTACTTTAATCATTTAAGTATTTCTACTCGATTAAGTATATGTAAATGATTTATCATATATGTATAGCAAAATGATAGAAAAATTTCTGGAAAATATTTTGGAATTCATAAAGGTGGCGAAGTTTCATTTCATGATTCGGTAGTAATAAGAGAGTCGTTATCCGATAATAGGAAAGTCCTGATCCACTGTAGGAAATTCATGACCCGGTACAAAAAACTCGTGATCCATTGTAGGAATTTCATGATCCGGTAGTGAAAAATCACGATTCATTGTAGAAAATTGATGTAGCTATGAAAAGTTTTGATCCATTGTGTGAAATTTATTATCCATTTCGGATGAATACTAAGAAAACATCTTAAGGCTTGAACGGATTTCGAAAAATGCATCAGAACACCTAGATTCGAGATCTATTTAATGACGGTCTCTCGGTGCATCATTACCAAACACCGGTTACGTACCGAGAAGAGGTTGACCATCCCCCTCCAACTAGGGGTGTTCACGGGGTGGGGCGGGGCGGATAGTGGAAAAAAATAGTATTCGCCCTGTCGAGTGCGGGTACCCATGATGCGGTACCAGAGTTTCACGATTTTTTGCGGTTCGAATCGCGGGTAACTGCATATGTTCCTTAATATACTTATCCTATAAAATTTTTCAATATACTTAGAGAAATATTAAAATTTTGTATCATAAATGTATATATTTAGAGCATCAAAAAGAAGAAAAATAGTTTGTATAAATAGAACAACAATATAACATTGCAAATCATGAATCATTATTGTATGAAATGAGTTTTCACACATAATATAAAAGAAATTTAAACGAAAATTTAGATGAAATAAGCAATTTTAGATAATTTGTTTGTATAAATAGACATATTCGGATCGGTTCGGGTATCCGCAGGTTTCTAAAATTAAAACCCGCAGGTTATCGGTTTCTTCGGTTCACAGATTTTTCGGTTTCGGATCATGCGATTCGGTTCGGTTCGGTTTTGCAGGTTTTGCAGGGTTTTTTTTTTAACACCCTTCCTCCAACTGTATCTTCATTAAGCCCAAAAATGGTTTCTAATCATGCACAAACAATATCGATCCTTAACGCATCCCAAACAATCCTAGGAGAAAATAAATCTACTCACTGCACATACGAATCACGATAATAGCGCCAAATTAAAACACAATCATGAAGTAAAGGGAATAAAGAAGAACAAAAGCTCAACAAAAGCTCAAATCCAAACAAGAAATCCTCCCGGAAGCTTCATCCCAAGTTAGACCCATACAAGCTACAAATGTAGGAGCAATGAAGGCTCCATAAAAGTTACTCAATCTAACAAGAAGAAAAAGGGAAAAGGTGGAAAAGCATGGAAGATGTAAAGGAAGAAGAAGAAGTAAGGAAGAAGGAAGTGTTGTGAATGGTGGAGGAGATATATAAAAAACGGTGTAAAGTTGGGATATATATATATATATATATATATATAGCCAAAAAAACCCAAATTGCGTGAACCCAAACCCGACCTGACTCGAAATAAGCTCAATCCGATGGCAACTCAAACCCAACTTGACCCGAAATCAGCTCAACCTGAAATGACCTGAACCTAACCTAACCCGAATCTGATTAACCCAAATCCCGAACCCGATTAACCCGAACAATATGCAATCTCCAATTTTGTTAGAACAATGATCTATTTTCAATTTTGTTGGAGGAATGTCAAATTTTCAAAATTGTTGGAGCAATGTCCACTTTCTAAAATCGTTGTGACAATTTGACAATGCTCAATTTCTAATCTTTTGAAACAATGTGGAATCTCCAATTTTGTTGAAGCAATGTCCAATTTCCAATTTTGTTGAAGGAATGTGTAATTTCCAATTTTGTTAAAGGAATGTCTATTTTCCAAAATTATTGGAGCAATGTCTAATTTTAAAAATTGTTGTGACCAATTGACAATGTTCAATTTCTAATCTTTTGGAAAAATGTGGATTCTCAAATTTTGTTGGATCATCAATGTCTAATGTCTGATTTTGTTGGAGGAATATCTAATTTTCAATTTTGTTTGAAGAGTGTCTAATATCCAATTTTATTGGATGAATGTCCGATTTCTAATTTTTTTGAACAAATATTAATATCTCATCTCGTTGGAGCATATATAAATATCCAATTTTTTTGAACATATATAAATAGCTATTCCTAGGTGTCAACGTCATCAATAGTCGTAAGCAACGGTGTGGGTTCATAGTGGGTGTGGGTTCATAGCGGTTAAGTCACTCAATTTCTAGTACAAGTGCACTTCCAGATTCTCATATGAAAGAAGATTTATCAAAAAGGTTCAATTTCTCACTGGTTTGGGATATCCAGTGTACTCCACTTTGTTTATAACTTCTTTTACTATAACAAAAAGGGAGAGAATGTATTCAAAAAGTAAGGTGGAGCTTGTTCTTTGATTTTTTGCAATCAAGTCCCGTGTTTACAAAACTGTTTTACAAAGAAGCATAGCGTAAGTTGAGGTGAGAGAGGGATGATGAATAGACAGTGAAAAGATAATGCATATTTATTAGGGGGTTTCAAACATAGAAATTGGGAGATGAGTTTTTTACCTAATAACTAAGGATTTGAGAGGTGAGTGAGAAATGCACCCAAAGATTTTTCCACCTCTTTTCCCTTACCTTTTTCTAGCCTGTGCGCTTCACTGTGCGTTTACTGCAAGTGTGTCAATTATATTTGTGCACTTATTCGTGCGCACAGCTGTGTGCCACACACAATGTTGTGCGAGACTATGTACGGACTGTCGTGCGCCGTGCACATATTCATGATCCATCGGTGTTCAAAAGAACTTTGATTTTGTTCTTCTACCACTGTACCTACTTGATTGATAAACATAAAATGGTGATCAGCATGATGTTTTGTTTAGATCGACATCACTATCTTATTAGATCGACATGGCTACCTAATTAGATCGACATCACTAACTTGTTAGATTGATATCACTACCTTGTTAGGTTGACATCACTACCTAGTTAGATCGACATCACTACCTTGTTAGATCGACATACATACTTGATTGATCAGCATAAAATGGTGATCAGCATGATGAATTGTTTAGATCGACATCACTACCTAGTTAGATCGACATCGTACCTTGTTAGATCGACATACATACTTGATTGATCAGATAAAATGGTGATCAACATGATAAGTTGTTTTGATCGACATCACTAACTAGTTAGATCGACATCACTACCTTGTTAGATCGACATACATACTTGATTTATCAAAGAAAAATGGCGATCAACCCGATGAGTTGTTTAGATCGACATCATTACATAGTTAGATCGACATCACTACCTTGTCAGATCGACATACATATTTTATTGATCAGTATGATGAGTTGTTTAGATCGATATCACTACCTAGTTAGATCGGCATCACAACCTTGTTAGATCGACATACATACTTGATTGATCAGCATAAAATGGTGATCAGCATGATGAGTTGTTTAGGTCGACATCACTTCCTAGTTAGATCGACATCAGTACCTTGTTAGATCGACATACATACTTGATTTATCAGTATGAAATGGTGATCAACATGATGAGTTGTTTAGATCGACGTCCTACCTAGTTAGATCGACGTCACTACCTTGTCAGATCAACATACATACTAGATTGATCGATAAAATGGTTATCGGCATGATGAGTTGTTTAGATCGACACCACAACCTAGGTAGATTGACATCGTACCTTGTTAGATCGACATACATACTTGATTGATCGGATAAATTGGTGGTCAACATGATGATTTGTTTTGATCGACATCACTAACTAATTAGATCGACATCACTACCTTGTTAGATCGACATACATACTTGATTGATCGGCATAGATAAGAAACCCGAAGAGTTGATCTCTCCGGTGTTTACTTGTGTTTTGGTTTCGGTATTACTATGTTTGAGTTTGTCTTCGAGTTTGAAAGGGTGGTCTCGATTGAGATTTCGCTTTCGGTTGCATAGTCCGACCCTTATTGAGCACATTATGAGTTTCGACGGTTTTGTTTCATTGCTCTGTCTAGCAGCGTGGGTGTCCTACGTGGAGTTTTGTTCCCAGGATCTTGTTGCACTGCATCCCTCCACGTGTGTATGTACTCTGAACAATAGGTTTTGGGCTCTGTACATGTAAATGCATGCATGTGTGTATATATGTTGCATCACATATGTATATATAAGGATTGCTCGTGTTCTGTCGTATTTTGGAGCCTGCGGAGCAGGGGCGTGAGCTTGCCCATTTCAGTGGGAGCAAGGCACGTCTTGTTACATTTGTGTATATGTGTGTTTGTGTTCAGATGATCTCTTTTACCTGCATGGATTATGTGATTATGTTTGATGCATATGTTCTGGTGATGGATGTGAGTGAATTTTGCACTATCCATGTTGCAGAAGTGTATTTGGTTGAAGTCGTTTCAGGTTTGGAATTTCTCAGTTTCTCCGTCAAACTCAGGGTCAGACCATTCCGACCTTCCTACTATGTTCTGACACACCCCTCTCAAATCAACAAAAGGGCTTGGACCACCACATCAGGGGACTCCGTTTACTGTTTCCCAAGTCCGGTCCCCGCATTACGCCACCTAGTGTTACGCATCACGTGAGCTTCCGCAGAGGGGGTAACAGATAACAACTTGATTGATCAGCACGGTGAGTTGTTTAGATCTACATCACTACCTAGTTAGATCGACATCGTACCTTGTTAGATCGACATACATACCTGATTGATCGATAAAATGGTAATCAACATGATGAGTTGTTTTGATCGACATCACAAACTAGTTAGATCGACATCACTATCTTGTTAGATCGACACACATACTTGATTGATCAGCATAAAATGGTGATTAGCATGATGAGTTGTTTAGATCGACATCATTACATAGTTAGATCGACATCACTACCTTGTCAGATCGACATACATATTTTATTGATCAGTATGATGAGTTGTTTAGATCGATATCACTACCTAGTTAGATCGGCATCACAACCTTGTTAGATCGACATACATACTTGATTGATCAGCATAAAATGGTGATCAGCATGATGAGCTGTTTAGATCGACATCACTATCTTGTTAGATCGACATCGGTACCTTGTTAGATCGACATACATACTTGATTAATCGAGATAAAATGGTGACCAACATGATGAGTTGTTTAGATCGACATCATTACCTAGTTAGATCGACATCACTACCTTGTCGATCGACATACATACTTGATTGATCAGCATGATGAGTTGTTTAGATTGACATCATTATCTAATTAGATAGACATCACTACCTTGTCGGATCGACATACATACTTGATTGATCGGCATAAAATGGTGATCAGCATGATGAGTTGTTTAGATGGACACCACAACCTAGGAAGATTGACATCGTACCTTGTTAGATCGACATACATACTTGATTGATCGAGATAAGCGGTGATCAACATGATTAGTTGTTTTGATCGACATCACTTTAAACACGACCTAGTTAGATCGACATCACAACCTTATTAGATCGACATACATACTTGATTGATCAGCATAAAATGGTGATCGATGACGGTGAGTTGTTTAGATCGACATCACTACCTAGTTAGATCGACATCGTACCTTGTTAGATCGACATACATACCGATTGATCATATAAAATGGTAATCAACATGATGAGTTGTTTTGATCGACATCACAAACTAGTTAGATCGACATCACTACCTTGTTAGATCGACATACATACTTGATTTATCAAAAAATGACGATCAACATGATGAATTGTTTAGATCGACATCATTACCTAGTTAGATCGACATCACTACCTTGTCGGATCGACATACATACTTGATTGATCAACATGATGAGTTGTTTAGATCGACATCACCGCCTATTTAAATCGGCATCACAACCTTGGTAGATCGACATACATACTTGATTGATCAAAGCATAAAATGGTGATCAGCATGAAGAGATGTTTAGATCGACATCACTACCTAGTTAGATCGACATCGTACCTTGTTAGATCGACACACATACTTGATTGATCAGCATAAAATGGTGATTAGCATGATGAGTTGTTTAGATCGACATCATTACATAGTTAGATCGACATCACTACCTTGTCAGATCGACATACATATTTTATTGATCAGTATGATGAGTTGTTTAGATCGATCACTACCTAGTTAGATCGGCATCACAACCTTGTTAGATCGACATACATACTTGATTGATCGGCATAAAATGGTGATCAACATGATGAGTTGTTTAGATCGTCACCACTTCCTAGTAAGATAGACATCGTACCTTGTTAGATCGACATACATACTTGATTGATCGAGATAAAATGGTGATCAACATGATGAGTTGTTTTGATCGACATCGTAACTAGTTAGATCGACATACATACTTGATTGATCAACATAAAATGGTGATCAACATGATGCGTTGTTTAGATCGACATCACTACCTAGTTAGATTGACATCACTACCTTGTTAGATCGACATACATACTTGATTGATCAGCATAAAATAGTGTTCAACATGATGAGTTGTTTATATCGACATCACTATCTTGTTAGATCGACATGACTACCTTGTTAGATTGACATACATACTTAATTGATCAGCATAAAATGGTGATCAGCGTGATGAGTTGTTTAGACACGGTTAGATCGACATCACTACTTTGTTAGATCGACATACATACTTGATTGATCAGCATAGAATGGTGATTAACAAGATGAGTTGTTTAGATCGACATCACTACCTTGTTAAATCGACATACATACTTGATTGATCAGCATAAAATGGTGACCAACCTGATGAGTTCTTTAGATCTACATCATTACCTAGTTAGATCGACATCACTAACTTGTTAGATAGACATAAATAAATACTTGATTGATCAGCATAAAATGGTGATCAGCATGATGAGTTGTTTAGATCGACATCACTACCTAGTTAGATCGGCATCACTATCTTGTCAGATCTACATACATACTTAATTGATCAGCATAAAATGGTGATCAGCATGATAAGTTATTTAGATCGATATCACTACCTAGTTAGATTGGCATCATTACTTTGTTAGGTCGACATAGATACTTGATTGATCAGCATAAAATGGTGATCAACATGATGAGTTGTTTAGATCGACATCACTACCTTGTTAGATGGACATACATACTTGATTGATCAGCATAAAATGGTGATCAACATGATGAGTTGTTTAAATGGACATCACTACCTAGTTAGATCGACATCACTACCTTGTTAGATCAACATGCATACTTGAATGATCAGCTTAAAATGGTGATCAGCAAGATGAGTTGTTTAGATCGGCATCACTTCCTAGTTAGATCGACATCACTACCTTCACTACGTTGTTGAGGGGAGCTCGGTGACGGGCCTGGTAGGTGGCGGCCTGCTACCGAGCTCCCCAAAAGGCCTCTGACAGGCTGGGGCGGCCTGCCCGCTACCGATGGCGCAACTCGGTAACGGGCGTGGTAGGGGGTAGCCCGCTACCATGCACTGGGCGGGCGTTTTGAAATTCAAAACGCTCTTTGAAACCGTAAAAAGCAGAAGGTAGCGGGTTGGGTGGGGGGAGCCCGCTACCATCTGCCCGGTAGCGGGATTGGCGGTGGGCTACCCGCTACCGAGGTTTTTAAATCGGTTTCAGCTTCCTCTCTCCCCCATTTCTTTCCCGACGCATCACACACTCTCCTCCGGAATTCGCCGCCGACTATCGCCTCTTTCCCCATTTCCGGCGCCGTTTCCCTCATTTTTTAGGTGGAAATACATCTGCAACTTCAGGTGTCTTCTTCTCACTCATTTTTTCGGTTTTTCTACTGTTAGAAAGGGTGTATTTGACTTTTTGAAGGTAGAAAGCATCACTGCCGCCACCATCGAGTTTACTGCGCCAGCCATCTCCACCGCCATCTACATGTGTTGTTTTCGAGTATCTTATGAATTTTAGTATTTTAGGAATCATTTTAGTATTTTAGTAATTTATTTAGGTATTTTAGGTATTATTTACGAATTTTTTGGTATTTTATGGAATTTTAGTATATACTTTACGTATTTTGGGAAAATAAGAATATTTTATGAATTTTAGTATTTTGTGAATTATTTTAGTATTTTAGAAAATATTTCTGTGTATAATGAATTCTTTTAGTATTTTAGGAATTATTTTAGTATTTTGGAATTTATTTAGGTATTTTAGGTATTATTTACGAATTTGTTGGTATTTTATGGAATTTTAGTATATATTTTACGTATTTTAGGAAAACATGAATATTATATGAATTTTATGAATTAAGTTAATTTTATAGAATTGTGTAGATCAGCATGAATACTTTGTTATATCAGCATTAATACCTTTTAGATCAGCGTCCATACCTTGTTAGATCAGCATGAATACCTTGTTAGATCAGCGTGAATACCTTGGTAGATCGGCGTCCATACCTTGTTAAATCGGCGTCCATACCTTGTTAGATTGACGTCTATACCTTGTTAGATGCGTCCATACCTTGTTAGATCAGCGTCCATACCTTCCAAAATACTAGAATAATTCCTAAAATACTAAAATTCATAAATAATACCTAAAATACTAGAATAATTCCTAAAATACTAAAATTCATAAATAATACCTAAAATACCTAAATAAATTCCAAAAATACTGAAGAGCTCGCGCAGTTGCTCCCACCTCCAGAGGTAGCTCCAGATGGTAGGAGCCTGATTCTCGTGGACCAGTAAGTGTTTAGATTTATATTTAATTTTATAATTTTAATTTATGTATACGAACTTTATTGAATTATTTTTTTTACTTTTAATTTATGTAGCCTTGGATCAACGTTTCACAATGTCTACCAAGACGTTCAGGCTGTCTTCCTTGAGCGTTATGTTGGTACCCCGATGATGCCGACACCACTGCAGCAGACACCTCAGCAGCTGCCGCACAGTAATCCATACGACCTTGAGTTGTTTAGACGGAGTAATGTGTCGTTTAACTCATTCTCTTTGGGGTTCAACAAACAGGCCTTCGACAATTCGGAGCACCATTCCTCGCCGCATGAGAATCAGGGTGACGATTATGATTTTCCTCCCTCATAGGACACTTTTGTAAATTCTATTTGATTTTGGATGTTTTTTTATTGTAATTAATACATTTGGTTAATTTATAATTAAATTCATTTCTGTTTTTAATTATAATCTATAAATACTAATAAATAATATTATTATTCAATCATTTATTAAATGATGCAAATAAAGAAATTATTTTTAAAAAAGAAAATATAGTAGCGGGCAGGGTATGGGGCGGTGAGCAACCGGCTCTGTCGGGCGGTAGAGGGTTGCTCGCACTGAGCCCCTACTCTGGTAGAGGTGGGTAGCGCCGGGATTGTGAGCGGCCCAAAAAGAAGCGAACTGGGTAGTGGCTCGCCCCCTACCCAGCTCCCATTAAATATGTAGTGCTTGTTAGATCGACATACATACTTGATTGATCAGCATGATGAGTTGTTTAGATCGACATCACTACCTAGTTAGATCGACATCACTACCTTGTTAGATCGACATACATACTTGATTGATCAGCATAAAATGGTGATCAGCATGATGAGTTGTTTAGATCGACATCATTACCTAGTTAGATCGACATCACTACCTTGTCAGATCGACATACATATTTGATTGATCAGCATAAAATGGTGATCAGCATGATGAGTTGTTTAGATCGACATCACTATCTTGTTAGATCGACATGACTACCTAGTTAGATCGACATCACTACCTTGTTAGATCGACATCACTACCTAGTTAGATCGACATCACTACCTTGTTAGATCGACATACATACTTGATTGATCAGCATAAAATGGTGATCAGTATGATGAGTTGTTTAGATCGACATCACTACCTAGTTAGATCGACATGACTTCTTTGTTAAATTGATATCACTACCTTGTTAGATCGACATCACTACCTTGTTAGATCTACATCAGTACCTTGTTAGATCGACATACATACTTGATTGATCAGCATAAAATGGTGATCAGCATGGTAAGTTGTTTAGATCGACATCACTACCTAGTTAGATCGGCATCACTACCTTGTTAGATCGACATACGTACTTGATTGATCAACATAAAATGGTGATCAGCATGATGAGTTGTTTAGATCGATATCACTATCTTGTTAGATCGACATGACTACCTAGTTTGATCGACATCACTACCTTGTTAGATCAGCATAAAATGGAAGTGTGTCAATTATATTGTGCACTTATTTGTGCGCACATTTGTGTGGCACGCACAACTTTGTGCGAAACTATGTGTGAATTGTCGTGCGCAGTGCACAACTTCAGGCGAATAACGAGGGGCTACTCACGTGAACAACTAAATTCACTTTGGTCCTATTCGCTTGAGGTCTGTGTAGAAAACGGTGAATCACGCGATGCTAGTTACGTGAAGGAGGAGCGAAAAAGTCAGTTGCTCACCCGAAAAAACCTTTAAGTTTGAAACCCCCTAGTAAAAGTTTAATGATGAAATGTCTACTAAATATGTAACTAGACTACATTTTTAGGATTATTCCTGTAAAGTAACACAAAAATGAAAAAGTTAATGGAAAAATTAAGGAGGAATTCAATGAGATCGAGTACCGCAATAAGATAAAGGGAAAAGGGATAAAATGTCACAAAAGTTCCCAAAAGTTCAACATTTTCCACTGATCTTCACTTTCGAGCTAGAGTGTCATCAATGTTTGAATCTAGGTTAAAATTGGCCTTTGGTTGGTCGACAAAGTGCCGGATAGCATGAAGGAATCGTTAAGTTTTTTTTAGAGAGAATGACTATTCATTCAATGACAATTAGTTTGAGGCTGGATAAACAACCTAACTAGGAATTGAACCTCGAAAACTAAATGATCTCTAAGCATGATGTGAGCATTAATCTACTGACCCGAAAACCTTAAACCTGGAACTATAATGTTCGAAGAGGTAGAAAACAACAAAAAACTGAAAAGTTGAAAATGTAAAGATAGTAGGTGAAACAAGATAACAAAAAAAATACATGCCACCAAAGGAGATTCCTCAGCCTCTGCAGAGTACGATCAAAGGTTCTTCCAAATTGCCTAATGGCTTGATATACATGCCTAATGGCTCGAGTCTACCGGCCACTTCCTCCAAAATTCCACAAAGTGGACTAAGAGCCTATTCCTTGCAAGAAAGCATGGAAAGAACTAAAGATAAACAATCTCTACGAACAAAGAAACTATTCCATACCAGCATGGAGATCATGCAATCAAGCACACCATAGTCCTTATTGAATTAAGACTGATTGAGGCGGACTTTAAACCCCAACCACCCGGAACCTAGTATCTCAATGCTTTAGGCAGGGAGAGCTCCCACTCAACCCTGTCGCGCCAATCCCCAAAACTTCATCATCCAAAGGACCAATTTCCACACACTTTCGCCTCTTCCATGGCATAGCCCCATTGTCCAAGATCAAACCCCCAAAGCAGAAGCTATCAATCACGCCATCAGCCAGCCATGAAAGAACCACCACCACCGAATCAGGTGATGTTGTAAGGCCCAAACAGGGGCCTAGAGAGAGAGGCCCACCGGTGAACCCGTCTCATGAGAAGCGAAGTAGCAACGCATCGATCGGACGCCCGCTAAGAGGGAAGTCGCTCGATTGTAGGCGACGCGAGTCCTCGTCACAACCGGTGTGACACCTCCAAAGAAGAGCCTTCGACAAGACGCGGTGGTAGCATGATGGCAGAGATGCATCGGATCGAAAAACGCCGAGATCCAGAGAGAAACCCAACCAACGGGGAAGTAACTGCATCCAAAACAAGCCGAGATGAAGACCGAAAGCTTTTGCCACCTTGCAGCGGAAAACGGCGGCACCTGCGCTCAAACTTGCAAAAACAATCCCAGGTATCGCAGTACGAGAAGCTTTTAATACATGGCTAGAGGGGTTTTTTTTACTTTCAAAGTTGTTAAGTGACTCAATTGAAACTTATGAAATTATAGTTACCTAAGTAAAATAAGGAATAAAGAAAAGGGTTAAAGTGGAGTTTACCCAACCAAAATTAAAACAACAGGTTCAATTCTTCCTCTTCAACGTGACGTATGCAGGCGGCGGCGGCTCCTCACGTGGATGGCGACCGTCAGTGGAAACAATTTTTTTGGCAACGGACCAGGCGGTGGGAGGTTTGGTTGGTGAGAAAACAGAGTTCGAGCCAGAAACGGTTTTCCGATGAATTCTCCTCCTTCGGAGCATCTCCGGTGGATTGGAAAGGTCGGTTAGCTCCATCTTGATGTGGCGGAGCTTATGGTGCTGGAGATTGGCAGTGAAAATTCACAAGAAAGGAGGAGATGTGAGACCGATTGTCTGCTCCTTCTTCCTCTCCCTTTCTTTTTTTCTGCTGCAACTAACTTCTTTCTTTTCTTTACTTCCTCCACGTGTGTACTAATATTTGTCCATCTCAGCACTTATATGTTCACGTTGTCGCCATATAGGACCACTTAACGCAGAATGACAGACGGACTCCTCTTAATAAACTTTGATGGCATTCTAACTCAAAAATGATGATAAGCGTCAAATATATAACTTTTGGAAAGTTTAGTGGCATTTTTACCCCTTTTCTCTAAGATAAATTCATAAAACAAGATATGACTAGAATAACCGGTAAAGTTAATGGGTTAAAAATGGAGTTTACTCCACATTTATAGTTTTAGATTTCAAGTGAACCAAAATTAATGTGGCTCCTCGTTTTTTTTCATTTATTAATTATATTTAGATTCACTAAATCAATTTAATTAGTTAAGACACTAACATTACATGGCATATTAACTATTTTCGTTAGTAGGTGAACATATGCCTGTGATGCTATATATATATATATATATATATATATATATATATATATATATATATATATATTGCCATTGATGATTGGAGGTTGATATATTTTTTCCACTAAACTTATTTTTTGAGTAAAACTGTCACCAAAATTTGGAAAATGGAGTAAATTTACCACTGACATTAAAAGGTTTGACGGATTTCATTAAATTTTTTGGCTTAATGTTATATTTTCATTAAATTTTTTGGATTAATGTTATATTTAATGGAATCCATCAAGTCATTTAATGTCAGAGGTAAATTTACACATTTTCCAAACGTTGGTGGCAAATTTAGGGGATTCACCTAGGTTCACCAAGACAAAGTTTGCCTAACGGAAAACATGAAACAAGCACTTCTCTTCCTCCTCTAAATCGATTTTTCATTCTCTCAAGTGCTCTTGGCGGCGCTTCAGGTTTCCGGCAAACTAGAGGTTCGCCTGTGCAGTGAACCAGAGGTCCTCCTTTCCGGAAAACCCATCAGACATTTGCACCTAAAGTTCCAGATCTGAGTCCTTTACCTACGTCGAGACACGCACAGCTCCAAATTGGCGACAACAGGGGGCAAGATCTAGACATCGTTGTCGTTCCTCCAAACGAGTAAGCATCATCCACTGCCGGCCTCCTTCAGACAACATCTCCACCAGTCATCAGGCGACGTCGGCAACCTTCATCGAGACACGCACTGCTCCAAATCGCCGGCAGCATGGGGCAGGATCCAGACATCGCTTGTGTTAATCCTACTAATTTATGGTGGTCTAGTGGTCGCCGGTGAGGGTGGTCGAGTTCCATGACATCGTCCGACGTTGAGGTCACCGGCGAAACAACATGTGAGCCTGATCTTGGTTTATTTTTAGAATTTTTAAATTTGAAGGAGTACCCAACATTGTATGGTGATATACATTCTAGTTACGTCTGATGGTTTATGTGCATATTGACTGACATAATCCGCAATTTGTCTAACAATTTGTAAATTTGAAGAAGCCATTCAAACTAATTGTTCTATATATGTCTGATACATAATGTTGATTGTTCTATATATGTCGTTTTGTCACTGTCAAAAAACAGCATGATGTATAGTAGCTACAAGTAAAATTTGTATTGTAAATGTGTGGTTTTATCTGGAAAATAGCATAATATTGTCTGATAATTTCCATCGTTTGTCTGAGATTTCTGACTGTTGCAATCACATGATAACTCAAGATTTACGGTGGGTGCTTTTGTCTGAAAATCTACTTCAATATTGTTTGTTAGTATTCATGTTGCTTGGTTGATTATCAGTTGAAAAATGTCTGATGTCTAATATTATAGTTGTCTACTTCAATATACATGTTGTTTGGCTAATTACTAAATATTGTCTGATGTCTAATATTATAGTTGTGAGAGGTGGTCTTTGTGCCAAATTATCCATATAGTTTGTCTGAAATATGTTGTGGCTTTAGTCTGAACATGTAGCTGCTGCTTGGTGTCTATTCATGTGAATTATATTGTCTGATTGTTTGAATCATTACTGAAAGACATTGTTGGAATATGTAAATTGTCTTAATGAGTACAGATATGGGTGATAATTCTGGGACCGGAGACAATTGTCTGAACCTGAATCACACAATCGTCTGATCTAGTAACTTGCAATAGCCCTGAACCGGGAGTGAGAGACTTCTCTCGCTGATTTGTCTGATATTTATATTATCTATGTATTCTAACTTTGTATGATATTATATAGTTTCCTTGCATATTGTCTAATTTTTGACATGACTATTGTCTGACATTATTTTTGTATTGTCTGTTGTTTGTTTTACAAAATATCAGACATAATGGAACAATTTTCAGAATGCAAAAATATCAGACTTAATGACTAAAATTGCAGACATCATCCAAAAAAATGATAGACAAACACATACAAATTCTTTAATTTTTCCATCATTTACAAAAACAAAAACAAATGACACCTTGTAGTCTACTGTCAAACAAGTTTTGGAAAATCACATGCAATGTGTTTACAAATTTCAGACAATAATATGAATATTAGAAACAAAATATGAAGTCTTGAATAGGAAACACCATGAATTTGTGGTGAGATTTATGAGAAGAAAACAAAGAAAAGAGATAAAAAAAGATGGGGAGTGGTAGAAATTACGTTACCATTAACATAATAGGAGTGAGTTATATAGAATGTAATAAATATTGGTACATAAAGGAAACGGGTAAATGCACTCATAGTCCTGTAACTTAAATTATTGTACCACTAGGTTCCTGTTTTAACTTTTTTGTACAAATAAAGTCTTATTTCAAGTTTTTTCTTCATCCATGATTCTATTTGACATTTTTTCCCTGAATTTTTAAAATATTGCTCTTTTAAAAAATTGTAAAATATAAAAATCACAATAACGTTTAACGAAACTTTCAATTTTACCCTCAATTTTTATTAACCCTAAAATTCTACACTAACTTTTACAAATACTTACAATTATACCCTAAAAATTTTCTCTCTACTTTATCTCACCACCCTCCTATACACCACCTCTGGAAATCTCGTCGGACCGCCGACAGCATTCGCTGGAATGCCCTCTAAGCCACGAAACGCAAGTCTAGGCAATAGATCCGCAGCCCAGGGTGGCGAACAGCGGGCCCAGGGTCTCGAATCGCGAGTCCGGGACCGCGGATCGTTTACCCAAGGCCGCGGATCACGAGCCTAGGGCCGTGAAGCGCGATCGGCTGCCGAATGGCGCGAATCACGAGCCCTAGGCTGCCTAAACCCTTTTAATTAAAAGGGCATCAGGAGAAGGGGATCAAGAGAGCCTTTTACCTATGGGTAAGGAATAAAAGAAGATTCAGAAAGAAAGTAAGCACATACTTGAATTGCTCCAAAAAGTCTTTCTTTTATTACTCATTCTCTATTTTCCAAGTTAGTTAACTTAAGGAACTCAAGAAGTTCCCACAATAAAAAGTGAAGTTTCCGGAGCTTCTAGGCTCATCAATCACTAAACCAATGGAATCTGAGTATACCTTCCCTCTTCTAACTGGTATGTATGTGTACTGGGCAAGCCTTTCTCACCTAGTCACCTATATATACGATCGCCTCCCCTTAACAGGAGACTTGAGCTTGACATACCTGACTATCCCACCTGTGACGCTGCCCTCTAAAGCCAATATACTGTCGGGCAGCGAAGCTTACACTTGTACACTAATTATGACGGTTCGCCAGGACCTCTTTCCTCCTCCCTTTTTCTGCTCACTCGTAGGGGTCCGGACCCTTACAAAGGGGGAGGGAATCGACTGAACATCTCAAACATTGGCGGAATTTCACCCACATCTGATCCCCAATTCACGCCGCAGAGCTCGTTCCCTGAAAATATGACCTAAACCCAATTCGGTAGAGTGAAGAAAAAAGGGCCTTGACGGGGACAACGATTCACGGCCTGGGCAGGCAAATCGCTGGCCCAGGGCCGCAAATCACGAGCCTAGGGCCGTGAATCGCCTACCCAGGCCGTGAATAGCGGTCCCAGTGGTTTCCCGACGACGGCCCATGGCTTTCAGGCGGTGGTGGGTCGGATGGTGTTTGAGATAAGTGAGTTGAAAAGTTTAAGGTAGATTGGAGGATTTGTTTGTATATTTTAAAATTTGATGGTGTAAATGGTATAATAAGAAAAATTCAGTTTATGTTCGTTATTGTACCATTCCTGTGAAAAAGTAAAATGGTAAAATAATCGTCAAAAGGACCATGGATGAAGAAAAAAAACTTGAAAACAGGACTTTATTAGTACAGAAAGTTAAAACATGACTGTAGTGGTACAATAATTTAAGCTACAAGACCATGGGTGCACTTTACCCTAAAGGAAACAAGAATCACGCTTCACTCTCTCCAGCTAATTACCCAAAAAAACTGGAAAAGCTTAACGGAGTGATTCTATGTTATTTGGCAAAGTTTGTTTAAGCACAAATAATAATTCCCCCAAATTTTGTGGCAAAAGGTTGTTAACCCTGAAACATTAAATATATATATATATATACACACACACACAAACGTGTTTGATGTCAATTATACTAGTTCTTAGTATGGGCAAAAGAGATTTTGTAAGTGCTCAATGTCAGATGGGAAAAAAGGTTGAAAATGATCAAATTTGACCTAAAATGCAATAGAAGATAAAGTTGGAGTAAATATGCAAATTCTGGAGAAGTTGAAGGAAAAATCAACGAGATAGAGTGCGATCACGTCAATGTTATTTATCATCTGGATGAATTTTCACCCACTTAGAGCCTTGGAGAATGAGAGGTAGATATACAATTGTCCGGTTAATTGGGTTTGGGTTTCCAGATTACATTGTAGCTGGGCTATTTGAACAAGTGGATGAAATATCACCTAAGTGATAATTAACATGATTGGTGCGATCACCCTCGGCCAGAATAAACTATGGAGACTTCGAGAGAGTAGTGTGACCACAGGTGCGACCAAAATTTTCAGAGTGCAAGTGACAATGTGAACATGTATTTTGGATTCTGGGCTTGAGTTTTGGCTTTTAAAGCATTTAATTGTAAGAATTCAATTATCTCTCAACACTTTGATACTTGGTTCTTGCGCTCGTTTCTCCTCCCCCCTTCTTACTTACGAATTTGGATGGATTTTTGAAGAATTGAAGATTTGTTCACCATTTTCTAGCTTCCATCATCCTCTTTTTCATTCTACTTGCATTTATGTCCATATCTTGTATGGAGAACATGGATAGCATTAGTAGTGAGTAGTTTTCCATCTCCTAAGGTTGATTAACATGTTATCGTGTTGCTAAATGTTTGTGGTTGATTAGTTGATATGCATGACTTGTAGTATTTTCTTGTACCTACAAAAGGTGTCTTTGCAGTGGGAAGTTTACTACTCATACATATCACCCACCAAGTTTTTGATGAAACGTTTAAAAAAACATTTCATTGAGCTAGACAAAGGAAAATTGTTTGGATCTGGTATTAGGAGATAAAATTTGACGAAACTTAATGACACCGAAATGGATGCAAGTGAAGATGTTTATCTTGGTCGTTTATGGTGAGGTTGATTCTAACTAGGGCTGTAAATGAGCTGAGCTCTTATCGAACTTACTCGAACTCGAACTCGGCTCGTGTGTTATTGAACACTATCTTATCGAGCTTCGAGTTCGAACCGAGTTTAGGGCTCGATAATTTTATCGAGCCGAGTTCGAACAGGCTGAGTTCGTTTTGATAGGTTATCGAGCTATCAAGCCATATATATAAAATGAACTTATCAAGTAATGATGTCGATCTAACAAGGTAGTGATGTCGATCTAAACAACTCATCATGTTGATCACCATTTTATGCTGATCAAACAAGTATGTATGTCAATCTAACAAGGTAGTGATGTCAATCTAACTAGGTAGTGATGTCGATCTAAACAACTCATGATACGAATCCACTCCAACGAGATGGACCGTTTGCCTATGTTGGATCTAGCTTGTTGAAGATTACAGCAAAAAACATAACATGGCCCGCTCCTAACCACCTCAATCCTCAAATGGAGAGCAATGGAAAGGTTAATTGCCAAGGGAGTGAGGGATCTAGCACCTCACTTCTCAAATAAAGAGCAATACTAGATGTCAAGCTTGAATCCACTTCGATGGAAATTAAGGGGATGATGGAGATACAAGGAAGAGTTCAAAGATGAACCAATATTCTCACAATGAGAGAATTTTGAAATTCAAGTTATCATTCTCATACATCCCAAGTGACATTTTATATGAATGGTAAGGGAAGAGGGGTGAAAAGACTAGGAGACCATGTTCCTAAAATTAAGGTGGGTGAGGTGAAAGGGGAAGGTGGTGAATGATATTGTAGGCTACCTACTCCTGTCATAGAAATGGGAGGGAAAATCAAATTATGCGACCCCAATAGGTTGAAGAGTCGGTTATGATATACTGCAATATTTGGGACTTCGCTTGGAGGCCTCGCCGCGCTTGGAGGCTTCGCGCGGGGCCTCCCACAGAGGCTTCGCGCGGGGGCCTCGCCCATAGGCTTCGAGCATACTTCATCGGCTCCTAAAGGCTTCACACGTGGGCCTCGCCTGGAGGCTTCGCATGGGCTGTTTCGCCTGCTCCTGGAGGCTTCACACAGAGGCCTTGCTTAGGGAATTCGCTTGGGTGGCTTCACCTGGGGGTTTCGCCTTTACCTGAGCGGCTTCGCACAGGGCTTCGTCAAAACATGGGGGCTTCGCTTTTACCAGGGCAGTTTCACACTTGAGCCTCACCAAAACATGGGGGTTTCGCATTTTCCTGGTCGGCTTTTCGCATAAGTGCTTCGCCGAATCATGGGGGCATCGCCTTTGTGTGGGCGGCTTCGCGCAGGGGTCTTGAGATGGTGTGTGGAGCGCGCAATGTTGCTCTTGGCCACAAGTCTGGTGACATTGAGATCCTTCAAGGTGTTTGGAGCGTTTTCCTTCCAGTGAATGCCCATTTGTTGAAGTTGTAGGATCTTTTCGTGATCTCCCTCTGGCCAAGTGTGTTGGACCTCGGTGATGTCCTCATCAAACCCTTCCTGTTGAAAATATTCGTCCTCAAATCTTAAGGGGGTGATTCCTTCAAACGAAGACAAGCATAACAAACTTGGAAGAGCATTAGGGGTTAGTAGAGTAAACTTAAAACGTGAGAAGGTTTTAAGAAAAGACACTGACTGCAAGGGGACGGAAATGCTCAAGCAAACTAGAATTAGCACACCGAGGCACATGGCGAGAAGGAACAAAAGCCTAAAGGAATTCATGACAAACTTCCAAGAGAAAATGGTATGATCATAAAGGAACTTAAACTCTAGGAAGTCATGATGGTGATGTGGCTCAAGTTCTTGGTCTCTCAAATTCATGGCAAGGTGATGTACAACTTCATACTTAACACTCATGGTACCTTACACATTCTTCATCCAAGCAAACACGTGGCCGAAATAGCCATAGAATGAATCATAAGCCTTCCTACCCCTAAACAAAGAACTCATGGCAAAATGCGGCATACTAGGCATGTTTTCAACCAAAGCTTGGCTCCAATCATGACTAACTTGGGTAGCAAGCAAAGAAAAGACAAGTGAAGTGAAGATGGACATACCGCCCTTTCTCACTCCTTCAACATGGAAGAGTTTATCATGCATGCCGAAAATAAAATCATGAAAGAGTATGGTATGCTTTCCTTTAAACACAAAATTCTTCTCATGGTTATCGCTCACAATCGAAACAAGTGTAAGATCTTAATCAATCTCGGGACTAACGAGAATCATGCTCATCATCAAGAAGCACTTTAAACTCATATTCAAGCATGTTTGGTAGTGAGTTAAAATCACACACGTGTTTCTCATCAAACAATGAATTCCAATATGTTTCACTAACAATAGATGGTTCAAACTCAAATAAAGGATTACAAACAATCTCCTCATCACGTTTATGCAAAGCCAAAACATAAGGGCTATGTAAGCTCAATCCATCTTCATCGTTAATCATTTCAATCATTTTACTAGACTTGTTCCACAAGGAGTTGTGCATACTTAATCCATTAAAGTCTAGCAAAACATCACATTTCAAACCATGCTCATTTATCCTTGACCCTTTCGCGGCCGAATTGAGCTTCTCATGATAAACAACAATCTCCATGCCATTCACATTACTTAACATGTTTTCAACATGATTTTCAATGCTAGAACTCATGGCATGCTCATTTTCAAACAAATCATTTGTACATGTACCGGGATCATGTATGAGCCTAACCTTACCAAGTTTACCTATCAATTGAAACATGTTCAACCCATTCATAGTCATCTTGTAAGTTCGGGTAGGTTCATCTTTTAAGGTACATGGCATGATCAATGCTCCGTTACACGAGGATTCATCCATGAAAATGTACTTCCTAGCTACAGTAGGCATGTACTCATTAATTTTGGCACCAAACACATCATGGTCACAAAAATTCAATGCATGATCAATGAATGAAGAACTACATTCGTCAATCTCAAGGTTAATGCAATTATGCCTCTTTGTCATCAATTCTTCACCATAACAAGAAATTTGAGGGTTACAAAGAATATTGTCACAATTGTCACCCTTCCTCTTTAATTCCGCATATTGGCCAAATGGGTGGGGTTCATCCTCAAAGTTTTCATCATGCATACTTAAGGATGCTAATGGTTCCCATTCACGCTCGTACCCATCATTACTAGGTGAAGAAGATAAGTTACCTTTCCCTAAGTTAGGGGAGTGTAGATCCTCCTCCTTTTCACTTTCTCTTTGTAAATCCGTGACCTTTCCTTCATCACAACCTTGCACAACCAAAGAAGAACAACATGGTTTAAAAGATGTAATAGTTAGTTCTTCGTGGATTTTGGTTGAAGGCTCAGGTGTACTTCTTTTTCACTCATTTGGCGTTGGAGGGCTCTTGCTTGTTTTCTCTCTTTCTTCCTTTTAATTCTTTCACTCACTTCACTCATACACTTGTTATAATCCTCTCGAATCTCTATCATTTTCCTCTTGAGTTCTTCTAGGGTGTCGGCGATGTCATGAAAGTTTTGAGAGTCACATGGAATGTTCGGGTGTTCTTGTGGCGAGGGCTCCGAAAATGTAGAAGAAAGTTGGATTGTTGATGGAACTCTTGTGGTGGAGGTACTAGGTGTTTGGTGTGAGGGGAACCTTCTCGGGTGGGAGTGTGGTGAAAGGCGTGGCTCCTCTTGGTAGAAGGCATATCTTTGCCTTAGCACCTTTTTCAAGGCACTCCAAGTCCGAATGGGATTTTGGCTAAATTGCTCTCTTTGAGGAAACTCTTGGCACCACCATCTTCTAGCTTCTTCTTCTAAAGATTTTATGGCAAAGTCTAACTTTTCCCATTCATGAAGTTGGTAATACCAAAAATAGTACTCCAAGTCATCAATCCAATACCAATAATCATTTTCAATTTGGTGCCTTTCTTTCAATGGATTAAACCCAAAGAAATATAGGTCTCCTTTCTCCATTTGGCACACCTACACACTTAGACAATAAAATTAGTACCACTCAATTTCTTCACGTGTTTAGGTGGACACTCCATTTGTAAAGGGACAAAGGTATTCTCGGCCAATCACTCAAGATTCAACAAAGTACTCTAGCTTGTATTCCACTCTCAACCCGAAAGCGTTTCGCGCATCAAATTGAAAACGAGCTAGAAATGAAAAGTGTACTCATTTGAAAAGAAGAAATGCTAGTTACTTGAAACTTGGTTAAATGTTTACGAGGTAGATGGGGATAAAAGAAATAAAGTGTGAGTTTTTAAAAAGGCTTAAGGTGAAAAGAAACACTTTTTGCGCAAGTTCAGCAACAAATTTTCGGATTAATAGTACTGTTCACTTGAGTTTCGTCAAGAACACATATGAACACACATGAACTTTTCAAGAACATATGAACTTGTTATTCATTCTTTCTTTTCCTCTTTTTGGACTTGACAACAACCCACACGTTTTTTCTGATCCTAATCCGAAAATACAAACTTTTCAATAAGAACTTTGCACACTTTCAAGAACACAAATGTTTCAAAGTTTTCGGTTTTCAACACAACTTCAAGAAATCGTTTTCTCCAAGTTTATAAGAGATAAACAAAGGGCTTACTTGAAGAAAACAACAACAACACAATCTTTCAACAAGCGCCAAGGCTCTGATACCACTTGATACGAATCCACTCCCAAGAGATGGACCGTTCGCCTATATTGGATCTAGCTTGTTGAAGATCACAGAAAAGAATGTAACAGGGGCGGCTCCTAACCACCTCAATCCTCAAATTGAGAGCAATGGAAAGGTTAATTGGCAAAGGAGTGAGGGATCTAGCACCTCACTTCTCAAATAAAGAGCAACACTAGATGTCAAGCTTGAATCCACTTCAATGGAAATCAAGGGGATGATGGTGATGGAGATACAAGAGTTCAAAGATGAACCAATATTCTCACAATGAGAGAATTCTGAAATTCAAGTTATAATTCAAGTTATCATTCTATTACATCCCAAGTGACATTTTATATGAATGGTAAGGGAAGAGGGGTGAAAAGACAAGGAGACCATATTCCTAAAATTAAGGTGAGTGTGGTGAAAGGGGAAGATGGTGAATGACATTCTAGGCTACCTACTCCTGTCACGAAATTGGAGGAAAATCAAATTATACGACCCCAAATAGGTTGAAGAGTCGGTTATGATATCTTGCAATATTTGGGGCTTCGCTGGAGGACTCGCCGGGCTTGAAGGCCGCACGGGGCCTCGCCCATGGAAGCCGCGGGGGCCTCGCCTATAGGCTTCGGCGTACTTCACCGACTCATAAAGGCTTCACACGGGGGCCTCACCTGGAGGCTTCACATGGGCTGTTTTGCCTGCTCCTGGAGGCTTCGCATGGGGGCCTCGCTTAGGGAATTCTCTTGGGTGGCTTCACCTGGGGGTTTCGCCTTTACCTGAGCGGCTTCGCACAGGGCTTTGTCAAAACTAGGGGCTTCGATTTTCCCTCGCCGAAACATGGGGGTTTCGCCTTTCCTGTTCGGCTTTTCGCATAAGTGCTTCGCCGAATCATGGGGGCTTCACCTTTGTCTGGACGGCTTCGCGCAGGGGTCTTGAGATGGTTTGTGGAGCGCACAATGGTGCTCTTGGCCACAAGTGTGGTGACATTGAGATCCTTCAAGGTGTTTGGCGCGTTTTCCTTCCAGTGAATGCCCATTTGTTGAAGTTGTAGGAGCCTTTCTTGATCTCCCTCGCGAATTGTGTTGGACCTCGGTGATGTCCTCATCAACTCATCACGTTGATCACCGGTTTATCTTTGATCAATCAAGTATGTATGTCGATCTAACAAGGTAGTCATGTCGATCTAAACAACTCATTACGCTGATGACCATTTTATGTTGATAATCAAGTATCTATATCGATCTAACTAGGTAGTGATGTCGATCTAAACAACTCATCATGTTGATCACCATTTTATGCTGATCAATCAAGTATGTATGTCGATCTAACAAGGTAGTGATGTCAATCTAAACAACTCATCATGCTAATCAATCAAGTATGTATGTCAATCTAACAAGGTAATGATGTCGATCTAAACAACTCATCATGTTGATTACCATTTTATACTGATTAATCAAGTATGTATGTCGATCTAACAAGGTAGTGATGTCGATCTAACTAAGTAGTCATGTCGATATAACAAGATAGTGATGTCGATCTAAACAACTCATCATGCTGATCACTATTTTATGTTGATCAATCAAGTATGTATGTCGATCTAACAAAGTAGTGATGTCGATCTAACTGGGCAGTGATGTCAAACTAAACAAATCATCATGTTGATCACCATTTTATGCTGATCAATCAAGTACGTATGTCGATCTAACAAGGTAGTGATGTCGATCTAACTAGGTAGTGATGTCGATCTAAACAACTCATCATTCGAGCCGAACTCGAGCAATCATTCGAGCCGAGTTCAAGCTCGTATCATGAAAGCTTAACTAATTCTAACCGACTCATTTACATTCTAATTCTAACCGACTCCAAGTGCAAAAAAAATCACTTAACTATGTTGAAAAATGCGATTTATTCACTAATCTTTTTATCGGTCTGTTTTAACCACTTATCTCTAGTTATTAAATGCAAATTAAAGACTTTCAATCATAAAAGATTTAAGACATACTTGAGGGGGTAACAAAATAAATATTCCGTTAAATACGAGAATATTCCGTTAAATACCGGAGACTGAGTGGGTGCCACATCAGCAAAACTGGATCACACATCACACATGGCGACTGATTTGGACGATTTAACGTTGAGTGTTAAATTTGCACTAATGGAACAAACGTGAGTGGTTAAAACAGGCTGATGAAAAGGAGAATGTGAAATTTGAACTTTTCGACATAGTAAAGAGGCTCTTTTACACTCAACCATTCTAACTTTTTTTAAAAGCAATAAGGACTTATTACATTAATGAAAACTCATTACATAAAAAGTCAAGTATGACAAAAGAAAGTATACGGAGGAGGTACGACTAAACCGGCCCTCTGGGAACTCAACACATAAGAAGTGTTATGATGAAAGCCAAACTCACTAAGGTTAGACTCACCCGAACCTGGCCTCCAAAGGCTATGCATACTCATGACAATGACCACTACGGCGGTAAAAAGATCACGAATCCTGCTCTCAATATCCTTGTACAATACCGACGCATCATAGTGGGCAAAGGTTAGAACTAACCTTAGTAAATAAGGTAACCACCATAACACACTTAGGTGATCACTAATGAAATAATGCAAGAAAAAAATACTACAGTTAAGACAAAAAAAACGAAACTAGCAAAAAAACAAAAGAAACATAAAGTAACGAAACTGGGTTCCTAACCAATCACAGACTGACCAGGGGATCCCACCACCCATCCAGCCCGAGAGCTGAGCGTCATTACACCAAGCAGGGTGGGCTCACACCCGACCCTGCTGCGCCAAAAGATTCATCCTCTACCAAGCAGTGAAGCCCTTCACATCTGTTAATGCCAACAACCACTTCCGCGGGCATGACCTGCTCACTGCTCCATACCCATCCACCATCAACACTCCAACAACCACAATTTCCGTTCACTCTACCCCAAGCAAGTAGCCATATCAGTCGGATCAAAATAAGAGAATCATCGTGGATCTCCTCATACTCCCAACTCAAATCTGAACCGGCCATTATGTGAGCACCCCCAAAAAGCTCACCAGGAACGACCTGAACGCAATAGCAAGACCACCCCAGATATGCCTTCGTCCGATCAAACACTTGCGGCTGGAAAACAATGCCTCTGTTGCAAATTACCGGCCTCCCTACCCTAACATAAACGAAATCGGATGCATCACCTACAGACGGTCATTGAAACGGAGCAAAAAGAACCACCCGCCGATTGATTATGCGTCAACCGTCACCAAAATTGAATCGATCGACTCTCCACCCAATTCTTTCTCTACTCTGATGCCTAATTTTTGCACAAATTGATTTTGCAGGTACGAGAGAAAGTGCCAACAGAGCACCGTCGCCACGGGACGTGGGCTCTCATCCATAGCGAATGAAAGATCAACACGAGCCGCCGAAAGAAACGACGGAGGAGCCCCGGTCGCGGAGGAGGGGGACCCTAATTACTACTGCAGAGAGACCTTCAGTAGTTGAATTTCCAACTAAATCATTTTCATTGTAATACACCCCACTTTAGTTGTACTAGCGTTAAATTTTTTTCTTTTTCTGTTTTTGATAGATGTAGTAGAGTTGGTTACTTGACTTGCCTACCCTAGTTTGAATCAGTGTTAAAAGATGAATGGATGATAATTAGGGAAAATCATGATGATGTAACAATATAGGGAGATTCAATGAATATCCGTACCAAAACTCTCAGAATAAATACCATTAAAACATTTTACCTCTAAAATTCACTTCCAAATAATAAAAAATAACCCAACACTCAAACTCCCCTCATACGCTACACTAAAATCATGGATCTATATGGTTTTTATCAAGCACTGAAAAGGGCACATGGGAACTTCTACTGAGCTCTACATCACATAACAAACAAATTGTTGCTCTGTTTCAAATTCCCTCAACAACCAGAACAGCTTCTCCAAATGTTTGCTCAAAACCTATTTTTCATCATCACTCTTATCAACTAGACTTTCATGAACATAAGAATCAAGAGAACAGAATAAAAGCAATCTAACTTGAGAATACTCTAATCATGCACTTCAAGGTATTTCAGCATTTGCTGGTCCAGCACTGTAACCACCACCACCTCGCCCAAATCCAGGTCTTCCACCTGGGGCCTGTGTATGCAAGAGTGTTAGTCAAACTTTGCACTAGAATATGTTAAGCATGGAGCACAAAGCAGAATAGATGGCAACTCGACTCAAACATTCACTCGGGTCACACAAGGAATGAATCTAGTTGGGATGTAAACAACAGGAGCTCAAGTACAAGTTTACACAACGCACATTAAAGGAAATCAAAGACACATTTTACATTACTTCAAAAAGAGTGGTTCCAAAATGTTTTCGCTCCAACATTTCGCAAAGTATCACAAAAACTATCCATGGAAAACTAAAATTTTCAATGCAAATAAACTGCCATAATGCTTCCATAGCTATGAAATGTTAAAGTGGGTTATCCCACATGGTCAATAAAAGGGGCTAACCATTGCTATATAATATATGATGAGGCCTCTCCACTCATCGTCAATTGGTTTTGGGTTTGATGCTTTAACATGGTATCAGAGCAGGTTGATCAAGGCCCCGACCATTGCACAAAGAAAGCCCAAAAATACCCACACGTAGAGCGAAAAATTTAGCCTACACGTGAGGGGGTGTGTTGAAGTGGGTTATCCCACATGGTTAATAGCAGGGGTTAACCATTGCTATATAATATATGATGAGGCCTCTCCACTCATCGCCAATTGGTTTTGGGTTGGATGCTTTACCATGAAATTGAAACAGCCTAAAAACAAGATGTCTCCACTCCAACAATGATCAATGAAGAATGAAACATATGAAGCACTAGTAGGGCATCTTACCCTGAAAGAAGGCTGATAATCAGCAGGTGCACCACTCTTCTCACCAAAATCACCCCCACGAGGAGCACCTCGGTAACCATCACGATCACCAAACCTTCTCTCTCCTCCCTCAAAACGAGGTGGGCCTCTGCAAGTAAGAAACCATACAACAATTTAGCAATACGTAGCCTTGCTTATACCATACATATACAGAAGCAATGCAAACGAACCGAATAATTTTATTTAAAGAACAAAAAAAAATGGAAAGGGAAGTGAAACACTAAACTCGGACTGGAAGATGTCTACAGTGATTATCAATCAAACAACACAAACATAATCTAGCTAAGAAATTAACAAAACCATAATAAAATGACAGGTGCCAACTCTGTGACCCACAAAAAGAAAACAACGAATGTGAATGGATAGAGCGATAGAATTTACCGGGGCGATCACCAGGAGGGCCTCCAAAGGACGGCCAACAGGCTTAGCCTGCTTCTTCAAGGTTGCAGGGACGATTTCAGAAGGAAGGTTGAGGTAAGTCCTGAGGAACTCAATGCCATCGTTGGTGAGGTACCAGTAATAGTGCATCCAAGCGAAAGTCTCACGAACATATTCCTTGGACTTGAAGCTCTGCATCAACTTAATCACCTGCAGGTTCGGCACATCGATTTCTGGATGCTTCGGCAAATTATAGTCCTTCTTCGCAAAGCAAACTCCTCTTTATATCACCAAAACCAAGATAAAAACTCATTTAAAAAAAGGCCCAGATCAAAATATAAACAAACGGAAGATGGAACTAGCGTCCAGTTCGATTCTACTGACGAATTACCTTGGAAGAGGTACTTGCAGATCTCGCGCCTGTTCTTCTCAGGGATGATCTGAAACCACGAGAAAGGAATAAGTTTGCGGCAAATAAGAACGCGGACGCATAAGAGATTCCATTGATATGGTTTTAGAATTAGAAGGGATTGAGCGAGAGAACATTACCATTGTTGTTGGAGCAGCTGTTGGTCCGAGGGTCGCCGCGCCGGTGAGTGATTGAGGTAAGGTAGAGGTCTGTGTGCGCCGTACGATGAGCGACTCGTGAGGAATTGTGTGTCAGTAATTTTGGATTTAGGGTTTAGGGTATTGGGTAATGTTAATGAGTATGGGTATTGGGTTATGTTACTGGGTATGCGTATGGGCTGAACTTTAATGGGCTCCGATTTGAGATATGGGCTGAACAAAATTATATAGGCTGTGTTCGTTTGCCTCTTCAATATTGTGATATTGGAAACCTGATATTGACCAAACAATGGTCAAATCACCAATTAATCATTTACTTCAACAAAACAACACAAGTCACCCCTACCACTGTCTAAAATTTTCAATTTCATCACCCCAGATCTACCTCTCTCGCTCATCCGTGGCTCCAACTCGGGCCACACGATCGGCCGCCGTTAGCCGGACCTCCGTTTCCATTCCTCGCCCCCGATGTTCCCAGAACGTCCACTGACAACTTCTCACTCAACATCCCTTGCTATCGCTGGCCTCCCTCCTCCTCCTGCTCCTCCCCGTAACCCATCGCCGTTGAACATCCTCGATCGACGATGAGCAGATTTTGTCCAGATCTGGGCGCTGCCGTTAGGGCATTGCGGCGCTGGTCACTTGGACGATGGCCGGACGAGGTTGGGATTGATGGTGGGAGAGAGCCCGTGACGGATCTGCAATGAAGGGAAGGCTCGACGGTGCGCGTCGGTGGGCTGAGGAGTATGGCAAGTGCAGGGGAGAAGGACGTTTGTGTGTTTTTGGGGACTTTTTTGATGATTGTATGATAGTTAGATTTTACTTGTTTTTTTTACAATTGTTTGGTCAATATCATGATATCAAAACTCAGTGCCGAACACACTCATAAGCGCGGTTATTTTGATTGACTACCGGGAGGCGGGAACTGAATTAATAACAAGGATTTATCTTCCCCGCACTTCGTAGCGGTGTAAATTGTAATATTTTATAAGAATTTAATAAAAATGTAATAATAAGTGAAATAAATGTTTATTTTTATGAAATAAATGATAAAGTATATAATTATTATGAGTGAAAAAATTAGGTCTTAAAATTTTTACATTTTATCATATGAAGTCGGGACCAAACGCAAAATAATAAGAAATAAAAGTAAAATAGAGATTTAGTTTTTTAAACAATTTGAAACGTAAATAGATAAAATCACTAAATTATGATGAGGTGACACAATCTTATCAGGTGGATATCATTCATACAAAATTTTATGTATATGTGTAGAGTTTTAAATGCAAATACTAATTACACATTATTACTTTTCATTAAAATCATCAACGCAAAACCATGTCATAAGATTTGAAATTTTGATGACAACATGATACTTTTTAAATAGTTATAAATTGTGATGGAATTTTTTTTTTGAACAAAAAACGACATACTTTCAAAATAGTTAAAGGTAAGTAATGGAAAAGAGAATTTACAAAACCGTGTTTCTTACAAATTCTATATTCATTTTCAAAATTACTAAAACTTTTGATCTCCATAAAAGCATTAACTAACACACTTTAAAGTAATCAAAATGAAGAAGAAAAAGTGAAGAAGAAAAAGTGACGAAATAAAAAGGATAAGGTACGTATTCATCAACTAAACTACCAAATATTTGTGGTCTACTTTCATGAAATAAAAGAGAAAATAAGTAATAATGATTGTAGGTAAAAATATTTATGGCTTAGTTAAAAACTAAGATTTTCAAAATTTTGAGGACCAATACAGATAATAATTAGAAATAAAACTAAAACAATGTTTTTTTAAAAAAAATGTTTTCTCTCATAAATTTTATTAAATTTTTAAAATTTACAAACTTTTCTTTTATAAATAGTAAATGAACACACTTTAAAAGAAACAAATGCAAGAAAAAATAAGTAACGTGATACAACACAATTAATTTCATACTAATTTTCAAAATTACCAATTTCATATTATTTTTCAAAATTACCAATCATTTCCCTATTAGTAACATAATAAATATAATTTTAAAAATTTGGAAACAATAAAAAACTTAATTTAATAAATATAATTTTAAAAATTTAATTCTTAAAAAAACTTTAAATTTTTTTCCTATTAGTAACATAATAAATATAATTTTAAAATTGAAAAAAAAATTAATTTAAAAAAGTAATGAAATAACAATAAAAAATTTAATTTTAAAAATTTAATTCTTAAAAAAAAATTAAACAGTTCTTTAACATTTTTCCTATTTGTAACATAATAAATACTACAAATATAATAAATATAATTTAAAAAATGAAAAAAATAATTTATTAGTAACATAATAAACATAATTTAAAAATAAATAATAAATATAATTTAAAAATAAATACTAAATATAACTTAAAAATGAAAAAAATTAATTTATTAGTAACATAATAAATATAATTTGAAAATGAAAAAAATTAATGTAAAATGTTTTTAAAAATAACGAAATAAATAATAAATATAATTAAAAAATTGGGAAACAATAAAAAGTTTAATGAAATAAATAATAAATATAATTTTTAAAAATTTATTTTAAAAATAATTTTACAAAAGTAAAAATTAAAAAAATATGAATGACGCGGCACAACCCTATTGATTGTGCCACTATTCGAATCTTGTTCACCACAGTATTTTCCCATATATAGAGAATATAATAATTCGGCTTCACTAAACACGGTGGTAGAGTGAAAATGATAATACTAACTAATTTTAAGTTAAATTATAGCCAAAATAACAAATAGTCAAAGTATTAGTTAATGAGTTTAACATTTTTATTGCAGCAAAGCTAGCTATTATCGCTAGTGACATTTATTATTGATTTGAAATCAACCATATTTATCATATAGTTAGCAATAAATTGTCTCTCTTTATTTCCAAATTTAGAGAGTCAAATACCTAGAGCTATTATGGTGATGCTAGTGTTGCTATATCAGAGATTTATCAATTTTTTCTATTTTTATTAGTTATATTTTATTTAAGAGTCTGATAGCTAGCAATGTTGTTGATGATCTAAGTTAAGTTTGTAGCCTCGTAGGTTTTTAATGGCTAATGATCTAGCTTTGGTTATTGTGCTATGGGGTGGAAAAATCTTTACTTGATGTGGGTAAAAATTACATTTTATGCGTTACTTTTTAAAAAACATCAATTAAACATTATAAATTTCGATTAGTAAAAATAAAAATTATTGATATTTGTAGGAAAAGTTTCTATGGTGATGTGTTTAATTCTTTGTAAGGTTAAACATAGTTTTGTATTTTTTTTGTTCAAATATATTTATTTATTTATATACATGTTCACATATACTCCTTCTATCCATTTTTAGACGCTACATTTTTTAGTATTTAATTTATGATTTTTTTTCAACATTTTCGTATATAAAGTTCAATAATTTAAATGGAAATGATAAATGAATCTCTTTAATTTCTAAATTTATTTTTTTAGAATTTTTTAATGAAATCTTCTTAACAAGAATTAATATGAATCAAACACAAGTGTAATTCAACATGTGCATTTAAAAAGAGACGGGGGATTATTTCTTTTTTCTTGCACAATTCTTTTCTCATTGTTTAGATTACAAATTTAAACATTTTAAAATTATTCCAATTGATCAATAAAATTATTTTCATTTTATCTTTCCATCAATTTTACAATATTTTAATAATTTAATTTTAAAAAATATTTTTATAAGGTTTAATTGGAAAATTGTGATAAGGTATCAAACGTAACAATCAAATAAGAATGAATGAGATATGAATTTTTTCTCAACATTTTGTTATAAGAAGTTAAGTAATTTATAGAGAGAAAGGGCAATTTTGCCACTAACCTTTTAAAATTTCTCATTTTGTCAATAACCTTTTCTCTGCGGTAAAAAGGCCATCGACATTTTATTTTAAGGGTAAAATTTTCTGCGGTAAATTTGCCACTTGGAAGGAAAAATAATCCCCCAACATTTGTTGGACCTCCACCGATCAACATCGGTCTTTTTCCCACTTAGCTGTGCAGAACACTACCAATTTTTTTTGATAGAGGAGGGGATCCGCAAGAGGGGATCCCAAAGGGACGATCTACTCTCGTTTTGAAACTAAAGCAAAGAGAGGATTCTAAACCTAGGCTTGGATTCGCTACTTTCCTAGAAGAACAACGGAGAAGATACCAGGTAGAAACTCTGAGGGCCCAGTGGGGGCAAGAGGGGGAGAGAGAGAGAGATAGCAGAGAAAGGTTGGGGGTCGAGAGAGACTTATCCAAATACAAACCCGTCAAATCATAAATAATCAAGGATAGCCGGTGGGCGGCATCCTATCCATACTGCCGCTCGATTACTAGTCAGAGCAAATTTCGCCAATTCATGAGCAGCCTGGTTGCCTTCACGAAAGCAGTGGAGGATTTGCCAAGTCTGGAAGCTTGAGAGAATAGTCCTGGTTGTGATAATATTACGCCACGCTTCTGATCGGAAGGAGTTAGTGGAGAGGATTGCTCCCACCACCTGACTCGCGTCTGTCTCCACAATAAGCTTGGTTGAGCTAAACCTTCTAAGTCTTTTTAACCCTTCGCATAAGGCAAGGCTTTCAGCATGGAAAACGTCGGAGTGGCTCTGGCTTGGGAGAGCAAGGGCCGCTTGAATCTGACCATCACTGTCCCTGAGGACAGCACCTAAGCCAATTCTTCCTTGGCTGTCAACCGCCGCATCTGAATTCATTTTTGACCACCCAGGCGGTGGTGCGGACCATTGGACTCCCAACCGAGGCGCACCCGGGATCTTGGTCGTCTTAGCATCATTCATCGCACGTTCAACCTGCCATACGACATTGTTAGTGTGAAAACCAATATTCTCATGAACCTTTCGGTTTCTATGATACCAGATCGTCCATGCGATAATGAAGATGTGTTCCCATCCTCCCGGGGGCTTAAGAATGTCTATGAAGTTGAACCGATCTTCTAGTTGATGGGGAGAAGCAGTTGGAATACCATGCAGGCCTCTTCTTCCCCAAACATCCGCAACCTTCGAGCAGTGGAATAAGATGTGAGTTTCGGTTTCAATGTCTTCTCCGCACAAAGGGCAGAGCGGATCTTCTTCAATGTGTCTCCTTGCAAGTTCAGCCTTAACAGGTAAGCATCTCCGGAATAAACGCCAAACAAAGATTTTGGTTTTCTTAAGCACTTGCGCACCCCATATCGTCTTCCACATTTTCCTTTCGGATTCGGTGACTTCAACGTTATCGAGGTTTTGGAGAAGATGATACCCACTTCTGACTGTAAACTCACCTAGGGACTCAAATTGCCACATGAGGACGTCCTCCTTAGTCATAGATCCAGGCCGGACTGAAAGAATATGAACAACATCAGCCGGGATGAAAGTTTGGTGAAGGAGTTCCATCTTCCACTCGCCCATATCTCTGTCAAACAACTCGGCAACCTTCAGAGAGACACCTGAGGAGTGCATCGGTCCCGCCGGCCTCAAGGGCGCCGTGCCTGTAGCTGTGGGTCCATCCAAGCTCTGATCGTTTCCCCGTTCCCCACTCTCCACCGGACTCCATGGTTCAAAACCGAGCGTCCCTCCAATATGCTACGCCAAGTCAAGGATGGATTACTCCCATTCTTGGCGTGAAAGAAGTCAGTGCGACGAAAGTATTTGTGTTTAAGAACCTTTGCACACAAAGAGTTTGGCTTTGTGATGATCCACCATCCTTGTTTTGCCAAGATGGCCTTGTTAAAATCATGCAGCCGGCGAAAACCAAGACCACCCTTCTCTTTATGTTTGCATAGCTCCCCCCATTTAGTCCAAAAAATACCTGTCCTTGCCTTGTTATGCGACCACCAATATCTATTCAGCTTCTTTTCAATTTGGTCACATAGGTCCGGAGTGATTAGGAACAAAGACATAGTATAAGTTGGGATTGCCTGCGCCACTGCCTTGAGGAGCACTTCTTTACCGGCTTTCGAGAGGAGTTTGTAGTTCCAACCCGCAATGGCTTTTTCTACTTTATTTACGAGATAGCCAAAAGCCTTCCTTCTACTTCTTCCAACAATGGCTGGTAGGCCCAAATATTTCTCCATGTTTCTGGCTTCAGTCACTCCGAATTTTGCTAAAGTACTCCTTTTCCGTTGGGGGGTTGTATTTGGTGAGAAGAACAAACCCGTTTTGTCCAAATTAACACACTGTCCGGAAGTTGTTTCATATTTATGCAGCATCTCTAGAACTTGATCTGGCTCTTCTTCATTTGCCGTACAAAATAAAAGAGAATCATCTGCGAAGAGTAGATGTGAGATGCAAGGCCCACCATGACTAGCGTGAGCTCCGGAAATCCTCCTTGTCTGAACCGCTCTGTTTAGCATGGTGGTTAAACCTTCAGCACAAATAATTCTTGGCCACAAGTTTATAAAGCACATTGCATAAGCTGATCGGCCGGAATTGCTTCATGTTCACTGGTTGGGTGATCTTTGGAATGAGGACAATACGCGTGAAGTTTATTTCCTGCACACTGCCACCATCGTTAAGGATTTTCAAATAGTAGTTAATCACATCATTCCTTACCTCATTCCAGCACTTCTGATAGAATTGAGCTGATAAACCGTCGGGACCTGGTGCTTTGTTTGGGTGCATGTCTTTCAAGGCTGCCCAAATTTCCTCTGTCGTATACCGTCTCTCAAGCCAATGTCTCATATCAGTTGTGACTTTGATTCCAACCTGATTAGAAACATCATCATTAACAGGGGGTTAGACGAGGAGAAGAGATTACAAAAATATTCATTCACCACCAATGCGATCTCCTCCTCCTCATCGGTCCACTCTCCATTCTCCTTCTGGAGTTTGGATATACGGTTATTCCGTCGACGGGTGGTAGCGTAAGAGTGAAAGAACCGAGTATTATTATCTCCTTCCTTTAACCAATCCAGTCGGGATCTTTGCTTCCACATTACCTCTTTGCGGGCTTCCAACTCATTCAAATCTGCATTAAGTCCACGCATTTCTTCATAAGTTGCTTCAGACGCCCTAGCTCTTGACACACGTTGCAATCTGCTGTCCAGCTTCTTCCGTTGTTTGTCAATGTGACCAAAAACCTCCATGTTCCATTTTCGCAATCCCAACTGGACATTCTGGATTTTTTGAGTCATCGAGCCATTAGTTGCTCGGCTAGTATCTGTCCACAACCGGGTTACTTCTTTAATCAAGCCAGGATGTCGAAGCCACATTGGTTCAAACCGGAAAGGTTTTGCACCTCTCTCATTGACCGGCTCACGTTTGCATGTAATGATGAGAGCACAATGGTCGGACAAAGGTCCATTTTTTGCTTGGATAGTTAAAACTAAAACGTTATTTATGGGTATTAAAGGCTTTTCTGACCAATTTCAACGATGTTCATGAAAGCTAAAACGCTTTTATTTTGCATTGGATAGTCCAATAATAATTTTAGCCCAAAAACCGTTCAAGTAAACAAGAAAAACGTTTGTTGTGTTCATTCAGTCTCAATGTGCTCCAATGGCACATTTGAGGATGTTATCTACTATTATATATTAATACAGGACTCATGTCATAATTAGCCAAAACAAAAAGTGAATAGAGAAATTTCGTGAGTCCACATAGACTCCACATAGGATCCAACTAATCTACCCCGTTTTTTTCTCAATCAATCCGTAATTCAAGTAATTGCGGCTTTATTGTTCATAAAATGAAGCTTTTATACGGTAGCTACATTTTTCATTCGGCAATTAATTATAAAACCAATCAGTTACATTCCAAAAATCAAGGATTTAAGTCCAAAAATCCCCACAATCAGACCTAATTTCTAAATTGTCATCCGACTGCTTTGCCTTCAGTCTAGCGAGCTTTTTTCTTGGAGGTCGACGAAACCCATGGCGGCGACAGCGAGACTGGTGACGGCAGGAAGAGGACGACTAATCCGGCAGCGTCGAGTTTGCCGATTATAATTGTGATTTCTTTCAATGGTTTCAAATTTCAGGTGGAAGCGAGTCAATCTTCTATGTCTTCAGTCCATATTTTTTAATGGATTATGATTTCAGGTTGGCTCTCTTTTTCAGGAGCGGACCCATATAGGGGCCATGTTCCCATTAAAATTTAACAAATTAGGATACTCCCAATAAGTGTTTTTTTAGAGATGTAAAAATATATGGACTATTTTGACAAGAATGAAATAAATTGAGGACGTAGGAAAACTATTTTACGGGAAGGGGAAAAGGTGTTTGTCAATTGACATATAGGGCAGTAACTTTTACAGTTTCTCTCTCATCATTCACCTCCAATTTACACCACACTACTGATTCAAAAGTAAAAAAAGGAAAAGAAAATCTTCTCTATCCAAGTTTTAACTCTCAAGAGCTTTAGCTAACAAGCATATACTCTTTGGTCTGGAAGTGTCGCAATTCACCGACGAGATTTTCGACAGGAGTCGCCACCAATCTGTTTAGGTTAGGTCGATTGGAAACCTAAAACTTGTTATGCACAGGCTCTAGATCCGTTAGTCAATTACAATCAAAAATAAAAATTTCCGATTGCCCAAAATTGGTACCACAGGGTTTATTTCATATTTTGCTTGATTTCTCTTTTATTTGATTTTTTATTTATTTAAATGATACACAAAATAATTAATTCTAATGACACTAGAAATAATGACAATAATCAATAATAGAATAAATAAGTTAACGCTATTTAAATGAAAAAATTAGCAACAAGGATTAAGAAAAAGATTAAAAGTTTAGGCATAGTGCCCAAATTGTTAGTTTTTTTTTGAACATTTTCAGTGACTTCAATGACAATTCTTTGAATGTTAATGACTTAAGTGACTGAAGGGTAAATATTGGGGGATTGAAATAATAAATAATAATAATAAAAGAAAAGAAAAGAAATAAAGAACAAGAAAAATAGAGACGTACCTGAAGCTATGAAGTTGACGATGAGGTGAGGTGCAACTGCGACTGGTCTCTCCGGAAACGACGTGAAAGTGGATGGACAGTGGCAACGATGGCGGGCATCAGGCAGGCAGCGCACAGCGAGACTGGTGGCGGCAGTCGGAGTGAGAACCGTGGCTTGAATTGCCGGATTGAGGCGGGTCGAACCGCGGGCGGGTCACGGGTCGACGGCAAATTCTCTCGATTTCGGCGTTTTCTGGCGAAACGGAAGGTAGATTCGGACTCCTGATAGCGAGGCCGACCTAATGGGAGGAGTTTTGGTGGTGGAGAGGCTGAAAACAGAGATCGAAGGTATTGGGTGGATGAGTTTCGGGTGAGACAAAAAATGCAGATTTTTTCTATGTTCTTTGATCGAATTTTCTCTCGAATTTATTCTTATTTTTGCTGACAATTAATTTATAGGGTTTAGTTTATGATGTGTTTATAGGCCTAGGCTAGGGTTAGGGTTATAGAGTCCAATTAGGTTAGCATTCCTATTTCTTAGTGGTTTAGGTTAAATTTAATTGTATTAGATTTTTTGTGATAATTATATGATTTTATTTTGGATTTTTTGGATTATTTAATTATTATTTTAAGATAATTATATTTTTTCTTCTTTTAATTCTTTTATTATCATTTTTATCTTCCTTTTTATTTTATTAATATTAATTAAAGATTTTTCCCCTAAAATTACTAAACATTCAATTAGGTCATTTTACTTTTCTTTTTTTTCTTTTTTTTAAAATTATTCAAGTTATGCTTTAATTATTTAATTAGTTAGTTAGATTAAGTTAGCTGTTAATTACAAATCCGGGTAAAAATCGAGTGTCAACAGCTGCCCCCCTTTGCATGAATTTTTAACCGCGAATAACGAGAACCTTCTCATTACTCTTGAAAGGAATAAACTTTTCTTACCTTTATGAAGCGAAGAAACCTTTCTTGCTTCGCTCAGCGGAAACCTTCCCGTTGAGTTGAATAGCAGGAACTTTCCTACTATTCGAGGCTAAAGAACCTTCTTTGCCCCAGATGATATGATAATGAGAACTTTCTCAATGGAAAGGAAGAAACTTTTCTTACCTTTCTCGGCGAATGAACCTTCCTTGCTTTGCGGAAACCTTCCCGTTGAGTTGAATAGCAGGAACTTTCCTACTACTCGAGGCTAAAGAACCTTCTTTGCCCCAAATGATATGATAATGAGAACCTTCTCATTATCTGTGAGGAAAAGAAACATTCTCCTATTGAGTTTGAATAGTGGAAACCTTCCCACTATTTAAGGTTAAGGAACCTTTCTTACCCCTAAAGATGCGAGATTGAGAACCTTCCCAACGCTCAGCAAAATAAATGACTGATTGATTGATTGATGAAGTTGAAATCGAATAACAAGAACTTTCTCATTATTCGTGAAGCGAAGGAACCTTCCTTGCTCCAATGGTTCGAGATCGAGAACCTTCCCAATACTCGACAAAAGTAGATGACTGATTGATAGTTGAAATTTGTGATTGAATAACAAGAACCTTCTTTTTATTCGTGAAGAGAAGAAACTTTTCTTTCCTTATGAAGCGAAGGAACCTTCCCCGCTTCTTTGTCGAAACACTTGATTGAAATATCGAGATGAAGTGAATGGTAAGAACCGTCCTACCATTTAATGAGAGAGACTTTTTTTTTCACGATTAAGGTTTTAGGAACTTTCCTCACCTTTGGTGACAAGGAATTATTATGAAGTGAGAAAAATGGTAGGTATGTTCCTATCATTCGTGAGAGAAACCCTTCTTTCCTAGCTTAGGCGAAGGAACTTTTCTTGCAAATCTCTGATTGTTTGAAATGAGAAGGATGGTAAGAACTTTCTTACCATTCGGGAGTGAAATGACTAAACTTCAAATGAAATCCCACAAAATGAGCGAATTTCTAAAAATGATGAAGTTTGACAAAATGACTAAACTTCAAAAATGAGAAATCCCACAAAATGAGTAGATCTTAAAATGGTGAAGTTTGAGAAATGACTAAAGTTCAAATGAGAAATCCCACAAAAATAGATTTCTAAAAACTTCGACAAAATGAACTTGGAGAAATCCAAAAAATGAGTAGACTTCTTAAAATGGTGAAGTTTGACAAAATGACTAAACTTCAAATGAGAAATCCCACAAAATGAGTAGATTTCTTAAAATGGTGAAGTTTGACGAAATGACTAAACTTCAAATGAGAAATCCCACAAAATGAGTAGATTTCTTAAAATGGTGAAGTCTGACAAAATGACTAAACTTCAAATGAGAAATCCCACAAAATGAGTAGATTTCTTAAAATGGTGAAGTTTGTCGAAATGACTAAACTTTAAATGAGAAACCCCACAAAATGAGCGGATTTCTGAAAAAATGAGTGAAGTTTGACAAAATGACTAAACTTCCTACATTGAAAGAGAAACCTTTCTCTTTTTGAATAGGTTAAGGAACTTTCCTTACCTTGCTGAAAACTTAGACTTGGCTTATGAAATGTGATGGAATAGTACAAACATTTTACCTAACTTTTGATGAAGGTAAGGAGTCCTCCTTACTTGTCTTGGTGAAAATCATGCTTGACCTTGGGAAGACTTTCTAGTCCTTTTATGAGAGAAATGTTTCTTTCCTGAAAGGGATTAAGGAACATTCCTTGATATCTGGTTGACTTTCTTGATCCCAAACGAAGTACTTGAATAATGCTTATTCTAGTCCTTGCTCGAATGCCCCTTGAAAATATGCCAATGTGCATGACACATGATTTTCATGATGCATGACTTTGAAAATGCTTGATGTTTGGAGTTGTTGCCAAAACCTTCGAAAAATCAGAATGATCTTCAATTAAAACCAATGATGCATGGCGGAATCTTTAACCAGCTTACCTCATGAATCCCTTCCATCTAAGCTTACCTTACCTTCAAAAGATTTTTTATTCCTTGATTTCTTTAGCCTCGAGAACAATTATATGAGTGAATGATCCTATTTGCCCCCCAAATGTGATCATAAAAGTGCAAGTTCTCTACAAGAGTCTTTAAACCATGTCTTATGTCTAATCCACACTCATCAATGCTTAATGGTTGGTCCTTAAAGAAACTCTTGTCGATTTGCAGAGCTTGACAAAATATATGATGGTCCTTGTGTAATCATTAAAATATGTTATTCTTTCCCTTTTCCACTTGAAGAAGTAGAATGTGCATGGATAACGGAAGGGCTTTTTAGTATGAAGGATTGTTTTGTGTGGACGTCGAGGTGAAGAACGAACATCAGTTGAAAGGATTTTGTAAGGTAAAATGGCATCCACAGATGTGGGGCTGGTGAAAAATATGGTGGTTCAGGCAAAAGGCCTTGTAATGTCACCACTTAGTGACTTGAATTCTTTGGAAAAGCTGATAGTGCCAATCATGAAATCATCACCTTATCCAGTGAGAATGACTTCAAATGTTGCCCCCCAACTCTCATGATGTGTGGAATTGCTCATCAGAAACTTGAAAAGTAGTTGATACTGCTTGAGATGTAAGTTGCTCCCCGGAGGTCCTTGAGATGATAATAATTGCTTCAATTTGTCCCTTCATTCAAAACCGCATTTTCAGATATTCAGTTTAGACTCCATGACTCAACTTTTCCTTCTTTCTCTTCTCTCTTCTTCTTTTTTGTTCTGATCGGAAATTGTTTGACTTGCGATTTTTAGTCATTTTCATGCGAGCGTAAATAGTTGTTGCTACCTACGCCCGATTACTTCTGACTAAAATGCAAAAACAAATGGCTACTAGCACTATTCATACCTTTGGTCTTTCTAGCCAAAGACAGCGGAATAGGATTTACTTTGACCCCTTTTTTGTTTTCTCCATTTTTGTGAGTCATGGGTATCGATATGTTGAAGACGTCTTGAACTTTGATCCAAATTAGATAAATTGAAGAACCTTGACTTGATCTCAACCTTGGTAATATAGCAGTGTCTTGTAGGATACTTTCCATCTCATGCCCCCATTTTTGGTGCATGAGTTTCCTTTGTCGGGAAGAATCTTCGAGTTGAAAGATCTTTGATGCATAGAAGGATTTCTCTCAAGGTATGCTTGGTCATCGATGTACTGATTGAGGAAATATTTTCTTTGAAAAGAATCTTACAATTGAAGGGCCACATCAAAATCGCTCTCACAGGATTTAGCAATGTCCTCAAGATAACCACTATCTAGTCTTCCTTTTAACTCATTGGTGATACTCTTTGTTGGGCTTGGTGAAAGGATTGTGAAGAACAAAACTGTGATGTGAAGTTTACTGAAGGATGTCAATGTGCGCATTCTACTCCTTCTCATTTCAAGTAAAAGAATAACAGTTGTCCATTGCAGCAAAGACGGTACTCTAGATTTTGGACTAAATCTAGGTAATTCAACTTTCAAATTATCTTGGCAAACTCTCAAAGATTGGAGTGAATTCAAAGACTTCCCAATTATTCACAAATTTGAATAGACCAACGTGTTGGACCTAGCTTAAAGACTTCAAAGTAGAAATTGTCTTTCCATGCCACAATTGGGATTATTAGACTTTTTCACATCATATAATTGTTCTAAAGCTCCTTAATGTCCATTTTTCTTTTTTATTTTCCTTTTTGTAACAACTTTTATAATGAAAATATTCAATGATATATCACAAGAAACAAGTGATTATGTGTATGAATGCCGTGAAATGGTTTTTTTGAGGTGTCAATACCGGTTAAAAACAGTATGATGCATGAAAATGTGATGAAAAGTCAAGAAATAAAAGGAAGATGAATTAGTACAAATTATATATAGAAATATGAGTGCAAAAGAATAATTAGTAAGAATTGACAATCTTTAGAAGAAACAATGCCCTTTGCACCATAGTTCTCGAGCAATTCAAGGCATTCAACTCAGGTACTCTAGCTTGGTGTACTTTTGCGTTCCTCGGTTACACCTGGAATTTGCTCGTCCAATCTCACGTGACATTGAGCTTCCAGACTGTCGCACTTACAACTTGTGTAGAGTCTCATACTGGTTCCAACGAGAACCAACATGTTTATTTTTTGGGCTCGAGTAAATAGGTCATTGTGAAGTAGAGTAATCTCCTTGATAGCATTACGTTGATTTAAAACATGTCATCACCTATGGCTGGGTTTCCACTATTGTGGCAGTCCAAGACTCGTCATCGGCAGTGAGACAAGTGCAAATGTATTCATGGTAATAAAAAAATCATTGAGTATATTACCTATATGATATGCAGCAGAAATCAGCAAATGGGTGTCGTTAGTAACGCTTATAACATAATACAATGAAAATCAATCAAGTATATACATACGGGACTCTTAAAGGATGGGTTTACGGCCATTACATGCATTTGGTGGTTTTAAAATGAAAGCGGCCAAGGGTAGGTTCCGAATCCCTTTTACTAAGTTCCATCGAACTAGAAAAGCCAAATTCCTTACCCACGAGGGTTACGTAAGGAAGGATTAATTGGTCGCAGCCTTTCGCGGTTCTATTGGGTGACTAACGCCATACCCGAACAACGCTACTAACCACTACGGTCGAAAGTGCGGTGACTATTGTCACACACAACTAGCCTTTCCCGGGTATTCACAAAATATGGCTATGAAAAGCTCGGGTGTAGAGCTTGAAAATGCATGATGTAAGAATTAATTACAACACATAACAATTATAAACAGATAATAATCGAAACAAAAATAAAATCAAACAAAAAAAAATAAAAAATAAACCCCTTTTGGCCCGACTCGATTCCCCATTGGAGTCGCCAGCTGTAGCGACGAGATTTCCCCCAGCGGAGTCGCCAGCTGTAGCGACGAGATTTTCGACAGGAGTCGCCACCAATCTATTTGGCTTAGGTCGATTGGAAACCTAAAATAACTGGTCTGCACAAGCTCTAGATCCGTTAGTCAATTACAATCAAAAATAAAAATTCTCGATTGCCCAAAATTGGTACCACAGGGTTTATTTCATATTTTTGCTTGATTTTTTTTATCCTTTTGATTTATTTCCTTTATTAAATGATATGCAAAAATAATTAATTTTAATGACAATGACAATAATCAATAATAGAATAAATAAGTTAACGTCATTTAAATGAAATAATTAGCAACATAGATTAAAAAAGATTAAAAGTTTAGACATAGTGCCCAAATTGTTAGTTTTAAACTATTTTAGTGACTCACGTGAAACTTTTAGAAGACTTGGGGGCTAAGTGGGTTAAGGGGACAACTTGAGGGGCAATAATAATAATAATAATGATAATAAAAGAAAAGAAAAGGAAGAAAAAGAAAGAAAAACAGAAAAAGAAGCTTACTGCAACACCACGTGCGTGAAGGAGGAGTCGCCGGGTTTGAAACGGCGACGCCGGTGGCGAAAACGGTGCGGATCAGCAGGAGCCGCACGGCGAGGCTGATGGTGGCGGCGGTGCGGCGAACGGTGGCCTAGATGTCTCGATTGCAGCGGGTTGTGCCGCGGGTGGGTCGCGACGGCACAAAATTCTTCGTCCTCCGACCTTCGTTGGCGAAGTTGAAGGTAGATTCGGATTCGTCGCGACGAAACGAAGACGATGGTGCCAAGGTTTTGTGACGAGGAGATCGATTTGAAGGAGGCAAGGCTTAAGGAATAGAAAAGCTTCGGTTGGAGTTTAATTTGAAATTTTGTTTTTGCTTCTAATTGTTCATTGGTTCTTGCTAAATTCTCTTTTAGGGTTTAGTTTATGATGTATTTATAGGCCTAGGCTAGGGTTAGGGTTATAGAGTCCAATTAGGTTAGCATTCCTATTTTTTAGTGGTTTAGATTAAATTTAATTGTATTAGATTTTTGGTGACACTACGTATTTGCAGTAGGGCCGGTAACGCCACTGCTACTAAGGCGTTATTTAATGGTAACGCCAGAGGCTACTGTGGCGCTACCATTCGACGCGTTACTTCAGCAAAAAGCACAGGGCGCCACCGCCCGACAAAGCCTCGACAGCTGGTAGCGCCCAGCCCCCTACCAGGCGTTACATTATCCCAAATTCCAATAATGCGCAATTTCTCCACATCCCACATCCGTGTGGTTCGAACCCCAGTTCTCTGGGGGTGAGAAAATGGGCAACACGTATCTCCCCACTGCACCAATTGTCTATATTGTTCTATAATGGGATTCTATATTATTATTATCATCATGGATTGTTCTATATTATTTTTATTACTATAATGAGATTCTATATTATTATTATTATCATTATTTTAGATACACTAGTAAATAATAATAAGAGTAAGTTTTATTTAAAATTATATTTTCTTTATCTTTCCATGGTTAGAAACTAATGAATTTTTCTATCAAATCCGAAAAAGAAAACATGAACATACTTAATCAAAAAAATGATCATTAATTTTAATGGGAATTTCTAAAAAAAATATGAACATACTTAATATTTATTTTTGTTAATATCGTAATTAATTTGTTAATATTTTTAATATCATTTTTGTTAATATTTGTAAATTATCTTAATTTGTTAATATTTGTAAATTATTGAAATTTTTAAATATTTGAAAAATATTTTAGTATTCTGAAATTTATTTTAATATTTTGAAATTGAACGTCCGTAACGCCCGAGTAATGCCTGTGGCGCTACTAATACTGCCCACAAGAACGCCCAAGGGCGTTACAGTGGCGCTACTAGCTCGACAGCCTCGACCGGTAGCGCCCCCAGTGCGCCCGGCGCCACCGCTCGGCCCATAGTAACGCCTCAGCGTTACAGAGGCGCATCAATACGCACTCCAACTACGTAGTGTGATAATTAGATGATTTTTTAGGATTTCCATAATATTTAATTATTATTTTAAGATAATTATATTTTTCATTCTTTTATTATCATTTTTATCTTCCTTTTTATTTTATTAATATTAATTAAAGATTTTTCCCTAAATTTACTAAACATTCAATTAGGTCATTTTACTTTCTGTTTTTTTTTTTTTTTAAATTAGTCAAGTTATGCTTAAATTTGTTAATTAGTTAATTAGATTAAGTTAGTCGTTAATTACAAATCCGGTAAAAATCGAGTGTCAACACAAAGTTAAGGACAACAACTAACTCAGCACGAAGGACATTGGAACTGTCAAAATCCCCACCGAGAAAGTTGTCTCCGGTAATGCGATTAGTGGGTGGTTCCCTCTAATTAGAGACGATGGCAAGCCGCCATAGCTAGACACGGCGCTTCGAATGGAGTTGCACTTCACTATCTGCGAAGACGATGGAGTGGGTCGAGCAGTGACGATGGAGTGGACAGAGTCGCCGCGCGAGGAGGGCGGAGCTGGTCGAGGGACTGGCGAAATCCAGATCTTGATCTGAGCAAGGCTAAGTGTAATAATCCTAGATTTTTAAGTCTGGGTAATTCTTAGATTAATATAAGAAAAAAATACAATTCTACCCTCAATGGTATTTTAGTAATTTTACCTCTTTGTGAAAACCTCTTTATGAAGCGATGACCGACAAACTTCGTTTTGTTGGCACTCAATCTTGTCGTGGAGGGTAATTTAGCTAAATAGGTAGTATTTAATTAAATTAGTAAATAGGTAGTATTTAATTAAATTTTAGTAAATAGGTAGTATTTAATTAAATTAGTAAATTATTATTTTTTAAAAAAAAGAAAGAAAGAAAAGAAAAGAAAACCGGTGAGAAAACTGCTTGACACTTCCATTGCTCTGCAAACTCTTGCTTCTATCAATCCATCTCTGAATCACTCATTGGCTTTTCTTCATTGAGTAGCAGAATTAAGAGAGAAAATAGCGTACTTTTGTGCAGACATTTCTGCCATTTCTTTTCTTCTTCTCCTCCATGCCAAGCTCTGTCACTTTCTTCACCCATCCATCAACCTGACTTCCAATCCTCCATCATTGCTCAAGCTCCTGTCAAAAAGAACAATACGTTAACAAAAACAAAAAGAGAAGAAAAACGTCCAGAGATACGCTTTGGTCGAGCAACCGGCCTTCACCATCCTCTCCTCATTTATGAGATTTCCTTCACAAAATTCCAGTTCCATTAGCTCCGCCACATCAAGAAGAAGTCATCCAATCCACCGAAGGTCCTCTGGCGGAGGAGAAATCATCAAAAAAACTATATGCCGACTCAGAACACTTTTTCTCTTGAACCGGAGCTCCGTTCGCCGTGAAACCACCGCCAAATGTCTTATCCTCCGCCTTCGCACCAACTGGAACCTAAACCACCGCCGGAAGCCCTCACCGCCTCCACCTCCGCCGCCTGCAATGAACTCCTGCGACCTCGTGAAGAAGAAGCTGTTCTTTTACTTTGTTAGGTAAATTACAGCTTGAGTCCTTTCCCCCTGCTTTGTCATTTATGCTACATAGGTAACTAGTGTTTGCATGTGTTTCATTTCTACCACCCATTAACTTTAAAAGTTAACATTTTAGGCACTATTTTCTAAACATTTTACCTTTTTAGATAATGTTTATTATTATTACACCATTCTAAATTGTTTTATTTTTATTTCCAACATGTGTTTTGAGTTTTATTAAATTTTTAGACTACTAAAATTTTATTTATTTTATTGTGAAGTTATTTTCTAAAAGCTAAAAAAATTTTATCCTTGTCAATTTTGTTCTAATGGTTATGAATCTTTGCCGTTAGACTTAAATAAAATAATCATTTATTGCATGTGAAATTTGTTAAAGAATTTTTTTGAAGATTAAATATTTATTTTATGAATTTTCGAAATTAGTTCCTCTTTATTTAGTTTACAAAATAACAAAGTTTGAGAAAATTAATTTATTTTGTATATAATCTTATGATAGTGTTTTATAACTTTTTTAATTTTTGTTTTAACTTTTGAATTTTTAAAGTATTTAATATTATTTTCCCTTCTTAAAAATATTTTTATGTGCATAAAAAGTTTGGGTTTGGACATAAAAGCCCTCCAAAAATTCCCGGACTTTTCGTTTGGACCTAAGCTTTACCTTGGACTACCATAAGCCGTTAGAAGCACCTTAAACCCCGATTAACCTTCATTCTTTTCCGTAAATCTTACCGGCTGGTACCGGTAAGCTTGCACTTGTAGAATCTCATAGAATATTTCGTTAAATTCTTATTATCACTAGGTTCCCAACACCAAGCACCAACTTCAACTGAAGCTTTCGGTTATCCTCATTTCGTAGCCGACGATAATTCGGACCCATCCAAGTAAGGGGGTTGTGTACGGGTTTTTCATTATAGTTGTCTTCATTTTCGTAAATAAAATATCAAATAATGAACTCTGAGTTAAACACTTGGCTAAATACACAAAATGATGAGCAGGTAGTATAATATATTAATTTCTTGATACCTTGAGCTAATTTTTAAGCTATAAACTACAGGTTGCAACTTTCATAATAATTAATGTTTGTCATTGTACGGTGATTGATGTTTCCAAACCCTAGCATCATGCTAGGGCCATTACCTTAAAGAAAACTGGTTAGTATCATGTTAGGACCGATAATTGAACTCCGCTAGCACCATGTTAGGACCGGAGAATCATAATGAATTTAGTATCATGTATAGGTCTGAGGAAAGCACCATGCTTAGGCCCGAAAATTGATAGTGACATGTTTAGGGTTTTTATGCACATGAAACTTGTATAAAGTCAGTAGTTAAATACTTAGACGCGAAATCAACAGACAAAAGAGTTTTTATTAAACAACTCACGAGATTAAGAGACGACGTAAGCCAATTACAATTAACGAATAATTGATTGTCATGACATCATGCGAGTAACAAGATAAGCAATTTAAAGGTAGAATGCCTAGGTCATGGCATTGCATTAAATAACTAATAGAAGTTAAGAGGACATGCATCACGAACGGTTGACGCATTCAGTTTTGAATGGCACATGCATTATCATAAGAAATGCATCTGATTAGCTTGAGACGTTGTTAACCAATGGAGTTTTGTGTGACATGGGACATACATGGCTTCAAGTGGTTAACAAGTTCAGCATGCTTGTGTGGCGAACAGGCCAAACGAGCAATACATAATAGCGTAGCAAGTAGTCTAAGACGCGGTTATTCATTGGGCTATGCGTGGGTGGTGTGCATACCAGAATCTGCATGACTTCTACTTGGGGTATGCATGGTATGACGAGCAGATCAATCATGCAAGTTGCACAAGTGTTCACCCCGTCAAGCTAGGGCAAACTGAGCAGCAACTTGGAGAGGCTATATCTTCCTCTTCCAAGCTCCAAATTGGGTCATTCAAGATGCCATTTTGTAGTTCTAGAAGAGAGCATTCTACTGCCATTGGAGTGTGAGAGCTGCCCTAGAGTTTAAAAAAATGCAACCACACCTCTTTCCAAGTTAGAACTCATTTTGAAGAAAAATTCCCAAGAACATCTTGTAGGGGTTTTCATGGTTCTCAACTTCTACTTCCATAACAGCTCTTGAGGCTTGAATCCAAGCTCAAGGATCATATCTAGTGTTGCCTTTCATCTAGAAGAGGAGGTTCTAGATCCATATCCATCCCTTGGCCATCAAATCTACTTGTTGCTACTCCAAATCGAAGAGTAGAGGTGAGTAGAAACCATCTTTCACCTTTTATGTTTCCATTTGTGTTCTTGAGCTAGATCCAGCAACCAAGAACCCTAACTTGGCTAGAGAGGTCCACATCAAGTGGTATCAGAGCATAGTTTCTCAATAACACCATGTCATTTCAGTTTTCTAGCTAAAACACTTGCTATTTCTTTGAGCTAGAACACTGTATTTCTGGAACTGAAACTTGTTCCTACTTTAATTTCGATACTGTTCTAAATATTGGGGTTTTGTGCTGCCAACTTATCCGATTCCACAAGGAAAACGTGTGATCTACAAGTTCACAGAAGAAAGTTTTCTCAAATCCAAACCGGAAGTTCTTCAAATATTGAATTCTTTAAAACGTGACCAGCCGGATGTGTCACTAGAGTCCCGAGCATAAACTTGAAACTTTGTTGCTTTAGTATTCAATTCTGCTCATATCCTCTTGATGCGCTTCCCGGCTCGAACGAGAGGCAGACAAGCACAGGAATTTTTCCTTTTGAGCTCCTGGAGGAATCGCTAATGGTTCTTCCCCGGCTGAGCGAGGCTTCGCCGATTGATTGAGAAGAAAGCCCAGCCGGCGATTGATGCTTTGCTTTCGGCAAGGAAGACTTCACCTAAACCATGAAGTAGCTACCCGCTGCGTCAAGGCTTCACAGCCAGTCCTCCTTAGTAGCAGCCCAGATCTCTTTTGTGCTCGAGACAACAAGCAAGGGAGATTGTGTGTTTCAAATGCCTAGGAAAGGGACACTATGCTTATGATTGCCCTAACAAGAGGGTAATAGTGGCTTGGCCCAATGGAGATTTCTCAAGTGAGGAGGACAATGATGATGGGGAAGTGGATACACTTGATGGTGAGAGTGAAGGCGAGGGTGAAAGGCCCATTGAGGGCAATCTAATATTGGTGACAAAAAGAATGCTTCAAGCAAAACAACAAGTGGCCAAGAGGGACCAAAGAGAAAATTTATTCCAAACAAGGCATTGATCAAGAGGAAGATTTGTAGTGTCATTATAGATGGATGAAGTTGCACAAATGTGGCTAGCCAAGATCTTGTGGACAAATTGAGCTTAGAAGTCTTCAAGTACCCGAAGCCTTACAACTTGCAGTAGTTGGATGATCATGCAAATGTTAGGGTGAAACATAGGGTGATGGTACCTTTTCAAATAGGCAAGTATTATAACATGGTTGCTTGTGATGTGGTGAAGATGAAAGCTACACATTTACTACTTGGAAGACCATGGCAATTTGACAAAGAAGCAGTGCACTTTGGGAAGGAGAACAAGTATAACTTGTTGCATGGTGAGAGGAAGTTCACTCTCTTGTCATTGACAATTTGACACCTTTGCAAGCTTTACAAGATCAACTTCAATTTCAAAGTGAGGATGAGAGAAAGGATGGTGAGACAAGTGATGTGAGATTGAGAGAAGATGGTAAGAAAGGTTAAGGACCTTTGAGAGAAGACAAGAGAGAGAGTGATCCGAGGAGTAGAAGAGAGGTTGAGAGAAAACAAGAGGAGTTCCCTCCATTAGCTAGCACTACTAGAAAATGTGGTAAAACCAACAGACTATACCAACGGGTAATTTAGCCCGTTGGTTTAAACCAAGGATTGACACGTTGGTATTCTCACCGGTAAGAACTAAACCATCTCCGGTAGGACTTACCAACGAACGAACCCTTGATCCTACCGGAATACTAATCATACCAACGAGCAACCCGTTGGTACTATGAAAGCCCATTATATGTTACTGCACAATCTTAGCCGTACCAACAAAAGTGCACTCCATTGATATTGTTATACTCCTCCGTCCCTGAATAATTGTACACTTTGTTTTTACTGTTTTACAGTATTTAATTTATGATTTTTTTTTCATGAATTTTTAGACTTTAAAGTTAATAATTTATATGCATGTCATAATTTGAAGTATAAATTTTCTAAATATATTTTTTCTGAATTTTTTAAAACTTGCTATCTTTGTTAAAATTTGAGTCAAACATTGAACCTTGAAACAAAGAAAGTCAAAGTGTATAATCTTTCGGGACGGAGGTAGTACTATCTTAGTTTCATAATTAATCCATTTTATTCATTTCCAGTATAAAATTGAACAAATTTTAATGTGGTTGTAATTTTAGTGAAAATATAAATTTTATCATACAATAATTACAATTAATAACATAAAATTGAAAATAAATAAAAGTTAAAATAGAATAAGCATAACTAATATTGAGATTCAAATTTTGACATTCATGAATTGTTCCAATTTTTATATCAAAATTTGTTGGGTAAGAAAAAATTATTCAACATCATCTATGGATCATATTAAACAGAACAATTCAAAAAAGATTATGAAATTTTAATGTATGGTGAGTTTTAGTAAAAATAAATAAATTCTATAACAAATTAGTTACGTAATTAGGAAAATTTATTTTATAAGGAAACGCGTTTACAATATAGTTGAGGAGTTTATTGAGATTAATTATCTATTTCAAATTATCTTTCAAATTTGGTGAGAGAATTTTTTAAAACAATCTGTCAGTTCCAACTGGTAAGGCGTTGGAACTGGCATGATTCCAACGTGTTAACCGTTGGAACTACAAATTTTCCAACGTGTTGTCCGTTGGAAAATCAAAAATTTTATGAAATCTGACTTAGAATTGGATGGTTAATGATGAAAGCATGTATTATAAAAATAGACACTAATTAAATGCATGTTTTGGAACATTAATTTTTTTTAACATGAAAATTATGAAATTTTAATGTATGGTGAGTTTTAATAAAAATAAATAAATTCTATAACAAATTAGTTACGTAATTAGGAAAATTTATTTTATAAGGAAACATTTATAATATAGTTGAGGAGTTTCTTGAGATTAATTATCTTTCAAATTTGGTGGGAGAATTTTTTAAAAAAATCATGTCAGTTCAACCGGTAAGCCGTTGAACCGCCATGATTCTAACGTGTTAACCGTTGGAACTACAAATTTTCCAACGTGTTGTCCGTTGGAAAATCAAAAATTTTGTGCAATCGACTTAGAATTGGATGGTTAATGATGAAAGCATGTATTATAAGAATAGACACTAATTAAATACATGTTTTGGAACATTAATTTTTTTAAAACATGAAAATTTTGAAATTTTAATGTATGGTGAGTTTTAGTATAAATAAATAAATTCTATAACAAATTAGTTACGTAATTAGGAAAATTTATTTTATAAGGAAACATTTATAATATAGTTGAGGAGTTTCTTGAGATTAATTATCTGTTTCAAATTATCTTTCAAATTTGGTGGGAGAATTTTTTAAAAAAATCATCAGTTCAACCGGTAAGCCATTGGAATCGCATGATTCCAACGTGTTGACCGTTGGAAATGGTTGACTTTCCAACGTGTCAACCGTTGGAACTACAAATGTTCCAACGTGTTGTCAGTTGGAAAATCAAAAAAGTTGTGCAATTCACCTTAGAATTGGATGGTTAATGATGAAAGCATGTATTATAAAAATAGACACTAATTACATGCATGTTTTGAAACATTATTTTTTTTGAACATGAAAGTTATGAAAATTTAATGTAGTGTGAGGTTTAGTAAAATAAATAAATTCTATAATGTGGGGTGAGTTTTAGTTATAATCAATTTCATACACTAATTAATAGAATAAGACTAAGTAGTTAATTAAGACTTTATACACTTATTAATTATTTCAATTTTCATTTCAAATTTGGTTGGACAACAAGTAGTTGTTTAACAAAGCATGCATCACTCATGCATTACTTTAGACGAAGCAACATAGGTTGTTAAATGTGAATTAGAAAGTGAAATTAAGAAATAATGATCAACAAAAAAGCAGCAATCTTGATTTAAGGCAAAAATTTTTTAAAAAATTAGCATTTCCAACGTGTTGATCGTTGGAAATGTTCATTTTCCAACGTGTCAACCGTTGAAACCTAAATTTTCCAACGTGTTGATCGTTGGAAAATCAAAATTTGAGTGCAATTTATCTTAGAATTGGAAAATTAATAATGAAAACAATTATTCGAAAAAAACACTAATTACATGCATGTTTTGAAACATTATTCTTTTAGAACATGAAAATTATAAAAATTTAATGTGGGGTGAGTTAATGATGAAAATTATAAAAGATAGATTTTGTAGGCCTAGTAATTAGAAAAATATATTTTAGAAGCAAACAATTATAATAATTTAGGAGTTTAAAGTGTGATTAAGAGAGAATGATTAGAATAAAAATTAGCAATTGAAAAGCCTTACTCAAAAGAAAGTCTTGCCTCCTCTTCCTACCCTCCCATTGTTTACTAACATCTAACATTACTTCTTCTCTTCCTTCTTATGTGTCTTCTATCTTGCAAGAATTTGGCGATGTGTTTGAAGAGCCGAGAGGATTGCCTCCTTACAAAGGCATTGAGCACCAGTTGACTTGGTGTTAGGCGCCCCTTGCCAAACAGAGCTGCTTACAGATGCAACCCCCAGGAGACAAGGGAGATCTAAGCTCAGATTGATGGACTTCTTGCTAAGGGGTATATCAAGGAGAGCATGAGCCTTTGTGTAGTTCCAGTACTATTGGTGCCAAAGAGTGATGGCACGTGGAGAATGTGCATGGATTGCAGACCCCATCAACAAAATCACTGTAATGTATAGATTCTCTATCCCTAGATTTAATGACATGCTTGATGAGTTATCTGGTGCATGTTATTTCTCTAAAATTGATCTGAAATCTGGATACCATCAAATTAGGATGAAAGAGGGGGATGAGTGGAAAACTGCATTCAAAACTAAGCTGGGTTTGTATGAATGGAATGTGGTGTCTTTTGGTTTGTCAAATGCACCTAGTACCTTCATGAGATTGATGAACCATGACCTTAGGGAATTCATTGGTAGATATGTGGTTGTGTACTTTGATGATATCTTGATTTATAGCACCACACTTTATGATCATGTTGTGCACCTTAGGAATGTTCTTCACACACTTAGGAGAGAGTCTTTGTATGCTAAGCATGAGAAATGTGTGTTTTGTACTTTTGAGGTAAATTTCCTTGGATATGTGGTTAGTAAGGATGGACTTGGGGTTGATGAGTCCAAGGTGAAGGCAATCCAAGATTGGCCTACACCTACTAGTGTCACTGAGATTAGGTCCTTCCATGGTCGTGCAAGCTTTTATAGGAGGTTTGTGAAGGATTTTTCTTTAGTGGCCGCACCATTGCATGAGCTCACAAAGAAGAATGTTGCCTTTGTGTGGGGTGAGTTCTAGCAAAAGGCTTTTGATGAGTTGAAGTCTAGGTGGAGTAGTGCACCCTTGCTTGCCCTGCCTAATTTTGACAAATTGTTTGAGATTGAATGTGATGCTAGTGGGATAGGCATTGGAGTTGCACTACAACAGGAGGGTTGGCCAGTGGCCTTCTTTAGTTAGAAGTTGATCGGTGCCACCCTCAACTACTCCACCTATGACAAGGAGCTGTATGTCGCAGTTAATTTTTTGGAAAATTGGTACTTGCTGCCTAAATAATTTGTTGTGCATACTGATCATTATTCTTTGAAATACTTACAAAGTTAGGGTAATTTGAGTAGAAGGCATGCAAAGTGGATTGAGTTTATTGAGTCCTTCCCTTATGTGATCAGATACAAAAAGGGAAAGGACAATGTGGTTGCTGATGCTTTGAGTATGATATATGCTTTGTTTTCTACCTTGGATGCCAAGATTGTAGGCTTTCATTGTTTGAAAGCTTTTTATGTTGGAGATGAGGACTTTGGCCAAATCTTTAGATCTTGCGCGCCAAATGGCTTCAACTCCTTTTATATATTTGATGGTTTTCTGTTTAAGAGCAACAGGTTGTGCATTCCAAGAGGGTCTATGAGAGAGCTCCTAGTTGAGGAGGCATATGGTGGTGGTCTAAAGGGCCATTTTGGTGTGCAAAAGACATTGGAAGTTGTCAAGGAGAACTTCTACTGGCCACACTTAAAGAGGGATGTGGAGAGGAAGAGGGCTAAGTCTAGGCTTATGCCCCATGGTTTGTATCCTCCTCTCCCTACTCCTTCTCTGCCTTGGGTTGATTTGAGCATGAATTTTATTTCTGGATTGCCTAGGACATCTTGGGGTCATGATAGTATATTTGTGGTTGTAGATAGATTCTCTAAGATGGTACACTTTATTCCGTGCCACAAGACTGAAGAAGCTTCACAGATAGCTGACTTGTTCTATAAGGAAGTGGTTAAGTTCCATGGTTTGCCTAGGACTATTGTGAGTGATATGGACTCTAAGTTCCTTTCACACTTTTGGAGGGTTTTGTGGGGAAAGTTTGATACTCCATTGCTTTATTCCACTTCACATCATCCACAAATTGATGGGCAAACTGAGGTCACTAATAGAACTTTAATCACCATCTTAAGAACATTGTTGAAAAAGAATTTGAGGGAGTGAGAAAAATGTTTGCCTCATGTTGAGTTTGCCTACAATAGTTCTTTTCCTTCAACAACTCACATGAGTCCTTTTGAGATTGTGTATGGGTTTAAACCCCTTGGTCCTGATATGATAACATTACCTCTAAAAGATGTTGTGAGTATAGGTGGGGAAGAGAAGGCCAAAACCGTGAGGAAGCTCCATGCACAAGTTAAGGCTCAAATTGACAAGTCAAATGAAGCTTATGCAAGGAGGGCAAACCGGGTGATTGGGTATGGCTCCATTTGAGAAAGGAAAGGTTCTCACAAGAGAGGAAGAACAAACTTGCACCAAGAGGTAATGAAGAAATGAATTCGAGGGCGAATTCTTCTCAAGAGGGAGAGGAAGATGTGGGAGCACAAATCCGGGAACTTATAAGTCTCCTCCAAGCCCATTACACAACATTGGAGCCCCCATGACAAGATCAAGGACAAAGAAGATGAAGGAAGCACTTGGATTATTCATGAAGGCAATGGCTGAGAGTAAGGTGCAAAACTTAGAAGCACAAGCAGCTGCAAGAGAGATCGAAGGCTTGGGCTTGAAGTACTTTCTAAGGAAGAAGGCTTGAAGATCAAGGGATGGTAATATGCACTTTGCATCCATAATTGGAGTAAAACAAAGTAGAGGGAGCAAGTTGCACAAGTGTTCACCCCACAAGCCGTGGTAACCGAGCAACAAATTGGAGAGGTTATATCTTCCTCTTTCGAGTTCCAAATTGGGTCATTCAAGATGTCTCTTTGAATGTCACCGGTTTCAAATTGGGTCATTCAAGAGAGCATTCTAATGTCACCAGTTTCAAGTCATTTGAATATCTGTAGCTCAAGTTACAACTATTACAAGATCCGAACTCCAAAGAAATGAGTGTTGTGTACTTTTGTGGACCCTTCTTCATTTTGAACAACAATTCAGCTTCAAATCCGTCCCAAAAAGTCTTCACCAACCTGTAACAAGTCAGAAGCAAGGTCCTTTCAAGTATTGAAGGTCATACCAACATGCATTTATATTTATTTTGTTTTGAATATGTAAGTAGGTCATAATAGGCCCTTAACTTCCCAATTAGCCCTTTAGGCTTAGGATTAGTATTTTAATTATCCCAGAACTTCTAGATGTAATCTCAACCCTTGGATTGGAGTGTGAGAGCTGCCCTAGAGGTTAAAAAAATGCAGCCACACCTCTCACACCTCTTTCCATGTTAGAACTCATTTTGAAGAAAAATTCCCAAGAATATCTTGAAGGGGTTTCCATGGTTCTCAACTTCTACTTCCATTACAGTTCTTGAGGCTTGAATCCAAGCTCAAGGTTCATATCTAGTGTTGCCTTTTCATCTAGAGAAGGAGGTGCTAGATCCATATCCATCCATTGGCCATCAAATCTACTTGTTGCTACTCCAAATCGAAGAGAGTAAACGTGAGTAGAGGCCGGCTTTCACCTTTTATGTTTCCATTTGTGTTCTTGAACTAGATCCAGCAACCAAGGACCCTAGCTTGGATAGGAGAGATCACCATTAGAAGTCGTAGTATTTAGAGTGTTTTTTGTGCAAGTTTTGTCAAGAACACAACCTTAAGAAAAATGTTGCACAATTTTTTGTACAATCCAAAAAGAAGTGTTAATTTTTTCTTTTTTGGATGAAGTATGGGAATAGGAATTCTAAAGCTCCAATATTATCGTTTCATTTACATATCACTCCCACTTCTTTTCTTTTTTTTTCTATTGAACAGTCTCACTTCTTCTTTTTTTTTATATATAAAGAACAGTCCCACTTCTTCTTTTTTCACATTTTTATTGAACAATCTCATCTTTTTTCTTGGATGCACAATCTCCACTTTTATTTGTCGTTGAATCCGTATAATTTTTTTTTATTGAAACATAGTATTTCGTTGACTAAACAGAAGGAAAAAAATGACATTTTGAATTAACAAAACCATTTAGACTTGTTGGAGAGGGAGATTCGAACCTTACCGCCTTACCATATCACAAAAAGTTATTGTTGATTTTCTTTATGATAGTTTTTCTTACACTTTGAAAGGATTTTATAGAAAGTTTTATTTCCTATGCTTCGTTGATTGCGCAAATTTCCTCTTTTGGTATTTAATTTATTGTTATAAAAATCAAATTATTTTATTTATTTATGTAATTAAAATGTTAACAAGATTTTATATTTTATCATTTTGATCTATATAGGTAAACTCCAAGCTTAGTTTTATGGACATGTTCTATACATTATGGACTCTATAAGTTATACGAAAGTTGAGGATGTTTTTTAGGCATTTTTAATTTGATTCACATAATATATTAAATCGAACACATCATTCTTTCTAAGACTAAATGTGTACATTCATTTTTTTAACAGAATGACGTTCATTCAATAACACACGTCTTTCAGCCGAAAAAACAATCTAAGTTGGATCAGTGTTCCGGAGAAACTACCAACTTGCTCTAAGAAATAATGAGCGTGAAACAACCTAAACGCCAAACTAAGAGTCCTAAGACATGAGTAACACGACCAAACCAACAAAGAAAAATACATCCAACAAATGCAAAAGAACACAACAAGTACATGAACTAGGAATGAAGTTGGGGAAGGACAACTGGCTGCAAGAGAGGCACAGCCTTGAAGCTTCACAAAAAATTTCACAGGGTTTGAAACAGGCCTCATACCGTCGAGCTCTCGAACTATTTTAATTAATTAAGTACTTTAATTTTTTGAGCTCTCGAACTATCGAACCGTTATTTTCGAGCTCGGCTCGAATGAACTCGAACTGACTCTCACGAATTCGAACTCGAGCTCAAACTAGTGATGTTTGGGCTCGGCTCGTTTACACCCTAGTTGTTAGGGTTGAGTGGTAAGAGGATTATCCTTCTTTAAGCAAAGTTTCGAGTTCGAATCACGTGTATGGAAAAAATATTGTTGGAAGAGCAACCTTTTGAAGAGACCAACAATATGTTCGATCTAGATAGAATTGGAAAAAATTGATATTTAAAAAAACCGAAATTTCAGCCCATATCTTAAATCTCAGCCCATTAAACTTCAGCCCATAAGCATACCCAGTAACAAAACCCACGAACATTACCCAATACCCTAAACCCTAAATTTAAAAATTACACAAACAATTCCGCACAAGTCTCTCATCGCACGGCGCACACAGACCTCTATCACCTTAATCACTCACCGGCGCGGCGACCCTCGGACCAACAGCTGCTCCAACAACAACAATGGTAATGTTCTCTCGCTCAATCCCTTCTAATTCTGAAACCATATCAATAGAATCTCTTATGCGTCCGCGTTCTTATTTGCCGCAAACTTATTCCTTTCTCGTGGTTTCAGATCATCCCTGAGAAGAACAGGCGCGAGATCTGCAAGTACCTCTTCCAAGGTAATTCGTCAGTAGAATCGAACTGGACGCTAGTTCCATCTTCCGTTTGTTTATATTTTGATCTGGGCCTTTTTTTAAATGAGTTTTTATCTTGGTTTTGGTGATATAAAGAGGGAGTTTGCTTTGCGAAGAAGGACTATAATTTGCCGAAGCATCCAGAAATCGATGTGCCGAACCTGCAGGTGATTAAGTTGATGCAGAGCTTCAAGTCCAAGGAATATGTTCGTGAGACTTTCGCTTGGATGCACTATTACTGGTACCTCACCAACGATGGCATTGAGTTCCTCAGGACTTACCTCAACCTTCCTTCTGAAATCGTCCCTGCAACCTTGAAGAAGCAGGCTAAGCCTGTTGGCCGTCCTTTGGAGGCCCTCCTGGTGATCGCCCCGGTAAATTATATCGCTCTATCCATTCACATTCGTTGTTTTCTTTTTGTGGGTCACAGAGTTGGCACCTGTCATTTTATTATGGTTATGTTAATTTCTTAGCTAGATTATGTTTGTGTTGTTTGATAATCAATGGTAGACATCTGCCAGTCCAAGTTCAGTGTTTCACTCCCCTTTCCATTTTTTTTTATTCTATAAAGAAAATTATTTGGTTGATTTGCATTGCTTCTGTATATGTACTGTATAAGCAAGGCTACGTATTGCTGAATTGTTGTAAGGTTTCTTACTTACAGAGGTCCACCTCGTTTTGAGGGAGGAGAGAGGAGGTTTGGCGATCGTGATGGTTACCGAGGTGCTCCTCGTGGGGGTGATTTTGGTGAGAAGAGTGGTGCACCTGCTGATTATCAGCCTTCTTTCAGGGTAAGATGCTCTTCTAGTGTTTCATGTTTCGTTCTTCATTGATCATTGTTGGAGTGGAGACATCTTGTTTTTAGGCTGTTTGAAATGTTTCAATTTCATAGCTATGGAAGCATTATGGCAGTTTATTTGCATTGCAAATTTTAGGTTTCCATGGATAATTTTTGTGATACTTTGCGAAATGTTGGAGCGAAAACATTTTGGAACCACTCTTTTGGAAGTATTGTAAAATGTGTCTTTGATTTCCTTGAGCTCCTGTGGTTTACATCCCAACTAGCATCATTCCTTGTGTGCTGGACCCGAGTGAATGTTTGAGTTGGGTTGCCATCTGTTCTACTTTGTGATCCGTGCTTAACATATTCTAGTGCAATGTTTGACCAACACTCTTGCATACACAGGCCCCAGGTGGAAGACCTGGATTTGGGCGAGGTGGTGGTGGTTATGGTGCTGGACCAGAAAATGCTGGAATTCCTTGAAGTGCATGATTGAAGTTTTCTCAAGTTAGTTTGCTTTTATTTTGTTCTCTTGATGCTCATATTCATGAAAGCCTAATTGGTAAAGGTGATGAAAACATGATGCTATCTCCTGAACAAATATTTGGAGAAGCTTTTTTGGTTGCTGAGGGAATGTGAATCAGAGCAACAATTTGTTTGTCGTGTGATGTAGAGGTCAGTAGAAGTTTCCATGTGCCATTTTCGATATTTTGAATGTAATGTTCGCATTGACAAGGTTCAATATGCTTGATAAACTCATATTTCTAGTAGAGGACAAGGTTCAATATGGTTGACATTTGGTGTTTATCAACAATCTGAAAAAAGCTCTGCTACTAATTTTGACAGAAAATTAGGAAGACGGAGATGAAAAGGATAGTGTGGAAACCGAGATTAGGAGGGATTGAGAGGAATAATAAATTGGAAGAAGAATTGCTAATGGAGAGAGAAATTGGAGTTCATCTTCTCTTCTTTCCAGAGTAATTATACATTGTGTCAGGCACACTTTAAGACATAAGGAATGAGGAGAGATGAAGAACGCGCGCTACTGGTGTCGTGAAATACAGGAGATGTTGTTTCTTCTCGGAGACGCAAGAATTGAAGCCAAATTGAACTGATCCCCTTTCATTCATCGTGGCGGATCCTACATTTTAACAATCTGGAGATCCTCCTTCCGGTGACAGGAATGCCGGCCGGACGCATTTGGTAAACCGCCAATTATGATGCGCCGGGATATCTTAATGTGGAAATCATGACACATTATGATACGTTACTATACAAAATTGATGTAACACTGAATTGCAGAAAAAATGACAACTCCACATCATGATGTAACATTTACTAACCTTTACAAGTTACGCTTAACTTTGACAATGATGTACAACGGCTTCAATATGATGCTCTTACCAACACCTACTAACCCCTGAAGAGCAAACTGTTTGTAAGATCGATGGTATGCTCAACTTTGACAATGATGTACAGTGGCTTCTAAATGATGCTCTTAGAGACCTTCATTTATGGTGCATCCTTGACCTATTATGATGCACCATTATAACGAAATGATGTAACCAATAACTGAAGACAAATAATGATAAGTGCTATTAAATAAAGTTCATATATAGCAGAACGATACCATAATGATGCTCTTTCATCATGATACACTTACATTTAAAATCCATAACCATTAGGATGCACAACGCTATCATATGAAACACTTTCAATTATGATACGCTTAGATACGTGAATGATGCGCACCCGTGGTGGTCAATGATGTACAACAACTTCAATATGATGCTCCCGTCCCCTGAAGGGCACTCTTTACAAATGAATGCGCTCAACTTTGAAAGTGATGTACAACCGCTTTAATATGACGCGCCCTAACTAAGTAATGATACAATAACACCATCTTAGAGAATTAATGATGACAATACCCTACAACATGATGCGCCCCCGTGTTGAATATGATGTTCAACGTCTTCCAAAATGATGCATCTTAGTTCAATAATGATGCGCTAACATTTACTAACCCATACAAGATGATGTGCTATTTTTTTAGAATGATGTACAACAACTTTAATATGATGCGCACCGGCTCACAAATGAACGTTAACAGCTACTAACCTCTTAAGAGCATACTATTTGCAAGATGATGCGCTCAACGTTGACAATGATGTACAACGGCTTTCAGATGATGCGTCGTAGTTCAATAATGATACGCTAACAACTACTAAACCCTGAAGAGCACACTCTTGTTAAAAATATGCTCTCCCATTTGCATATGATGCTCCTACTGTGAAGTATAATGATCAAAGATTAACAAATGATGATCTTTTTGTAAAGACATCGACGAGGTTAGTTGACAGGTTTCCAATGTAGAACGGGTGGGTCCCCGACATCGACAGAGTACTCATTCCGGGTCGCGTTGGTGGTCATGACCAACTCGCCGTTGCAATAAACCTTGGCGTCATCGTGAAATACAGGGTGTATATCCTTCTTCCGGCAAGTCACTAGTGCCCCGATGATGCCCATGCACTTCTTTCGGCACCTATTCAATTAATGAACAATAAAAACCCCACGCAAAAAGAAAATTCAAAACGTTAATTGATTGATTAATGCAATGAAATGGGTTGAAATTTAAAGAGATGGCAAAATTGTAATTAATTTACGATTGGCACATTCTATCCTAAACCTTTTTTTTATATTGCATTTCATGTTATGTGCATTGTATGTTTCCATTTAGGTTCATGCTTCAATTCTATCAAAAAAACGTTTTCCTTAAATAATTGAAATAATTAATCCGAAATAAATAATTTAAAATTCTTTTAGTTTGCTATTATGTTTAGCTTTATTAATTTTACTCACCTCATCCCAAAAGTAATATGATACTCTGTTTTAGACGTTTCAAAAAGTAAAATAACACTTTCTTTATAGTAACCTTTTACATACTAACTAGCTGATATCCCCTCATTCGGAAAGACTTTAAAGTCGAATGACGCGACGATAATGATTACTTTTTTAAATAGACGAATAAAATATTTTCAACAACTTTCAAACTCACAATTAAAATACTTGCCGATAGTACTAATAATATTAATCCACAAACACGTAAATCCACAAACACATATTTTTAATAACTTCCAAGTCATAATCGGTTAACCTAATTATCATTATTCACTATAATACTATAATCAAAATGACACAAGCATTAACATAAAAATAATTGTTTGTGTTTGATACTTTCTCATATCCTAATTTAAAACACCACAAGCAAGCATACTTGAATATGAATTACCATGCATGTCTACGATACTAATAATTTAAAACATCATTGTATATGCGTGTGTGTATGTATATATGTGTGTGTTATTACATAACTAATTTGTGATTGTTTATTTTTAAAGAAATTAATATTAATCCCTTCATTCCTGAAAAATTGATGTGTTTTTTTCCGATTGTGGGAGATTCAAATTATTATTAGAAAGAAATCATTAAAAAAATCAAAAAATATATATTTAAAAACTACATACATTAATATATAGTTTGCATCTAAATTATTTGAATTTTTATATCAAAATGTTAATAAAATCAAATATTAAATGCTGAAAAAAGAAACGCGCCATTTTAAGGGACAATGGTAATATATTTTATAATATACTTTTATCATTATTGCATTGTTGTTTGTTAAAACATCCAACCCAAAACCAATTGGTGATAGGTGGAGAGGCCTTCATCATATTATATAGAAATGCAAATTTCATTCTATCGACAATGTGAGATATAATCCACTTTAACACACCCCCTCACGTGTAGGTTAGATTTTCGCTCTACACGTAGGTATTTTAGGCTTTCTTTGTGCAATGGTCAGGGCTTTAATCAACCTGCTCTGATACCATGTTAAAACATCTAACCCAAAACCAATTGGCGATGGGTGGAGAGGCCTTCATCATATTATATAGCAATGATTAGTCCATTCTATTGACCATGTGAGATATAATCCACTTTAACATTGTTCAAAAAACAAAGTAAGGTATTGTGCTATACATTTAGATTTTTTTGTATAATAAACGAAATATCATGAAACACAACCTTTTCAATTCATATTAATATGACTCATATCCTTACTTCCTCGGTTCTTTCTCATTTTGTCATTTCAAGGCTGGTTCTGAATGCCGCGTAACATCATCTTCAACCGGTTCTGATAAGGATGTAACAAGTTAGCAATGCCAACACAACTAACAAGCAAACTAATTTGTTTTTTTTAAGCTCCAGTTTTGTGCAACTACGCAAGAACCTTTTAGCTGTGTTCGATTAGTCCTAGCAGTTAACCAATGAACCTAAGAAATTAACAGCCCATTTGGTTGGCTTAAGCCAGCTTAAGCCATTGTTCCAAGTTTAATTTATGTTGTTTTTTTTTGCTTATATATGAAAATTTTCTTTGTATTTATTATTTTTAAACATATATTTATTTATATTTGAGCAAAATACAATTAAATTCTTCATATATTTATGTAATTTGTTGACTTTAAGATATGGCTTAAGCCAACCAAATAGTCCCTAAAAATGACATGTCAAGTTTACCACGGCTAAGGGACAAGATTGTCATACGTTAAATAGGAACATAAAACAAAGCAATTTCTTTTCTTTTCGGTCATTCATTGAAGCAATACAAACAGGAATGGACTGGTTTGAAAATGGTAAAACTTGAAGTCAGTGTCATGCAATGGTAATTTTATCTTTTCTTCTGAAGTTTTCCTTCTGGATAAACAAAGCTCCAAACATCATATCATAAGAGCTCAATCCATTACCCAAATAGAACTAGAAAGTCCCATCATTTTAATGGGTAAAGTGAACCGATAGTGTTGTATATTTAATTATTGTCTATGAGAGTCCTATTCTTTTAATGGGTAAAGTGTCGCGAGCGAAATATTTTCACTTTCTCAACCTGACCCGTGGGTAGATTATAAACCCACCCGGGTCGCCTCGCCTAGACCCTAGCTTCGATGGGTCTTGCCCCACCCCGCTCCCCCTAGGGACAGGTCACTACTCCCGACCCTGACATATCCTTGATTGCAATTTAACCACCCACCAGATTCACCGAGACTTCCACTCGAACAACTTGCTTATCAGTTTTAAAGAAGGAAATATTCTAATTTTATTTCTAACAGGAAATGTAAATGAGCATACATATTGTCTTGAGGAACCTATAAACTCTCCGCCATGCTGCTAAAGAGCATAAGCCAAATGAGAATAATGAAAAACAAATTACAATAATTCACCAAAGTTGGTTACAGAGTACTTCTCCATTTCCATCAATTAATAATCCAACCGACGAGTGATAGCCAAAGAGTAATCTCCGGCAATCAAGAGTTCTCCGACAACCGAAACAGGGCGGCTCCGACACCTGGAAAGACAAGATAAAAGTCACTTTCAGGTGCAGACAGAGAAGAGGAGTGTGGGTGTGTAGTAGTTACCTTATTTGAGGCAGGCACCACCCAATATATAGGGTGGTGCTAGGTCCCGTTATGGGGCCTTAAATGCTGGAGAACTCCATAAATGTGCCCATAATTGGGATGATGGCGTATTTAATGGTGTAATAATCGTGGAGTTATTGTGGAGTTACTCCCCCTCCCTTGGCTTAATGCCATAACTAGTGTAACGGCTGCCTTGAGGGAGGCAGCAAACATTTCATGACCAACGGACTTATACGGGGCACCCTTACTGGTAAGAGGGGCCCTCCGTAATTACGAGGTTGGCTGTGGTGGGACGCGCCCATATGGTGTTTGCATTTGACAATACACCGTATGGGTGGCCCATATATATCGATATGTCCTCCCCCATAGCGGAGGATGGGCTGGGCCCCTGTGCTCCGTTTTCGAAGGAAGCATCCCTATAGACATTGAGCCCATTTGGTATTGTGGCGCTTTGGAGCCTAATTAGGGGAGGGCCCAAGAGCTGTCCCAATGTTGGCCCAAAGTTTTGGCCCAATCTCAATTGTGGCGGCTGGCAAAAGCACTTTTCAAAATTTGCGCTTTTTGCGCCGTTTGTAATTATGGGGAATGTCGTTTCACTTCCCATCGGGCTCTTCTTATACGGCAACCCATGTGGGGAGTCAGTTTCCCGAATTTTTGCTTTCCTTGCATTTGCGCTCAGTTTCCTCTTTACTTCTAATTTCCATTTTCGGCGATTACCGAAGCATTTTCCGGCGAGATTTGAAGAGCCCAACCGTTGAATCTTCCGTTTTCGTCTCCGGCGCATTAACCAGTAAGTGGTATCCCTTTTAATTTCTGTTTTCTCGTCGCGACAGTGTCGCGAGTGAGGCGTCGCCGCGCCCCTGCCTGGGTTCTTGGGTCTAGGGTTTAGTTTTTGAAATTTGCGGTTTATTTGTGTAGATGGCTCCCAAGAATCCAAGCAAGCCCGGCGTCGGCCCTGATGTCGAGAAGGTGTGGCCCGAGCAGTGCAGCCGGGAAGAAAATGGCAGATATTTGCCGTAACCATCATGTGTATACCGGGGTGGTTTGTGGGCTTTCTCGGCGGATGTGTTGAGAAGCGGGGATGGAGTTGAGCGACGAGGCCATGAGGGAACATACCATGGTTGTCTACGAAGCCCAGTGAAAGCCGGATTGAGGCTCCCCTTTCTCTTCCTCGCTGTTGCAAGCTGTGTGAGGATGGGGCGTTTGCCACAGGCAAGCGGCCCCGAACGTGTTTACTACCGTAAACGCATTTGTGGTGGCTGCCACTTGGCGAAGACGGCGGTGTTACCGGAGACCTTTTGCGATTCTATACCCTGAAGAGGCCGGTCGGACACCCTTCTATCAACCGACCCCGAGGAGGTGAAGGTGGGGAATGAATGGTGAAGATCGGAGTCTTGGCCGAGACCACGAGCTCGTGGGGAGTTGGAAAAGCAATTTCTTCTTCATCCTCAAGGAGGATAGTTGGGGATTTCTGCGTATTTCATCAAGGAGAAAGACGCAAGGGTGTCAGTGAGGCCCTCTTTGTGGTTGGGCAGCGAGGGGAAGAGGGCCCTCGACGCCCATGTGAATGGGTCCGCAGTGTGGAGAGGCTCGCGGAGTGTAAGGGTGGGTTTCCCTTCACTGTCCCAGGCTGGACGAAGTGGTCCTAAGGAGGGTAGGAGTTAGCAGGGGCCCACCGTCTTCCGAGCCATGTGGATACCCTAAAAACTGGGTGGATGGGTTGGATGGGGACCTCATCGAGCGCTTGAAGGCGCCTTGAACCCCCACCGTCTGCTTTTGCATTCATTTTTGTTTTTGTGTTTTTGTGCTTGCACCCTTTTAAATGCTATTATAACCTGACTTTGTGTTTTGCTACAGCCAAGATGTTGCACCCCAAAGACCCTTTTGCCAAGAAGCGGATTTCTTTGGAGGCCCTTAAGGCAAAGATGGAGGAGGAGGTCCTTGCAGAGCCTGCTCAAAGGGCTATCGAGGGGACAATTGCAGGGACCTCGAAAGGCGGAGAGCCCCGAGGTGTGGAGGCCTTGGTGACGGTGGCTCAACCAGTCAACATGGCTGGTCCCGTCATCGTCGAGGAGCTGTCTGAGGACTCAGGAGGAGATCCTTCGACGGAAGCGCCCAGACTTGCAAGTACTATTCTTGTTTCCCTTGGTGTTTGGTGAATTTTCTTTTATTTTGTGTTACGATTCCCATTTAACTGCGGTGGCGAGAGGTTTGGCTGTGTCCTCGGACAGCAGTCCCACTCACAAAGATAAAGGAAAAAACCAGCCCTCGAGGAGCCTTCCATTAGCCCGTTCGGGCGCTGGGAACCGTCGGCCTATTGGCGAGATGCTCGGAGGGCTGTTGTGGCTCCTCGAGTATACACAAGAAGGCCTTCGAGGATCCCTAAGACCCTGAAGGGCATAGATCCCGTTTTCGAGCCTCAATTGCTCGAGGACTATCGGCGGGAGCTGCGGGAGAAATCCTTCAAGCGCCGTGGTCCGGCCCTTGTGGAGGCACTGGGACCCGTTATGAGGGTGACTCGTGACGAGTCAATACTCCTCGGGAAAGGAGGTGAGATTAAAGGTTGCAGAGGGTCTCGCACTTCCCGAGACAGGCATTTTTGAAGTACACCTCCTCGGGGCCCTAGACATGGCGAAGGACATCTGCCAGTGGCCTCACTCGAGTAAGTCACAAATCTCGACTCCCCTTTGTTACTTATCTTTTTGTCGGCATACTTTGTTTATATGTTTTGCGTTTGTAACTTGCGAAAACTGTCTTGTGAGGCCGGTGGCCAAGATCGAGGACCTTGAATCCCTCGTGAAGAGTCTTGAGGCCAAGGCAAAGGACTCAGGAGGTGGAGAGCCTAAAAAGGCCACAGGTGACAAGGATGTCAAGTTGGCTGAAAAGGAGGCCGAGTTAGGGTACTCGAGGAAAGAGGAGGCTAACATTCTTAGAGCCACAGGTGTCATGGGCAACCACCTGAAAGCTTCCATGGCGGATGGAAAGAAGCACGAGGCCCTCTTCCTCGCCGAGCATCATGCGAAGAAAGAGCTTGAAGCTGAAATGGAGCAAGTGCTCGGGAGTATCAAAGAATGGAGGCCCAAGTGAGTTGAAGGGCAAACTCGCGGAGGAGTTGTCCTTGAGGTTGCCCAGTTGAGGATCGGCGTCGAAGGCTGCAGTCGGATCGAAGACGCACCAAGACCCTTAATGAGGTGACGGGCTCTGTGGTGGCTGATCATTTAGCCTTCAGACAGCTAGAAAACCAAATTGGTTTTAAGTTGTACGATGGTGAAAGTGTTCAACCCCTGTTTTTGTAAAGCCCATTCTTGAAAGGGTCGGTCGAGTGCGCAGGGTGTCGAGTCTTGATCGAGAAGACCGCGAACGCACAAGCCATGGAGGGTGTCTGCTATCTTTGAGGGCTTCCTACGATGCCGCCACCAAGTGGAGGCCATCGTTGAGAAGTCAGTGGAACCCTTAACGCTATGAAGGTCGAGAGCCCCTCGGGCGGTTTTGTTCGAGTGGGGTAGAGCAGAGAAGAAATTAGGAGTAGAATATCCTTATGATATTACGCAGGGCATGTAGAGGATGCTCTGTTGTACCTCCAAACGATGATGCCCCCAAGTAGTTTTGGATTTGTAATTAAATTTTTGCTCATTTTTATAAAATAGACAACGTTTGACATTTGTTGCCTTTGTAGTTGTTATATGAGTATTATTTGCATAATGCGAAGTGTTTGTACTTGTCTTTGGGTAAATTTGTGCAAATGAATTCGCGTAACTCTTCGTAAAGTGATTTTATTCGATGTGCCTTTGGTCGACGGTGACCTTGCAATCAATTTTTAATCTTCTTGTATAAAGTGGGGACACTCTTCGTAGAGCGATTTTATGTGAACATAGCTTGCATAATGCAAAGACTTGGAATATTGTCTTTCCTTTGATGTATGAACGATTACTTTGTACAACGCAAAGACTTTGAAAGCGTACAACTTAAACGTAATAAGGCCTCAAGTCGTCGACGTGGTAGTCATTTTGAGCTTTTGCCTTGATGGTCCTTTAACTTGTATACACCTTCTCTTTCTTTCTGTGTACCACATAAGGCCCCGCCCATCTGGAGCGAAGTGCACCATGGCGAGATTACGACACGACAACTCCGCCCTTAGCAATACCATACCACCCACGTGGATCTGTTTTGCCCGAACTTTGGCGTTGTGATCGAGGTTTGCCCTTTGTCGTAAGGCCATAAGCCTAAGTCTAGCACCCTCGCGGAGTTCCTCGACGAGGTCCAGACGCACTCGAAGACCGCTCTCATTGTGAGTGGCGTCGTAATATAGCGTTCGGATTGTGGGTATTGAGACTTCGATTGGTAGTAAGGCATCGACGCCGTAAACCAAGGAGAAAGGAGTTTCTCCCGTGGGTCCCCGTGTAGTTGTTCGATAGTCCCAGAGGACGCTGGGTAGGGCCTCGACCCACTTCCCTTTTTTGTCATCGAGGCGCTTTTTTAAGCCCTCTTTGATCGTGCGATTTGTTACTTCTATCTGGCCATTTGATCGCGAGTGCGCCACGGGAGCGTAGAGCATTTGTATGTTCATCTTAGTGGCCCAATCCTTAAGCTTTTGCTCGCGAATTGAGTCCCATTATGCGTGATTATGGCTTTTGGTGCCGTGCCGTGCCACGCAGGTCGTGCGGAGGAAGTGTATGACCTTGGCGGTTGTTATGTTCTCGAGTGGTGGACCTCGACCCACTTAGTGAAGTAATCGGCAGCCATTATACAAAATTTGAAGCGCCCCTTGGCCATAGGCATTGAGCCGATTAAATCGAGGCCCCACAACGCCGAAGGGTATAGGGTATGTCTCCGTAACCGCTTCGTTTGCGGCTGTCGCTGGATGCGAGAGTTGAGTTGGCACTTATGGCACGTTCGTACCAAATCATGTGCGTCTTTCCTCAAAGTTGGCCAATAATAACCGAGGCGCAAGCATTTGTGTGCTAGCGCGCCGGAGCCAATGTGTGCTCCGCAAACTCACGAGTGGACTTCGTTCAGATGAGCTTGGAATCATCGGGGCCAATACATCGCCGCAAAGGAGCAGAATATCCTTTACGCCATAATGTGTCATCTATGATGATATGGCGGATCGATCTGCGTCCTTGTTTTCTTTTGCAACGCTGGTGGGCCTCGATTGCGCCGGTTTAGAATCTTGGAGGATTGGGTCCCTCCAATCAGGCTGATGCGTTGAGTCGATTGCATGAATTGTATTTATCGAAGGTTGTGCTAAGGTTTCGAGGAATGCATCCGCCCGTCCCTTAGACAACCTGTCACCACGTGTTTTGATCCCTTGGGATCTTATTAATATTTAGCCGCTCGAACTGACCTTGTAAGTTTTGACAAGACGCAAGTACCTCGAGAGTCTTGGATCCTTGCGATCATTGGTCCCCGTAACTCGGCTTACTGACGAGCCGTGAATCACGTATGCGGTTAGGCGTCGCAAAACCAGCTTTCAGGGCGGTCTTGAGACTGCTACGAGTGTCTCGTATTCGGCCACATTGTTTGTGACGGGAACTGGAAAGCTACTCGTAAGCTAGCCTCCATGCCGTGTGGGCCCCTCGATATGAACGCCTCCTCTGGGCGATCGGCCTTTGGATGAACCATCCTCGAACATGTCACACTCGGGAGGCTCCAACTCCGCTTGTGGCTCCCTCGTAGGACCATGTTCGAGGGTATAAATGGAAAGCTTCGGCCATGAAATCCGCCAAAGCTTGTGCCTTTATTGCTCGTCGAGGCTCAAACTTGATGTCATACTCCCCGAGTTCGATGCACCAACGGGCTAAACAACCACTATGTTCCGGTCTGTTTAGGATGTCCCGGATTGGTAGGTGCATTACGACAATGATTGTGTGGGCTTGGAAGTATGCTCGTAATTTCTGGCAGCCACGATCAAAGCGTAGATCGTTTTCGGAGGAGGGTAATTAACCTCAACCCTCGTAGCGTGTGGCTTATGTAATAGGCGAGCCAGCATTGCGGGCCTTCCTCCTTAACGAGCACTGCGGATACAGTGCTGTTCGAAGTGGAGAGGTAGATGACGAGTTCATCCCCCGGTTGCGGACATTTCAATGTTGGCAAATCAAAGAGGTGTTTCTTGATTTGCTCGAAGGCTTCTCGACATTCCGGTGTCCAAGTAAATGCCTTTTTCATGCGAAGGCTGTTCAAGAAACGGCTTACACTTGTCCCCGATTTGGAAATGAATCGCCCCAAGGCAACAATTCTTCCGTAAGTTGTTGGATTTCCTTAATGTTCCTTGGTGGCGCCATTTACGTGATGGTTGATATTTTCTTAAGGTTGGCGTCGATCCCCTTTCGGAGATCATATAGCCCAAGAATTTTCCGCTCCAACAAAGAAAGAACATTTGGCTGGATTGAGCCTCATATTATACCGCGGAATGATTTGAAGGTCTCGGCCAGATCTTGAAGGTGGTCTTGAATGTCATGCTTTTGACAATGACATCGCCGACGACGCTTCAAGGTTACGGCCCATCCGGTGGGCAAAGACCTTGTTCATTAGACGCTGGTAGGTGGCTCCAGGCGTTTTGAGCCCAAAAGGCATTCGAACGTAATAATAGACGTCATCACCCGTTGTGAACGCCCGTTTTGAAGGCGTCTTGGGATCCATGTAGATTTGGTGGTAACCACTCTTAGCGTCCATGAACGACAAGTATTTATATTTGGAAGTTGCGTCCACGAGTTGGTCGATGACAGGTAACGGGTAGGGGTCCTTTGGACAATGCCTATTGACGCCCGTAAAATCAACGCACATACGAAGTTCACCATTTGTTTTGTCAGCTAAAACTATGTTAGCGAGCCACTCAGAGTACTGAATTTCTTTTATTATTCCAGCTTCGAGGAGTTTAGAAACCTCCTCTTTACAAACTTCTTCTTGGAAGGGGCCATACCCCTTTTCTTTTTGCTTAACCGGCTTTGAGTTCGGGAATACATTAAGTTTGTGGGTGATGACACTAGGGTCGACACCGGCAGATCCTTCAAGCTCCGGCGAAGACGTCAAGGTTTGCCTCGAGGAGGTGGATGAGCGCCATCTTCTCCTTTTGCTCAAGGTTCTTGCCAACCTTAAACTTCTTATGCAGGCAGCGTCGATCTCCTCTGTCACGTCATCGAGGCGTGGCACTGTCGTCGGGTTCTGCGGGCTCCTCGACCGCCTTCGAGGCCCGCGGATCCACCGCGAACTCAAAGAAGCCACGTAGTTCGTCCTCGCCGTCGGTCAATGTAGATGGTTGCATCTCCACGAGGCGTCGCAAATGTGACCGTGAGAGAACGGATGTCACACCTCATGTGGAATTCGACACTGGCCGGGTCGACCAACGATGACGTTGTATGTGGAAGGGACTTCGAGGACCAAGAACTCCGTCATAATGGAATGGCGATCAACCGTGCCAAACTGTGTGTCCCCAATTAGCATGAGGCGGGTTGGCGACCCTATTGTTGGCACAATGTCCCCGCCGATGCCAAAGGTAGGGCGGAGCTCCTTCGTATAGCGGACATGTGTACCCGAGTTTATCGAGCATGTCCTTGAAAATGACACTGGTGTTTGCACCGGTGTCGATGTAGACCGGTTGGTGTCAGAAGCGATCCTTGCTTTGTGATAAGCGGTGGATCGGAGTGTGGAACGACGACCTTTGACCCATTGGGTCGGTAAATGACGTTCTCATCGAGGTGGTCGATCTGCAAAATTTCTCTTGCATACCGTTTCCTGAAGGAGACGCCTTCCGACTTCGTGAGCATGTGAATGACGCCCGTGGGTGGTGGTGGTGGTAAGTTTTGCCTCCTAGGGCTGTTGTGTCGACGGCGCGTTTTGTCGCGGTCGTCATTGTCATCATCCCTCTTGCGGCTTTTGGGAATTCCTTGCGGGGAAGAGGAGTCGGACATGAATTCCTTGAGCTTACCTGCTCAATCATCTCGAGAGATGAGATTTACGAGTGAAAGCACGCCTCCGTGTCGTGGCTACGGTCCTTGTGGTAAAGGCGTGACTTGTCAAACCCCTCGTGTTCTTATGTTGGATCGGTGAGGCCACTTGGGGACCTTATTCTCGCTTCTCCAACATGAGAAGAATGTTCGTGCGGGTGTCACGAAGGGCGGGGTGGTGGTTGGGGGCCCTCGGACCAGTGTTCGAGGACTGGTACCTCGATGAAGCAGACCCCTTGTCAAATTTCTTGCTGCGGTCGTTTGCGGGGGGCCTGTTGTAAGGCTTATTCATCTCCTCGGAGTTCATGAACCGGGTTGCCCGATCGATGAACTCACCCATCGTTGTGACGGGGTTTTCATTAATATTACGCTAGCACGGACTCGCGTTGAAGGCCTTGAGTCACGGCCGGGAGGCTGCATGTCCAGGAGAGACCACGGACTTGCGGCACTGCACTGAAACCGCCGGATGTAATCACGGAGTGGTTCCTCCCTTTCTTTGTTTCACTCTTAACAAGTGTTGGGAGTCTTGGGGAGGTCGAGCTCCCATGAAGTGGCGCGAGAACGACGAGGCGAGGTCACTTAAAGCATTTGAAATGCTTGGCCTCGCAACGCGTTCCAAACCAAGTTGACGGCCCCTTTCAAGGTGGAGTGAAAGCTTTGCAGTATGGGGTCGGAGGCGCGAGCCATCTCCATTTGGGAGATGTAACGCCGCAAATGGTCAACGGGTCCGTCGTCGCGTCGTAGCTTTCGATGGCGGCATTCGAAAGTCGGGGGCCTTGACGGCAATAACGTCCTCTGTGAAGGGTTGAGTGAGGAGAACCTCGATGTCGTCGAGGACCGAGTTTAGCGTCTTAACTGCTCATCGACCACGTTGATTCTTCTAAGAAGATCGTCGACATCCGAGGTTCGCGGCAGACGGGTTTTGATTCTGGGATTGTTCATCCCGATCGTTGGGAGGCGGGAGGCGAGCGGCTGCATTTCCGCCTTGATGGTTTGTACCATGAAGGCCTTCATTTCATTGAGCATGCTCGCTGGAGCAGTGCCATCGAGCGGGATCGACGATGACCCTGGGGGTCGTCGAGGTCCCGCGAGGTATGTCATGCTGTTGCTTGCGGCGTGGGGATCTTGCACCCACAGGGTGTCGGTAGCGAGGAGTGGCGGGGTTGCCACCAACCGGGAGTTGTGAGGCTGTTGCGTCCCGTTGCCCCACCGGTAGGGAGTGGTGGAGGTACGTCGGAGGAGCTGACGGCATCCTCAACATGTACACTTGTTGTGAGTTCTTGTTTTCGCCATGAAAACGGTTAGATGAGGAAAAGTTGAGTAGAAAAGGAAAACGGCTTGTTTTTCTTTCCCATGACAGCGCCAAATTGATAGCTAAAGAGTAACCTCCGGCAATCAAGAGTTCTCCGACAACCAAAGCAGGCGCTCAGAGACACTGGAAAGACAAGATAAAAGACACTTTCAGTGCGAGACAGAGAAGATGAGTGTGGGTGTGTAGTAGTTACCTTATTTGAGGCGAGCACCACCCAATATATAGGGTGGTGCTAGGTCCCGTTATGGAGCGCTTAAATCTTTGGAGAACTCCATAAATGCGCCATAATTAGGATGATGGCGTATTTAATGGTGTAATAATCGTGGAGTTATTGTGGAGTTACTCCTCCTTGGCTTAATGCCATAACTAGTGTAACGCCTTGAGGAGGCAACAAACGTTTCATGACCAACGGATTTATACGGCGCCCTTCTTGTAAGAGGGCCCTCCGTAATTACGAGGTTGGGTGGTGACGCTGCCATACCATATGGTGTTTTCGTTTGTGTCAATATAGTATATCATATATATCAACGAGATTCCACAATCATTATTATCTTGATTTTAAAGACATCCACGATTACTCTGCTGAGAATCAAGCAAAGACTAGTGAATCGATTTTGAACTATGTTGAATAAGGGATTGGGATTGATCTTCTCTCAGGCCACGATTCAATCTTTTCAAAGAACTCGACAGGTACCACACCATTGAATCCTTCCGTCAAGATAACCTTGTTGTCCGACATGAAAAGCTTCATCCCTTCTGGAAAATTGTAACAACAAAAAATGGCTTATGAAACTGAATATGGACAACATAACTCATAGTAAATCTTTGCTATATAATCACAATCTAACAGAGGAACCAGTTCACTGTTTCACAAAATGAAACAAATATGCTGGTACCTTCAAGAGCTTTTCTAACATCGAGAAAGATTAGCATGTTTACATCCCGCCTCATGCCTGCAACACAAGACAAGTCATAAAAGTTTCGAGAGATTCTAACTACTGCCAGGCTTTATGAAACAATTTCAAACTGTTTGGATAGAGATACAGATTCCTTACCACTAATTACTTCACCGTCTGTTGGCAATCCACTTGAAAAGTGAATGTGCAGTCTTGTCATTCGTTTGAGCCCGAACCCAGAATTGATTCCAAGTTCTTCTTATACGTTCCATGCACACACACTGTCGTAGCAAAAGAGATGATCCATGAAGAGCTATTCACTCAAAAAATGGCAAAGGAACATAGTTAAAGAAAAACATATACAACTGAGTTTACCTGGCACTTCATCAGCTGAAAGGATAGGCTTCAACAACTTCTCAGTTTCAACTGTCTGCAAAGCAATCATTAAAGTTACACAAGAAAGCACAAGTATATGTAAAATTATGGAGTGTATTTATCTTTAACATAAGAAAATTCCAAAGAAGATTACAAATGAATCAGTAGTTTTTCCAAAAGGGTGCATATGAGTCCTATTGAATCCTCTAAACCATGAGATCGTGAAATTCATACTACATAGCAATCATATCATATGGATCAGTGGCTAGATAAATGGCATGTTTAAGCACTACATAAGGGAACACCAGTTAAGAAAGATAAGAAGCTCTTGGTCAGGAATAAAAGCTACATGTAGAATACACAGCAAGATAGCAATGAGGCCATTAAAGCATTTGACATGACAATTGGTAAATTTATCAACTAGATGTAATTGGAAGCAAAGTACAAACAAAAATTCCAATGAAACAAGTATTCACCTTCTTGTTGAAATAGCTAGTGCAAGATTGAACCTCAAAATGTATTCGTTCATCATCAAATAAACAAGAGTATGAGACAATATAGTCTAAGAGGAATCTATACCTTCACCGAATGACCTTGGTTTGCACGAATCAACAGCTCTCCGTGTTCCTCCAAAAGGCTAAACCGCTGCTTATTATCCTTCCTTACAGCCTGAACCTCAGAACAAGTTTACAACTCACTATTAATAATCAGTTAATCAAAAGTTTGACAGGAAAACACAGAATCTAGACACTGTGGGACTACAAAGAACCACTTAATATACATGAACCAAATTCAACACTTCCATGAGAACCAACTTGTTTAGTTTTCACGTTCAGTGTATCAATCGCTCTGTCAGACAATCACTCAACTGTTTATAATCACCTGATCAGTCACTGTGAATTGACATTGTTGGAAGAGGTGATGAAACCCATTTCTCCGTTTATAATCACCTGATCAGTCACTGAGAATTGACATTGTTGGAAGAGGTGATGAAACCCCTTTCTCCGTATATTACCCATTTATACACCATTCTTCATAGATAATTCAGATGCACAGCATACAGGAATGAACTGAACAAACCTCCGTAACGTCATCAAATGTGTGAGAGCGTAATGGAATTTGGGCAAAAGTTTTCAAATTAAGCTTTAACAAGTCTTGAACTTTGACATATCCATCACCACGCATACTCAAATTTAATTCAACAGCTTGATGCCGCAAAATTCTTGTTCTGTACAGTGAACAGCGAAAGGATTATCCACAAAATCCTACCTAAAACAACATCATTGCGAAATTAAACCCCCAAATGGAAATTGAAGTATAAATAAGGCTCTTCATGTAGAAATATACTAACAAGATTCTTCCAAGAGCATCGATTTTATCTGCAGCGGAATCACGACCACGGCCATGCCCCCTCGATCGATCGTTTCTCATCCCCGGACCTCTAGAGAAGAAAATGAAGGGTTAAACCCTAAATCAGAAGAGCAATTCAATTAATTTGTTAAGCAGATTACCTAGCAGCGGAATGAATGAAAGAAGAGGGGCTATGATGAGGGTTAGGGCTCTCCATGGAAGCGAAGGGCGTGGACCAGGAGAGCTGAACCTTGGAGGAAGATGCTCTGTGCAACAATGGAAGATTGATAAGGCGATACCCAAGGAACAGAGCGGTGCCGCGGTTTACGAAATTGGACGACATACGATACGAGAGAAGCTATACAAAACGTAGTAACGAGGAACGGGGCCGCCTCGAGGCGGATGCTGGGGCTCACAGCATGCATATGGAAATGGCGGTAACCGACAACTTCTCTGAACTCACACTATGCCTGTTAGTTTTTGTTAAGGGAAAAGCACCAATTTTGCCACTCACAATTTTCAAAATGTCACTTTTTACCATTATTTATAAAAAAAGTCTTTTTATGCCACTCACCGCTTTTCGACGAAGCTGGTGATCCCCTACCTGGCAACGGTGGCAAACCCCGTGGGTCAATTTGGGTGAAGAAACGATAGCAAACATTCAAGCATATCGGTTCTATCAAGTCACATATGATCGATGAAGTGTTTATTGGTGGAGGAACAGCGTGAGACAACATTGACCGCCGACTCCAACATCGAATCTTCCTTCAGTGGAAAGCATCAACTGATTTGGTGTTTGGAAGGGAAGAGAGTTAGATTGTATTTTTGCAAATTTAAGATCAATATATTTGTTTTTAAAAAATTGGAGTAAAACTGATTATAAAAATAAGGACGTGGATGCCACGTGGAAGCTGTATTTTAGAACTATTCCTTCCGTTATCAAACTCGGTAGTAAATATTGGATGGCAAAGAAAGATCTTTTGATGAAATAGTAACAAAAGTGACCTTTTAAAAGCATTAGTGGTAAAATCTTTCATTTTTTTCCTTTTATTTAACAAAAACGTTAATGGTATTAAATAAACATGTAGTAGTGAGTGGCCACACATAAGTAGGTTCGACATCCGAACTCATAATTTTACAGCTTTTATGGAGTACTATATACTCTTTTTGTCCTAATAAGTTTTAATTCTATTTTTTTCAGGATGATGTCCTAAAATATTTCATCCTTTACTTTTACGGAATCTTTTAACACTATTTCCATTTTATTATTTTTAAATTTTCATTCTTCATTTAAAAAATTATTTTTATCTTATATTAAAGTTTTAGTTCAATATCCGTAAATCTTTAATACTCATTAATTTACGTGTTCAATCAAATTTTAAATCATTTTATTTTATGATGGATGGAGGAAGTGTAGCAGTTTTTATGGAGTAATTTATAGCGCATGACGTTTGCCTATGAGGTTTGACAAAATAAATGGTCAGGCTTTTGTAGGTTTTTATAATGTTGGGATAGAACTGTAGATTTACCTAAAGCTGATAGGAATTTCTGTAATTTGCCCTATATGTTTCCAGCAATCTCTGTAAACAACCCTAGCAACAATATCCCGATTTGGGGATTTGTATCTCGTTTGGAGATTTGAAGTTGAAAAAGCGGATTCTGTCTCTTCTAAGTCGTGTGAGGTGTGCTATTTTGCTCGCACTTCCCAACATGTGATTGCAGTTGCAGACTTGAGTTGAAGCGGACCAGATATAGAAAGAGCTGTTGATCTCTTGCTGGAGCCATGAGCTCCTTTAATGGATGGCGCCGATTCTTCATCTGCTTCCTTCTGTGTTTCTTCCTCCTTCATCAGCTCTCTGGTGTTTTTTCTACCTCTATTCCTTCATTCATTTTCAGTGTATCGCTTCTTTCTGATGTATCCCTGTCATTAATCAGCGTCCTTCTTCATTTCTCAGTTCTGGAACTGAGGCCGTCCAACACAACCGGTGATTTCTCCGGCAAGAATAGAGTGAAATTTGATCATCTCGTTCTTGGACCTGCTGCTGGACAGGGCTTGCCAAATCGGTTGCAGTGCCAAGGTTTGTTTAATATACTTGCAAGGGCTCGGTCCCAATTCTGTGTTTTTCTGAATCTTCTTTATCTTCGGATTTAGGGTTTATGGCGATGCAGCCTCGTGCAATTTCGTCAGCTCTCTTAGCTTCTGGCAGAAAATTTGACTTGGAATTCTTGCTTTGTGTGGCAGGATTTAAAGCTCTTAACAAGACTCAGTTATGGACTCCTCGTTCACCCAGAATTGAGAATGGCATTTCATTTGTCACAGTGTTTACCTTGTATAATGTATCACCTGATAACCTTGTGGACCCGAGATCTTCAAGATCGGTTATGGTTGGGAATGCTTCCTACACTAAGCCCCAGAGATCAATGGCCATTTTGAATGTCTTCATTAACTTCATTCAGGTAGATTGTTTATTTTTCTATGGGGAAAAGCTTATGAATTTTAAGTTGAGGACTCAGGTCTGAGGAGTTGCTGAAAATAATTTTCAGGTCACCATGCCAAAGAGCAATGTTATCGTCCTAACCGATCCAGCATCTGATCTTAGATTGCGCAGTGAGGTTGCCGTAGTACATCCCATTCCAGGAGACTACTCTAGGGAAAATTTGATGCTTCAGAGAATCAAGTCTTACATTGTGAGAGCACATGCATCCATGAATTGGTAGTTCTTCTGGTCTTTGTGTAACGTCAGATGCTCTTTAATAAAATTATAACTTCTGTTGAATTATCATTTTTGTCATTGCAGGCCTTCCTTGAACAAAGGGTTGAGCAGCAGTATCTGAGGCTTGCCACTCATTACATATTCACCGATTCGGATATGGCAGTGGTTGATGACCTTGAGCAGATATTTGAGGACTACGACAACTTTCATGTGGCACTTACCTTCAGAAACAATAAAGATCAGCCTCTGAATTCTGGGTTTATAGCTGTGAGGGGCACTCGTGATGGCATTGAGAGGTGGGAAAATTCTCCCTTCTTTTCCTTCTACATGTATTCCTATCACAGGATGTCTGTTTTCGGTAGAAAGATAACTGCTCCTAAGGAGCTTTAGGAAGGAATTAGTTACAGAGATAGTACTCCCTCCGTCCCTATTTAATTGTTACGTTTGACTTTTACACTTTTGTTTGACTCAATTTTTTACTAGAAAGAATTTGTTACAAAAATATTTTTAGAAACTAGACACATTGATTTAACTTATGTATATAAGCTACTTAACTTTATATACCAAAATATTGAAGAAAAAAATACATAGATTAGATGCTGAAAAAGAAACGTAACTATTAAAAAGGGACGGAGGTAGTATTATTTAAAGGAATTAGTTTGTGAGCCTCACAATCATCACCATCATCATACTACATTTTAATCACAACTATGTTAGAGGTCGGTGGCATGAAGTAACGTTCATCCAAAAGCATGGTGGCCACATTTTCTTGTGACTTGGTAGCCTGTGGAACTTTTTAATCATAAGTACTTTAATTTCCTACAGGGCACTGAAATTCCTAGAAGTATTAGATGTATATAAATCCAAATACATGAATGCTTCCAGGATGCTCGGGGATCAGTTAGCTCTTGCCTGGGTTGTAAAGTCCAGTGCCTCTTTTGATGCCAGGAGATTCACGAAAGCGCAAGCATTTGTTGAAGTAGTTGGTGATACATCAGTGGTATTTTTACCATGTGCCACTTATAATTGGACACCACCGGAAGGTGCTGGCCAGTTTCATGGCATGCCTCTGGATGTAAAGGTACTTCCACAGTGGTTTTGATGCTCTGGATGACTAAACTTGGATGGGTCATGGGTATGATACTCTGATGTCTATTGTTGTTTCAGGTGATTCATTTCAAAGGGTCAAGGAAAAGACTGATGCTTGAAGCTTGGAACTATTTTAACTCTTCGTCAGACATTTCGGATACGTTGTGCCTTATTTTGAAAAGCGGGAGGACAAAGTATGACTTCTAAATTTCTTATGGGTGTGTTCTAATTTGAAGTTTGAGAAAAATTAGAGGAAAGATTGATTTGAGATACTGTTGGAATTTTGTTCAAAACAAGTTCACGTGATAGTTGTTGATAGATCTTTTTGCCTGCATTGAATTTTGGTCATCTTGAATCTAGTCAGGATAAGAATTCAAAGCAATATTTCTCTTTTATGCATGAATGGAGGCGAAGCAGAAAAGACATAGTGACATCTAAAAGTCATAAACGACTTGTGACTAAGATTTTAATCAAGTATTGAATGTTTATCTTTCTGCTTGAACTTTGCGAAGAACAGATACATACATGGTCAGCGTTCCAGTTCCAGTCGTGTACGCTCAATTATATTTTGTTTCTATTTTTAAAATGGATTTTTTCATCTTTAGTACGTATCTCATGTTCATTGCATTTTGAAGAAGACTGTTCAATTGCATTATTTTAATTTTGAGAGAGGTGTCGAGGTTCTCTGCGGCCAAAATGATGGTGGTGGTGCAGCTTTGATTGGACGATTTTGTTGGCATAAAGGTCCTTTTAGTGCCCCTTCTTAATTTTCTTTTAGAACAGCTTGGTTTAAAGTTGTGGACTGCTTTCCTTCTAATTTGGTAGAATTCAGGCGTCAATACACACACACACACATACTGGCTCCATTCCCAAAAGTTGAAGGATTTAATTGGACGTTGAGATTAAGGTGTGGTGGCTGGTCTGTCGGTGCTGCAGCCACGGTAATATGTTGGTGTCGCAACCTGGTACTGATATTGCTAGATGTCATGTTCTTCTAGTAGGTTATCTGCAATAAAGGGGGTGAGCTAAAGACCATATTAGGGTTTGCTCAGTTTTGGTATTCGACGTTCAAGTCAGTATGAGTGTTTTAGGAAAAGAATGTGTCAAGACCAGAGTTGAGAGTGAATAATTACCTCAAATGAGTGAATGGTGTACGCTTTTATAGTCTTTCTTAATATAGTGACATTCTCGTAATATTCAAGGTGAAGAGGCGGTGAGTGTTAAAGGACACGTGTCAGTGACGTCTCGGATGCTTGCCTCCAGCCATGCTATGGTTGCGTTCGGGTGGTAGTGTCTTCGGGTTTTAATGGGCCACTTCTTTTGGACTATTTTCTTGGTCTTTTGTGGTGGGTCTTGCTGGCCATTTGTACTCAGGCCTGTTTGGTCGATATTTTCGTATGACTGGGCCTAGCGGTCATCAAGGTGAATATAATTTTATTGTATATGTTTACTTGATTGTCCTTTGGTTGAAAGTGCACAAAAAAAAGAGATAGAAAAAGTTAAGATAAAGTGGAGATAGTTTAATAATTTTGAGTGAAAATTTTCCTTTTAAAGAAATTGATCAATTTATCTGGGATATCCCAAAAATAATGTGTTAAATTTTTGAAGGATGCAAGGAGTATATATTTAAAAAAGAGAGAATCTTGTTTCCAACTTTTTTCAATTTATACAAAGCATTTTATAAAGGTTAAAAAATGAACTTCACATACTTAGAACAAATTGTGCAGTCAATTTTTATATTAATCTCAATAAAAGGCAAAAAGCACTAGAAAATCATTAAACTATTCAACTCGTCATGAATGTTTACGAACTTTTTATCCAGATAAATGAATCATTGAACTTTCAAAATTGGACCAATTTAGCCACTCCATCTAATTTTTCCGATGTTTTAGGCGAAAGAATGATGAATGTGGAGTTAAACCTAAAGTGTCTAGTATTTGATTGAAAAAGGCTTATTTATCTCTTACTCCCCCAAACTATTGTGTCGCACAGTTTCGTCCCTAAATTTTGATTCGCTATGACTTAGTCCCTTAACTATGCGATTTTCAACATTTTTAGTCTTCTGACTCATTAACTCACTCTATATGATTATAACGACATTGACGTCAAGGCTATTTTCGATGAGCTCTTCACGGCGAAGGCAAGTCCAAGATTACTTGGCCATCGCATGTGAACCAAGCTCCTCTTAATCGCCTTGATCGCTTGTGAAGCAACTAGAATGGACGTTTCCATGGTGTCTTGGCGAAATGCCGAGAAATCCTAGAGCCTTCTTTTGTTAGATCTAAACATTTAAGGGTTTTGTGTATAGATTGAAAGATTGTAGGACCATCGTTGATATTTTTCCTTTGGTCAAATGAGTATAGTGCTTGACGAAACATAGTTGAGGATTGAGTCGAAACGAGTTAAAATCGAGGGATGAAATTGACCGAGGCACCATAGTTCAGGGAGTAACTAATCAAATGGTTTTGAATAAATTCGATTGAGAAAGGGTAATTTTGTCACTAACATTTTAAACATCTCTCATTTTACCACCAACCTTTTTGGGGGGTAAAACTGCCATCAATGTTTCATTTTAAAGGTAAAATTTTCACTGCTTAGCAGACAGTGCAACGTGGCATGACGGAACCGTTAACTTGAAAGGAAAAATCATGTGAATGTGATAACACCTAATTTATGTAACTCGGAGACATTAGCCCCTAAAGTTTAATATTGAGAAAGTGAAAATTGTAATCTGGTCCTTGTTGCTTCGAGCCCCAACCTTTCATTTTCAACGATCAGACTCCACTTCTCCTTCCAACCTCCAGCCCACCGCCACTCCATTCTAGCATCCAGTTGCCGGAATAGGTCCCCCAGCATCTTTCGGACCTCTACCAGCCCGATATCGGTCTTCCTCCCTCTCAGCCGGTGTCGGAACACCACCAATCGCAACAGACCTATGACAAAAAGTGCGACCTAACCGGCATCGATTCAGCTGACTAAGGTTCTAATAATCCGCCGCACTCGAGCCGTCGATCTGTTCCCTGACTTATGACGCACCGTTCATGACTATCTTCATCTCCAACAACCACCGATTGCAATTTCAAGGGACAAAGTCGTAGTGGAAGTTCTCTAAAGGAAATTCTTCATCGTTGCCGAGTTTCAATTTCAATGGACAGAGTCATAGTGGAAGTTCTCTGAAGGAAGCGGAGTTGGGCCGATAATGTCAACATACAACTTCTATTTTTTTTTTTAATTAGTTTCCATAGTTGCCATAACGGCATGTTTTGTAATTTGTATCATCTATTAAGCATTTATAGAGCGCTTTGACGCACCCTAAAGTTACTCCAAATCTTTTGCGCATCTTAATATGGAAAAGTAGTGAGTATCTATTTTACATTTTTACCTTCAAATTTTATGCAAGTCTTAATATAGAAAAGTAGTAATATCATATGCTAAAATTCCAAAAAAAAAATGTTAAATTTGCATAGAACGAAGCTACCAAAAACGGCTATAAGATGCTTGTTGTACAAATGGTGGGGCCGAAAAGAATATGCCCGGAATACATTGATGAATTTGGAACAGAAAAATGGATATGCTGATGATACATACTACAAACCCAACTATCCTTCCATGTTAAACAAATCCCAATTATCAGTTTGCAAAACGACAATATGGATAGGGATTTGCAGAGCCTCAACCGCCACTACTTTTAACTTTTCATCAATCATATAGCAAGTGGACCAAAAGAAGATAGAATGATCAAACGAGTAACTGGGTAAGAACAACTTAACTTGTCTTACAAGTAAAGACATTCAAAACTGTGCTATGAGTACACAATAACAAATTCACCAGGGATCAATTTGGAACTCTACTCTCCCTCTCTCTCCTCTGGTCATGAAGCAAAAGGCGAGGCAAAAGGAGACAATCTTATAACTTTTTTTTTTCTTATTAAAGCAAATGAGTATGGCCTCATTACTGTAATCTGCAACTCTTAATCGTAATCGGCCCTATGAAACTTGTTTCGCTGTAGCAACAACATTCTCTGCTGTCAGACCAAACTCCTTGTATATCTTCCCAGCAGGTGCACTTGCGCCGAATCCGTCGATACCGATTGCCTTCCCTTTGGTTCCGACAAACTTCTCCCACCCGAATGTTGAACCAGCCTCGATGCTCACTCTTGCTGTTACGGCTTCTGGGAAAACACTCTGTTTGTAGGATTCCGGTTGTGCGTTGAAGAGCTCCCAGCAAACGAGGGAGACAACTCTTACGGCCTTACCTTCCTTTCTCAGTTCTTCGGCAGCTTTAGCAGCAATCTCCAGCTCTGAACCGGTTCCAATGAGAATCACATCAGGGTTGTTACCTGATGAATTGTCCGAGATTATGTATCCGCCCTTTTCAACTCCTTCGATGGAAGTTCCAGCGAGTTGGGGTAGCTTTTGTCGAGAAAGAGCAAGAATTGAAGGTGTCTTCTTATGGACTACAGCTACCTTGTATGCACCTGCAGTTTCATTTCCATCAGCTGGGCGGAGCATCAAAACGTTGGGCATGGCGCGGAAGCTTGCCAGGTGTTCAATTGGCTGATGGGTCGGTCCATCTTCCCCAAGACCAATCGAATCATGCGTCATAACATAGATAACTCTAGCTTCACACAATGCAGATATCCTAATAGCAGCTCTCATGTAGTCAGTGAAGACAAAGAATGTAGCACAGTATGGAATCAGTCCAGGGCTGTGAAGAGCAATGCCGTTGCAAATGGCTCCCATTCCATGTTCCCTGACACCAAACCTTACATTTCGTTCTTCTGGGGTGCCCTTTTGGAAGTCCCCGAACGACTTTAGCAAGGTCATGTTGGAAGAGGCAAGGTCAGCACTTCCACCTAGTAGCCCGGGAAGTACTTTTGCAAGGGCATTAAGGTTTTGCTGGGACAAGTTTCTTGTGGCATCTGCTGGGCTCTCTGTGGTGTATGTCTGAGAATTAAAAACACTTGGGATCAAAACATAGTTCTAATGCAATCATTTGCATGGTATCAGAAAAAATGCAAAATATTAATTAGAAATAAGTCATGCATAGGAAACTGCATAATGTCCAGGCTTATGAGATCGTGACAAAATATTATACAGTATTAAATGGCATTGTTTCCAAAGATGCTCGGAGGAATAACATTACTCACAGGAAGAGCCTTCTCCCACCCCGCTGGTAATTCACCACTAATGATAGACTTCAACTCTGCAGCTTCCTCGGGGTACTTCTTCTCATACTCGGAAAACTTGGAATTCCATTCCGCTTCAAACGCAGCTCCATCAGGAACATGGCGACTCCAGTGCCTATAAAGAAAGCGGGAACAAAAGAGTTGAGCTATTATAAAACTGTATCAGTAAAAAGATGGCATCGGTCATTGTCTTATACTCTCACTTCTTAACTTCCTCAGGCACATGGAATGGCTCATATGGCCAAGCAAGATTCTGCCTAGTGGCATCAACTTCTTTGGAACCTAGTGCAGCACCATGCACACTATATGAGTTAGCCTTGTTTGGAGATCCGTAGCCAATTGTTGTTGTCACCTGCAATAGTCAGACGACAGCATAAAAAGCTTTGTCAATTACCGAAAAATGATACTTAAAGATGGCAACAGACGTGTAATTTTAATAACCAATGCAACGAGCAAACAACTAGCCCAGGGGCTCCTATAAAGTATGAACATAGGAATGCACAAGCAAAGAAGAGAGCTGTAAATTATTCAGTACAAATACAAACTCAAAATGAAAGGAAAATTAATTATTCACATGAATGATATGTGATGTTCAATCCTAAAAACCTCTAAAAACGTCATACCTTTATCATAGTAGGCTTGTCCTTGACAGCTTTAGCTTCTTTGATAGCAGCACGGATTTCATCATAGCCGGTGTTCCCATTCTTTACCCAGATCACATGCCAACCTAGGGCCTCAAAGCGTTTATTAACATCCTCCGTGAAGGCGATTTCTGTATCCCCATCAATAGAAATATGGTTGTCATCATAAAAAGCAATAAGCTTCCCAAGACCCCAGTGCCCAGCGAGGGAAGAGGCCTCATTTGAGATCCCCTCCATTTGACAACCATCTCCAAGGATAACATATCTAGAAAAGGGACCATCATGAATAAATAGCAGAAAAGAGAACAAAAATGTGCCCTGCAAACACTGACAGGAACTAAACTAGAGAAGAAAGATGAGTGTTTATACGTATAGTGGTCAACAATCTCGCTATCTGGCTTGTTGTATCTAGCAGCTAAGTGCCTCTCTGCAAGAGCCAGCCCAACAGCATTTGCAATGCCTTGACCAAGAGGGCCTGAAGTAAAAAAAAAAAGGTAAAAATGGCTATTTCTACCATGATTTAAGAGAGAACAAAAGGAAAACAAAAATGGCTAACCGGTAGTAACTTCGATTCCAGGAGTCTCGAAGTTCTCTGGATGCCCCGGAGTTCTGCTTCCCCACTGACGGAAGTTCTTCAAGTCTTCTTCCTGAAAGTAAAAGAAAGAAGGGGATCAACATTTCAAGTTTCCAAAGTTAGGGATCCAAATGCAACATCTCGAAAACTATGGTGACCTGAACGCTGTCGTATCCAGCCAAGTGGAGGAGCGCATATAGCAGCATACAGCCGTGGCCGGCGGACAAGACGAACCGGTCACGGTTGAACCAGTAAGGGTTTTTGGGGTTGTATTTCATGACCTCGTCGTAAAGTATGTGACCCATCGGAGCGCAGCCCATCGGCAGGCCGGGGTGGCCGGAATTCGCCTTCTCCACCGCATCGATTGCCAGAAACCTTATCGTGTTTACCGACTTCTCCACCAGCGCAGTCTCGGCCGTAGCGTCGAGGGTCTCGACCGCCGCCGCCCGGACCTGAAACTGCGCGCGGCGGCCATTGGGGAGGCGCCGGCGAGAAGATGTAGCGCGGCGAGAGGTCGATTTGAGGCCGGTGAAGGCAGGGAATGAAAGGGAGGAGAGAGAGACGCGGTGGTCCGGTGACTGAGTGGAGATGGCTCGAGCCAAGAGGGCTTGAGAGAGGGTCACAGACGAAGCCGACGCCATTGATGGGTTTCTGTGAGATTGGTTATGGACCCTCTTGGCTTGCGAGAGAGTGAGGAGTGATATATTCGAGGCAGAGGAGCCACCAACTACCATTGTCACTCATTGATCTTCCCGTCTTCGCAAAGGGACAGGTTGCGATAATTTCTGGCCGTTAGATCCAACTGGCGGCCATCTTCACCGTTCACTATGGGTAGGAATTTGGGTCTCCCCTTACCTTTCATTTTGTGATTTTTGAACACTACTTAATTTGGATCATTTTATCTTTTCGTTTGTTTTCTTGGTGCAAAAAGGTAATTTTGTAAATGAAATTTATTACTAAAGTTCATTTTGAAAAAAAATGTCCACTAACGTTTTTATGAAAGAGTAAATTTGTCACCTGACGTTAATTTATCCCGGTTAGCGCTACGTGACGTGCGTGTCATGGATGATTATGTGGATATTCGATGCATTTTGTAGAGTTAATATTGAATTTCACCTTACAATTTGTCACGCTTTAAAGGTTGAATTGTTAGTTTTACAAATATTAATTAAATTAAAATATTAATCATAAAATGTACAATCTATGTCCACGTCCCAATAGAAAATTAATGTTTAGTGGCAAATTTACCCTTCACTTCAATAAAAAATTTGACATTCTCACTTCAAAAGGAACTTGTGACAAATTTAGATATTTCTTCAAAAGCGAATCTTCAAATGACAAATTTAGAGATTTCATAAACCTCAATAATAAAATTACCTTTTTACCCATTTTTCTTATATACACCTTTTTAGTTTGGAAAAACGCACTTAAAAATCACTAAACTGTTCACTTTCACAAGATTTGGTCATTCAACTATACAATGAACCGAATAGGCCATCAAAGTATAAAATCCCTACCAATTTCGTTACTAGTAGGTTGTTGGGTTGGCCTTTCTTGTGTCACTGCCATGGAGTTTTGTTTTGTTAGGTTAAGTTGGATGGGCGGGTCGGTGGTACGACGGATCATCGATCGAGTTCGACGGTGGTAGCGTTTGAGAAGGTGGTCGGTGGGCTCATGAGCGGTAGACTTTCTTTGCGTCTGGTAGCCATCGTGTTAAGGGGTTTGCGAATGGTTGGAGCTTTGAATACCGATGGATCATATGGTTCGTTTGGTTCTGCGGCACTGATGGCTTTTTTAGAAGAGGTAGGGTTGAGTATAGACTCGCCTTACCCAAAGATTTGAGAGCGGAAGTGATGGGATGTCCAGCCTGTGGGTCCTCCTGGACGATTTTGGCTGGTATTATTTTGGCACTTTGTTTAGTTTCTGCTTTATTATTGTTATGGTCTTTCTTTTAGGTCGTTTGTTGTTGCTTCTGTTTACTTTCTCGAGCTTCGTGCTTGGAGCTTGTTAGGTTTTTAGTAAGCTTCTTAGGCAGTAATCACCTAAGTGTGTTGTGGTGGTTATCGTCCTTTCTAAGGTTAGCTTTCACATTTGCCCACTATGATGCGTCGGTCTTGCATGACAATGGTGGATCCAAGATTTTTGAGAACGAGTGTCCATTTAAATATTTCAATGAATGTTACACTCCTCACTCCAAAATTTTAGCAACATTTTGACTTGATACAAGGATGAAAGTGAGAAAAGTTTTGTTTTTTACTTCCCTATTTTACCTTTTGTATAGTGTAAGATGTAACTAAACAAATAAGCTGGGAAACATACACCAAGAGAAACTATAAATATGAACCATCTATTTTTTTAAACCAATTAAGAAATTGAAGAGAAAAAGATCGTATTTGGAAAAACAAAAAAGTGATTTTGCATATTTTTGACATCTCCTGTTGTAAAATATTTGGAACATATAAATTATAAAACATGAAAATACATCACAAAATATAGAGGGTCTATTGAAATTTTTAAATAATTAATCCAATAAATTGTAGACCATGCGAGATTCATGATCCTTTTTCCGTCATAGTGGTAATGACCATTGTCATGAGTATACATAGCCTCTGGAGGCCAGTTCGGGTGAGTCTGACCTTAGTTGGTTTGGTGTCTCATTATAACACTTCTTATGTGTTAAGTTCCTTGTTACATGGCTAGTTTAGTGATACATCTTCTAAGTACTTAGTTTTATCGCTCTTAACTTATTTTGTAATGAGTTCTCTCTAATAAAATAAGTATTTATTTACTAAAAAAACTTGTTTTGCTTAAGTGGCAATAAAGATTACATGGCAAAAATTACACACATTATCGATTTTTCTTATTCAGTTTTTACAAATCCAACCCAACATTTATACTTTCTTCATTCACACCATCTTCTTCAATTTGATCAAGTCACCAATCACTTATTTCTCCGTGACGGCCCGGAGGTCCTCAAGTTTGAAAGACCCGCCGTTTGAATGTGCCATCTGCGCCGATACCAAGCCGTCGAGCGAGATGTTGGGCTTGGATTTGTCGAATCGGAGAACCGCTCGTCGGAATCACTAGATCATGCTTGGAATCGTCGATACCAAGCCCTCCACGATTTCTCTTCTAGGCGGTGGACTTCCATATCAATATGGTTAAAAGTGGGTGAATTTGTCAATTTTTAAAAATTTTAAGGTTTAGTGTAGAGTTAATTTAACGAAGAGTGACAAACGAGAGCTTAGAAACGATAACGTTGATAGTAAAAAAATAACATTTTTTTGAAATAATGGCAAAATGGGATCTTTGGCCAAACGTGGGTGGCAAAAATGACATTTTCCATAACTTGAATTGGAAAGTTACGAAAAAGAGTAAAATGATTTTTTTAAAAGACAAATCTAAAAGGATTTTTAAGGAACAATAAAAATTATGAAAAACCATTTAAAACATCTAAGTGAAGAAAAATACGAATACAAAATGTTCTCGAAAAATATTAATACGTCACAAACATAGAATAAAGTGTTTAATGTGCAAACTAAAAACAAAATAGTAATAGACTTAAGAGAGAAGTTTGAATTTCGCTTATAAATCACAATAAGGGAAAATAGAGAAATGACATAGAGAAATGACATTGAAAAATATAAGTTAAATCAACTTTGGATGTAGATGTTATGCAGGAAAACATGGAAACTGATTTGTAAAATGTTGAAAACTAAATGACTTTGGACTACAAAAAAAGAGTCAAAAATGTCAAAATCACTACGTGGTTGAGACCCTTTTTATTGCGGCCGTTATTGCGCAAATGGCCGCAATAAAATGACACCGCAATAAGATGCGATTAATCAGACGCAATAAAACCTTATTGCGGCCATAGCCGCAATAAAGGACGCAATAAGATAAAGTTTTAACTCTTCCCCTCAATTCCATCCGCCACACTCATTTCAATTCAAACCAAAAAATATCAAACTCTCTCTGAGCCCTCTCCCTCTAAACTAACTCAGCCTTCTTCACCATCTGGGTTCTTGTTTTGAGAACACGATAGGAGGGTAGAGGTGAACGGAACTCACCGGAGGTCGACGAAGGTGGTGGTGTTGTGACGGAGCTTGACGTTAAAGAGGAAGATGGAGTGGTTGATTTGGAAACGGGTGAGCGAGAAGACTATGGGGAAGTTTTGGGGCAAGGCTGATTCGAGAAAATTTGAAGACGAGGAAGATGGGTTGGTTTCCAGATTTGAGATTGTTTGAGAGTTGAGGAAAAATAGATCAAGTTTTTTTCTTTTCCATTTTAGTGTTTGATTTCAATTGTATTTGGTGATATTTTCATTGTTGGTTCGAGTAATTGAAGAAATTGGAAGAAATAAAAGTTTGTGTTGTTCATATTTTAAATCGAGTTTTGATTTCTTTGTGATTTTCGGGTTTGATCGATGAATAATTCAGGTTGGGATGAATTCGGATCGATGAACATTCATCTTCATCCGGTTTTTTTTTAAATTAAAACCATCTTATTGCGGCCATATGCACAATAAGCCGCACTACGTATTGCGGATTGGGCCACAATAAGCCTGCTAGTGCAGGCTTAAATAGCGCGGCTTTTATCGCTGCCCTTACCGCGCTAAATAGTGCGGCCAGATTGCGGGGTAGCCGCAAATATCCTTGTTTCATCGACGTAGTGAATTGACACTATTTATAATGTAAAATTGACAAATATTAACGGGTTTGGGAAATAGAAAAATGGGGAAGAGGAAAAAAACAATTTTTGTTCTTTGTTTAGATGTTGTCATTATGTGTCATAGTTTAATGGGGAAGAGGAAAAAACATACACAATATGGGTTTCAAACTTAACATTTTTAAGTGAATTAATCAGTTTTTCACATCATTTTATTCACTAGTGAATTAGTCAGTTTTCATCTAAATTAAGGGGCTTCAAACTTCATTTTGTGGAAGTGATGATGAGGAGTGATTCACTTCCAAAATTCATGGTGATTTTGGAAGTTTTTCATTCCTCCAAAAATTAGGTGTGAAAATCAGTTTTTTACCGTGAAAAAATGGAATTCAATATTTAATTTATGATTTTTGTTCTTCAATATTTTAATAACTAAAGATTAATAATTTATATGCAAATAATAAATGAACATCTAGTTTCTAAATAGTTTCTAAATATTATTATTATTATTATTATTGTCACCTCACAAGAATTCACGGTGATTATTCAATTTCTCATCCACCCTCCTAAGTTTGAAACCCCATTAGGAGGTTTCAAAGTTAATGGATTTGTGGTGAATTATCAAATACTCACATGAGCATTTTTCACCCATAAATTTGCAAAATTTTCACCCCATTTTTCGGACACCGTGAATTCATCATCCCTCCATGTGAATCGACCAAACAGCCTCCCACCCTCCGTTTCCGGTTGCACCGCCACCGCCCTCGACCTCACCGCCCTTGGGTACCGCCACGATGAGCTCCTCATCCTCGTAAACCACGCCGGCCAACTCTGGCCATGTAGATTTCGGCAAGTGGAACCGCCACATTCGAGCTCCAAATCATCGAGGGAAGTGAAATCGACATGCTCGGAGGCCGAATCACAATCTTGATCACGCCCGGCTGGGATTTCAACCGTGTGGCGCCGACATCACCGATTACGTCGATCTCGGTGGCGAATTTGAAGCAATCGCGGCTCTGCCGATCGCGACATCCGCGTCGGCCACTGAAGGGCAGCTCAAGGACGCGGCTGAAGATGTGCGACAGGCGGCGGAGGTTCTTGTGGGAACTGCCGGTGAGGAAGGCCGAGTCTTGTGGGGGGTGGGAGGCTTCGGCTGGGATACGGAGGTGAGTTTCGTTTGTCGTGAGTTTCGTTTTCATTTTTCTTAACCGGTGGTTCGTTTCTCACCGGTGAATTTGTAAGAAATTCACCGGATTATTTTTGGTTCGCTATGTATATTTGAACCCCCTATTAGTACCTAAGGTGAATTTAGAAGAAGTGAATTAGTGTAAATCACGGTGAATTAGGAGAAGTGAGTCATTTTCCACCAAAAGCTTATGGTTTATTTCTTTTCGGTTTGCGTTTTTTTTCCTTTCATGAGTGGATACATGGATGATATGATTTCTTTTTTGAATAGTGTTTTAGTTGTAATTCATCACCCACTCCTATCATTTTTCATGGTGGTTTCAAATTAAACATGCATCCCAATTCTCGTAAGTGAATTAAAAAACTAAATCACTTGTGAATTCCACACAAATTAGGTGAATTACATTCCATTTATCTTTTAAGTTTGAAACTCCCTAATGTATTGTGCATTTAGAAACCATACAGTCTATTAATATAAAAAAATACATAGACGTGTTATTCAAAATAAGGTGTTCCGTTAGTCGGTTTGGGTATAACCAACCAAATAGAGGAAAATCGATCAATTGGTTTATGAACATAAAAGTTACAAACCAAACCATACAAATAAGAATTAATAACCAAACCGGCCGAATAGTAGTTCAGTTGGAACTAGGGGTGTTGAACGAATCGGGCCGAGTCGAGCTCGGCTCGAGCTCGAGCTCTGACGAGCCCAAACGAGCCGAGCTTCATGAGCCTCGAGCTCGAGCTCGAGCCGATTCTTTGGCTCGTATAATTAACGAGCCGAGCTCGAACATGAATGGTTCGGCTCGATAGGCTTGACGAGCCTTATCGAGCATGGTGTGAAATTACATATATACCCATGTTTATATATCGAGCCTTATCGAGCCTTATCGAGCCCTTATCAAGCCTTATCGAGCCTTATCAACGAGCCTTATCGAGCCTAACGAGCTCGCGAGCTCGTTTGGGGCCGATTCGAATCGAGCTTCACGAACCTTCGAGCCGAGCTCGAGCTCGAATTTTCGGGCTCGTTCGAACTCGAGCCGAGCTCGAGCCGAGCCCGAATTTCACGAGCTCGAGCTCGAACCTGCTAGGCTCGGGCTCGGCTCGGCTCGAACTCACCCCTACTTGGATCGCTTCTTAATTTGGGTTTGTTCGCCTAAGACATATTTTAAATTAACGAAAAATAAAAATAATAATAACATGATATCAACATACATTTATATTATTCAATGTACAAATAACTTCAAACTTTGAAGCTGTAATTTACCATGCATGAACTTTGGAAGTGAGTAACCATTTTGGGTGGAAGAATAGAAATAGGGTTATGGTGTTATGAGTATTTCTCTATTTCCCAAACCGGGAGAAGGACGCCAATAGTCCTAAAAGTTGGACACTTTTACTAAGTAAGTCCTAAAACTTTCAGTTTTTTCATATCAGTCCTAAAACTTCATAATTTACCAAGTCAGTCCAAAAAATTAAAACGAATCTTTACGGTAAGTCCTAAAACTTCAATGGACTTACCAAGGCAGTCCAAAAAGGAATATTCCATGCTTCCTTCGCTTTTCTCAAACTTTCAAGCTTCTGTCACTTTTACCCCAAAACTTTAAAAAATAATTCTTAACATTAAAACCTTGAAACTAAAATTGTTCCTCAATGGCTGGAATATTTAAAAATTTGCAAAAATCTACTTCTAAAAGGTTTGAAGAAGAAGAATTTAAAGGAAAGGGAAAAGTGAAAAATACTTAAGGCATAATCATTCGAGACATACAAGCTTGAAGTTTACCGAAAAAGAACTTTTGAACTTAGAACTTCGTATGTCATTAAAACAGTAGAAAGAATTGTTCCAATAATGGAAGAAGATCATAAGTTTGAACTATTATCCAAATACATGATAGAAGATCATTTAGAACATCATTATAATTATCTACATGTTGGATTAGTTCAAATTGTTTTAAAACCACTAACTAGGAATAATTTAAATACTTTGTTATTATTGCCTTGAGAGATCAACGACATAACAAGTTTACCGATTCCTTGTTAGAAATGGTAGAATCTAGTCTCCGTGATGACCCATATATTTCAACTGTCATCCTAATTTTACAGTGTCCCTAAAAGATCCACATATCATGAAAGTCTTAACTGCAAATATCCTCACTTCAGGATTTGATATGTTAGAAGGATCTCAGAATTTAGCCCTTGTATATAGAATTTATTACAAGGTAATGACAACTCAAATAGAGCCGAAAAGCTCTAGAATTTGATACAAAGGGTGAAACCCTTTTAATACAAGCAGATCGATAAAACTAATGTTGTTCTTCCAAAACCCATAAAATGGAGTGATATTCGTTTACCTGAAAGATGAGTAATGCAAAATGAAAAACCCGTTAAGCCATTAAGAACAATAGAAGTAGAGAGAATAATAGAATTTGAAATGGATAAAGTATACGTATAGTCCCTTAGTTTTTATGTGTGTCCTATTTTTGTCATGTTTTAAGAATTCGCCTCAGATTCATCCATTACCTTTAATAAATTGTGCATTGTTCATCCTTTCGCTACTTTTTTCCATTAAATTTGCTACTATTTACGCAATTATTCCTCCTTTATGAGCCTAATTACACTTTTAATTACAACATTGTCATTATATTTTTAATAAAAGTTCATTCTAACAAAAACTTTTAACTTCTTCTCTTTTCTACCTCTCAAACAAAAGGGACACAAGCTGCCGACGCCATCCATAGCCACCGTCGCACCACTCCTTGCCCTCCAAGCCTCCGAAAATGTCAATCTGCCAAACTAACACCAGATTTGGATGGAAATTCATGTGTAAATGAAGAATAAGCCTGAAAGGACGAGAAACTTTCGTCGTCGGCCACATTCATTGATGGACCAGGAGATGAAGCGTCGGTGTCCGGTCTTGAAGGTTCGGCCGGCGGCGATGGTGGTCCGAACAGAGGAGAAGGAGCTGGAGCACTGTGGTGCATCTTCGATTTTGACTTCTTCTTGCTTGGAGTCGGAGCTGGAACTTCATCCGTCGCCTGCCTGCGGCAGAGCCTTCGGTGCCTCCACCAGCCGATAGTGAACTCACAAGAGCATAATGCGATTTCTCTAGTGCGGAAGTAGGAAAGCTCATCGAGCCACAGCAGGTGGGAAACTTGCCGGTTATTCCGGAGAAGGAACCAAAGCTTTCTCTGAGCCGAATTTGGAACCTTTTCGCGCCGAGTTGTCTCTAGAGAAGGTGTCCTGGCGTGGACGTGGTCGGCATGTGATTTGGAAATAGTTGGATTGATTTTCATTTTATTAAAAAATTGAGTTTAAATTGAATGTTAAATATACACATTTACATAAATACCCCTAACTAAAGAGTGACGTTAACGGAAAATGTAACGAGAGGTTTTATTTAGGACGAAAATGGAAGGCAAGGGATAAATCTGAGATGAAATCCTAAAACAGGACCAAAATAGGACACGCATAAAAGCTAAGGGACTGTACGTGGACTTTACCTAATTTGAAAACGGAGAAGTTGAGATAAAATTTGGAAAAGACAGAATAATTAGAATGATTAATTTCTCAAAAAAAACTCCTAAAGTTCCAACAAGGGCATCATGTTCACGTGTGCCAGAAACAGAATATGAAAAATCATTGGTGAGGTAAGACAATTGGTAGAACAAGTTTCCCACTCGGTTTATAAAATGGACCCCATTAAAATAGAAGAGAAAAGTCATCCAAATCAGTTGAGAATCACAGATTGAGTATCTCAAATTTTGAGATAATTATGCTTAGAGAACCATTTAAAATAGACTATAATGGTCTAAGAAATGATTTCGATCAAGAAAATGGTTAGCTGATAATTATACCCAACAAGAGAGAGAACGGAGAGAGAATACAAAATCGTGGTATAAAATGATTAGACAAACCAAAATCAATCTAAATTTTTTTGAGTGGTTTGTCCCAACCTTAGTTTTAAATAAAGAAACAACTCTAGCTGCATTAGAAACATGGAGTACCTACAGAGTTAAAGAAAGAGAAGAGATAAAAGAAGTAACTACTCCACATCCTCCATCTAAGACAGCTTGTCTTAAGAGAACATGCAATCGCTTCACCTTTCAGAACCACTAATAAAGAAAGTACTTCTAAGCAAGCTGAAACAAAAGACCTTCAATATTTTATTGAACAGAATTATTGCACAAATCTTTACCTACAATCGTTAGAGAAGCAGATGTGTAGAATTGAAGAAATTAAAAAAACAAAACAAAAACCTACTACTTTTAAACCTCCTATTCATCTTCCATCTAAAATTCCAACATTTAAGTTAGGAAGAAGAAATGATGAGGTTTCTGAAAGAGTAAAGGAATTATCAGAACAAGTAGAAAAACTTACTATCGAGAGAGTAAGCGTAAAAGTTCCCAACTCAATGTGATTAAAGAAGAAACTTCCAAAAAGAAAAAAACTTTCTCTTGAGACCCTCAAATTAATAGAATTAAGATGGAAAGAGGAGGTCCATCAAGGGTATGGAATGTCTCACATCCATATACGAGTAAACCATCTCCGGTGGATATTAGGCAAAATAATTTTTGGCCGCTTGATTCGTTTGTCGCCTATAGAAGATGAAATAAGAGAATGAAATATTGATGGTCTTTCAGAATATTAAATATTCCAAATCATTCATCATATGATAATGTATAGGATAGCAGTTAAAAGTATGTCTACTAATACATCATATGCACAAGTAGCAGAAAAGATAATTTCTGAATTTTCCGGCAATTCGTAAATTGGTGGGATAAATGCATGTAAGAACAAGAAAAACATGAAATAAGAAATGCTAAAAAGGAAATAACAATGGTACAAGGTAATGAAACCTTAGTATCATCGAATTTGATGCCGTTAACTGATGGTACAAGGGACGAGAGAATCTAAACAAAAATTAAATGGAGAACTCCTGCTCAATCTAAAATGTAAAACCCTATTAGACCTAGAATGGTATAAGAATGTATTTCTTTCAAGAGTCTATGAAAGAGAGGATGTAATTCTATAATTTGGAAAGAATAATTAATCCAAGAATTGCCAAAACACTTTGGTCAATTAGTCATTGATCATATGAGTGAAAAGAATCAAAGAACCTTTTAAAATACTATACTTATGGCCAAATATTTTCAGAAATAAAGGAAGTAGGTCTAAAAATGTGTCATGAGCTAAAATGGAGAAAACAAGTCAAAAGAGGAAACTTGAAGGAAGAAATGAAATGAAAAGTTCTGTGCCCAGTATGGGTACAGTTTAGAAAACAATCCAAACAAAAATCACAGAATGAATAAGCCTTATAAGAGGTTTAAGGAAAGAAGATTTGAAAAAAGAGAAGAAATGCCCAAAAGGTATAATAGGTTTAGGGGAAAATTAAGAAAACCCAAACCTTAACATTTTAGAAAAATAAATTTGAACAATCAATTTGTTGGAAGTGTGAGAAAGTAGGTCACCTCCAAAATAAGTGTAGAACTAAACAGAAAATAAACTCTTTAGAAATTGATGAAGACTTAAAACAAAGCCTAATGCAAATAATATTGAATAGTGATTCAAGAGAAGATTTCGAAGAAATTTCAGAAAGCTCAAACGAGCTTAATGAAATAAACTCAAGTAGTGAACAGAGTCAAGAATCTGATAACAGCTGTGATTCTAAACGCCAATGTGATTCCTATGATATACAAAAGGTTTTTGGAAAATTAGAATTAAATATGATCCAAATAAATGCTATAATAGAATAAGATGAAAGAATCCTAGAAATAGCAAGGAAAATAGAAGATCTAAATACAAGAAAAGAAATTCTTTTAAAGTATCTAGAAAAATAAATAAGAAAAGGATGCCCAAGTGATAGAAGAATAATACATATTGGAAAGAAAACCCCAGATTTATAGTTTTAATGATATATTAAGAAGAATTGACCAAACACGTATAAGTTATAGGGAACCCGGAGTCAAAGAATTGAAAATCGAGATTCATCAAGTCAAAGATGAAGTAAAAGATCTCAAGAAGAATTGAGATTTTAGAATTATAATGAATGAAAAACATTTCCAAAAAGATGAAAATGTCATCGAAGACTTAAATGAATATGAAAAACAAAAGAAAAAGATAAGGGGATAATGCTTGAAGAAGGAGAAGCAAGTTATTGAACTACCTCCTCGTAATAAACCACTTCAAATAAATGAGATTGAGTACATTCCTATTTAAAGGTACACAAGTCTAATTACCCTAAGGGTAGCGTAACAATTTGAAATCACGACTATCGTATCGATTGATTCAGTAGATAGAAATGTAATTAAAGAGGGATTAATTCCTTATAAATACTCATAAAAACTTTTGGGAACATAACGGCAAAGAAACAAACAAATAATACTGATGAGATTTAAGTTAACTCATGTTGATGTTTGCAACGAGGAGATTTGTATCTCACAACATTTTATAGTGCTTGCCCAAATGAACATGTTGTCCCAAGTAGGCTACCAAGAGGGGGTGAATTGGTTGGCCTCAAAACTTTTCGAATTAACAAAACCGAAAGTACCGACTGATGTCAACCCGTTTAGAAACGCGAATTCTAACAAGAACAAGAACAACACCAGAATTTATAGAGGTTCGGTCCGAGACCCACGCCCTCTCCTCAAGTCCACAACTTGAGAGTTCTTCCACTATACTTTAAAAAGGTTACACCAAGAAAAGTACAAATAGTTTTTCCCAAGGCTCAACTACAAACCTAACTATGGTTTTCCCAAGGCTCACCAAAAACCTAACACTCACCAAAATAGTTTTCCCAGGCTTACTAATAACCTAACAAAAATCCATGTTTGGTTTTCCCAAGGCTCACCAAAACAAACCTAAAAACACTTTGATTTTTACGAAAATCTAAACCTGTTGAGGTTTTATCGAAAACACACAAAACGAATTTTGAACACGATTTTTCTCTCACGAAAAATAACCTTAAAAGCTAATATGGAGATGAAGCTTGTTCTTCAAGATCGGCCGAGAGCTTTGAAACACCTTGCTTGCTAATGATATGAGACTTGAATGTTTGTCAAGAGAAGTGCATTCTTCAGAAACTCAAGTTTGTATTTAAAGACGGAATGGAGGAGCGTTTAGAGCGCCTTCTTCAACGCCTCTTCGCTTTGTAAATCCAGATTTTTCGCCAAGGTTATTTCCTTCACAAGTCGCCGAACGTTAGCAACGAAAACAAAAGGAGAAGAGTCCTAACCAAACTCATCTTCTTAATGACAATTGTTAAACTGTTTACACGAAATGGGCTTTATTTGAATTTTAATACCGAGGCCCAATAAATAATAATAATGCGAAGCCCATAGGTTTAATATGACTAAAAGGTAAAATACTCTAATCATATAACATACTTTTCTAAACTTTACAAAAAGTCCCAATACTTTGTAATCATCAAAATCCTTAAAGTCAATGTAACCAAGATGTGATTCTAAGAACACCATTTCTTAGTGCTATCACACCTTACAAAGTTGACAGAAATGACTTAATTACTAAGAAATTTGGAAGAAATGGCTATCACAACTCCTAGAACCAGCTTACTTGAAGAACTTACCGCTAATCAATAATAACCAGTGAAACATTAATGAGTTTTCAAGAGGATATTAGATACAAAAGTGTCGAATCAAATAGTGATGGTCTAGATGGGTTGTATCCTTCAAGGATCATGCTTGGAACCGATGCCATTCGATCTTTGGATCTCGAAACCGCGAGGTTTTGTCACAGACACGTGCTCGATACCAATTGTTGTCCCAAGTAGGCTACCAAGAGGGGGTGAATTGGTTGGCCTCAAAAAAAAAATTTCTTTTAATAAAAACGTAAGTACTGACTCGATGTCAACCCGTTTAGAAATGCGAATTCTAGCAAGAACAAGAACAACACCAGAATTTATAGAGGTTCGGTCTGAGACCTACGTCCTCTCCTCAAGTCCACAACTTGAAAGTTCTTCCACTATACTTTAAAAAGGTTACACCAAGAAAAAGTACAAATAGTTTTTCCCAAGGCCCAACTACAACCTAACTATGGTTTTCTCAAGGCTCACCAAAAAACCTAACACACACCAAAATAGTTTTCCCGAGGCTCACTAATAACTCGACAAAAATCCCTGTTTGGTTTTCCCAAGGCTCACCAAAACAAACCTAAAAGCACTTTGATTTTTACGAAAATCTAAACTGCTGAGGTTTTATCGAAAACACAAAACGAATTTTGAACAAGATTTTTCTCTCTAAAAAATAACCTTAAAAGCTAATATGGAGATGAAGCTTGTTCTTCAAGATCGTCTGGAGAGCTTTGAAACACCTTGCTTGCTAATGATATGAGACTTGAATGTTTGTCAAGAGAAGTGCATTCTTCGTAAACTCAAGTTTGTATTTAAAGACGGAATGGAGGAGCCTTTGAGCGCCTTTCTTCAACGTCTCTTCTGTTTCTAAATCCAGATTTTTCGCCAAGGTTATTTCCTTCACAAGTCACGAACGTTAGCAACGAAAACAAAAGGAGAAGAGTCCTAACCAAACTCATCTTCCTAACAGACAGCTGTTAAACCTGTTTACACGAAATGGGCTTTATTTGAATTTTAAAACCCAGGCCCAATTGAAAATAATAATACGAAGCCCATAAGTTTAATATGACTAAAAGGTAAAATACATTAATCATATAACATACTTTTCTAAACTTTACAAAAAGTCCCAATACTTTGTAATCATCAAAATCCTTAAAGTCAATGAATCAAGATGTGATTCTAGGAACACCATTTTTAGTGCTATCACACCTTACAAAGTTGACAGAAATGACTTAATTACTAAGAAATTTGGAAGAAATGGCTATCACAACTCCTAGAACCACTTACTTGAAGAACTTACCGCTAATCAATAATAACCAGAAACATTAATGAGTTTTCAAGAGGATATTAGATACAAAAGTGTCGAATCAAATAGTGATGGTCTAGATGGGTTGTATCCTTCAAGGATCATGCTTGGAACCGATGCCATTCGATCTTTGGATCTCAAACCGCGAGGTTTTGTCACAGACACGTGCTCGATACCAATTGTTGTCACAAGTGTGCTACCAAGAGGGGGTGAATTGGTTGGCCTAAAAACTTTTCGAATTAACAAAACCGAAAGTACCGACTTGATGTCAACCCGCTTAGAAACGCGAATTCTAACAAGAACAAGAACAACACCGAATTTATAGAGGTTCGGTCTGAGACCCACGTCCTCTCCTCAAGTCCACAACTTGAGAGTTCTTCCACTATACTTTAAAAAGGTTACACCAAGAAAAAGTACAAATAGTTTTTCCCAAGGCCCAACTACAACCTAACTATGGTTTTCTCAAGGCTCACCAAAAAACCTAACACTCATCAAAATAGTTTTCCCGAGTCTCACTATTAACCTACCAAAAATCCCTGTTTGTTTTTCCCAAGTCTCACCAAAACAAACCTAAAAACACTTTGATTTTTACGAAAATCTAAACTGCTGAGGTTTTATCGAAAACACAAAACGAATTTTGAACAAGATTTTTCTCTCTAAAAAATAACCAGAAAAGCTAATATGGAGATGAAGCTTGTTCTTCGTAAGATCTTTGGAGAGCTTTGAAACACCTTGCTTGCTAATGATATGAGACTTGAATGTTTGTCAAGAGAAGTGCATTCTTCAGAAACTCAAGTTTGTATTTAAAGACGGAATGGAGGAGCCTTCGAGCGCTCTTCTTCAACGCCTCTTCTGCTTCTAAATCCAGATTTTTCGCCAAGGTTATTTCCTTCACAAGTCACGAACGTTAGCAACGAAAAACAAAAGGAGAAGAGTCCTAACCAAACTCATCTTCTTAACATGTACCGTTAAACCTGTTTACACGAAATGGGCTTTATTTGAATTTTAATACCGAGGCCCAATAAATAATAATAATGCGAAGCCCATAGGTTTAATATGACTAAAAGGTAAAATACTCTAATCATATAACATACTTTTCTAAACTTTACAAAAAGTCCCAATACTTTGTAATCATCAAAATCCTTAAAGTCAATGTAACCAAGATGTGATTCTAAGAACACCATTTCTTAGTGCTATCACACCTTACAAAGTTGATGAAATGACTTAATTACTAAGAAATTTGGAAGAAATGGCTATCACAACTCCTAGAACCACTTACTTGAAGAACTTACCGCTAATCAATAATAACCAGAAACATTAATGAGTTTTCAAGAGGATATTAGATACAAAAGTGTCGAATCAAATAGTGGTGGTCTAGATGGGTTGTATCCTTCAAGGATCATGCTTGGAACCGATGCCATTCGATCTTTGGATCTGAAACCGCGAGGTTTTGTCACAGACACCGTGCTCGATACCAATTGTTGTCACAAGCAAAGGCTACCAAGAGGGGGTGAATTGGTTGGCCTAAAAACTTTTCGAATTAACAAAACCGAAAGTACCGATTTGATGTCAACCCGCTTAGAAACGCGAATTCTAACAAGAACAAGAACAACACTGTAATTTATAGAGGTTCGGTCCGAGACCTACGCCCTCTCCTCAAGTCCACAACTTGAGAGTTCTTCCACTATACTTTAAAAAGTTACACCAAGAAAAAGTACAAATAGTTTTTCCCAAGGCCCAACTACAAACCTAACTATGGTTTTCCCAAGGCTCACCAAAAACCTAACACTCACCAAAATAGTTTTCCCGAGGCTCACTAATAACTCCGACAAAAATCCCCGTTTGGTTTTCCCAAGGCTCACCAAAACAAACCTAAAAGCACTTTGATTTTTACGAAAATCTAAACTGTTGAGGTTTTATCGAAAACACAAAACGAATTTTGAACAAGATTTTTCTCTCTAAAAAATAACCCGTAAAAGCTAATATGGAGATGAAGCTTGTTCTTCGTAAGATCAGTCTTTGGAGAGCTTTGAAACACCTTGCTTGCTAATGATATGAGACTTGAATGTTTGTCAAGAGAAGTGCATTCTTCGTAAACTCAAGTTTGTATTTAAAGACGGAATGGAGGAGCCTTTGAGCGCCTTCTTCAACGCCTCTTCTGCTTTCTAAATCCAGATTTTTCGCCAAGGTTATTTCCTTCACAAGTCACGAACGTTAGCAACGAAAACAAAAGGAGAAGAGTCCTAACCAAACTCATCTTCTTAATGACAACAATTAAACCTGCTTTACACGAAATGGGCTTTATTTGAATTTTAATACCGAGGCCCAATAAATAATAATAATGCGAAGCCCATAGGTTTAATATGACTAAAAGGTAAAATACTCTAATCATATAACATACTTTTCTAAACTTTACAAAAGTCCCAATACTTTGTAATCATCAAAATCCTTAAAGTCAATGTAACCAAGATGTGATTCTAAGAACACCATTTCTTTTGCTATCACACCTTACAAAGTTGACAGAAATGACTTAATTACTAAGAAATTTGGAAGAAATGGCTATCACAACTCCTAGAACCAGCTTACTTGAAGAACTTACCGCTAATCAATAATAACAAGGAAACATTAATGAGTTTTCAAGAGGATATTAGATACAAAAGTGTCGAATCAAATAGTGGTGGTCTAGATGGGTTGTATCCTTCAAGGATCATGCTTGGAACCGATGCCATTCGATCTTTGGATCTGAAACCGCGAGGTTTTGTCACAGATTACCGTGCTCTGATACCAATTGTTGTCCCAAGTATGCTACCAAGAGGTGGGGTGAATTGGTTGCCCTTAAAAACTTTTCGAATTAACAAAACCGAAAGTACTGACTCGATGTCAACCCGTTTAGAAATGCGAATTCTAGCAATAACAAGAACAACACCAGAATTTATAGAGGTTCGGTCTGAGACCTACGTCCTATCCTCAAGTCCACAACTTGAGAGTTCTTCCACTATACTTTAAAAAGGTTACACCAAGAAAAAGTACAAATAGTTTTTCTCAAGGCTCAACTACAAACCTAACTATGGTTTTCCCAAGGCTCACCAAAAAACCTAACACTCACCAAAAATAGTTTTCCCGAGGCTCACTAATAACTCCGACAAAATTCCTGCTTGGTTTTCCCAAGGCTCACCAAAACAAACCTAAAAACACTTTGATTTTTACGAAAATCTAAACTGTTGAGGTTTTATCGAAAACACAAAACGAATTTTGAACAAGATTTTCTCTCTAAAAAAATAACCCGTAAAAGCTAATATGGAGATGAAGCTTGTTCTTCAAGATCGGCTTTGGAGAGCTTTGAAACACCTTGCTTGCTAATGATATGAGACTTGAATGTTTGTCAAGAGAAGTGCATTCTTCGTAAACTCAAGTTTGTATTTAAAGACGAAATGGAGGAGCGTTTAGAGCGCCTTCTTCAACGCCTCTTCCGCTTTGTAAATCCAGATTTTTCGCCAAGGTTATTTCCTTCACAAGTCACGAACGTTATCAACGAAAACAAAAGGAGAAGAGTCCTAACCAAACTCATCTTCTTAACATACCGTTAAACTTGTTTACACGAAATGAGCTTTATTTGAATTTTAAAACCTAGACCCAATAAATAATAATAATACGAAGCTCGAGGTTTAATATGACTAAAAGGTAAAATACATTAATCATATAACATACTTTTCTAAACTTTACAAAAAGTCCCAATACTTTGTAATCATCAAAATCCTTAAAGTCAACAATCTCCCCCTTTTTGATGATGACAAAACTTTTAGAGATTTGAGAAACTTGAGAGTGTAAACATTTGAAAAACTCCCCCTGAGTAAAACATAACTTTTTGAAAAACTCCCCCTGAGTAAAACATACTTATATCATAAGCATAAGCAAGGAGTTTTATAAGCATCTCAGCATCTTAGCATTAGAATAAGCTCATCTCATCGAATAAACTCACTCTTACCTCATACCTTCTTTCTTACCTCATACCTTCTCCCCTTTTGTCATAATAAAAACCATAATAAAAACAGACAAAGGCAGCCAATTTAAAGCATAGTAGGAAGATCCAAGTAGCAGCATTTATGTACATTCCCGATTGTTCGAATAAAGAAAACAGCTTGATTTGGGAAATGAAAACAACACAATTGATAGTTAAAAGAGTTGTTTAAAAGTTGGAAGGTGATTGGGGAGGTGTGGTCCAGATTCTCGGGATGTCAACCGGTGGAGAGGCAACTGGTATAGGATCTGGTATGTTGGGTATAGAGGCTTCGCAGTGATCTCAATAGGTTGATCTTGCAAATCGGGCCTGCAGGTGGTGTCCTCAACAGTTGAGACGCCTTTTCCTCATTGATTCTCTGGCGATTTTGCCGCCGTGCAACCCTTATTGCACTGTTTTCCTCAACTTTATCAAAGCCAGTTCATGCTTACTCGAATCCGCACCCATGTACCATCTTCAGCCTTCCTTGAATCCACTCTTTTAATCCGTGGCACCGATAAGATATGTGGAACTCTCCCAACTCTCCATTCCAAAGATCTCGTACTGTGAATTTGATGCTGCTCAAGAAAGTCACCGATGAGTGAGGCATAAGGCATATGTTCCCCATGGCTGCCTTCAACCGATAGTCTAAGGAGTTGAACTATTCTTACGCCGAAATCGATGTCCATGCCATGTACCACCTTGTACATCAGACATAGGTCACCCCAAGTGACCAACCGAGTTCCTTCCTTAGGGAACTGAACAACACCAATTATCCAGTGCAACACCCTATGACAGAGCTGAGTAAACATCATACTCGTGAACTGGTAGGGTAGTGCATCAAATGGTATCCCTAGATCACCAAAGAAGTACATAAAAGCTGTATTTCGCAGCTGAGTATCGTTCTCACTCACACAATCCAAAACTACTAAATGCAGCTGAGAATTGTGCATGTGTGATCTCAATTGTCTTCTTCGAACCTTAGATCTATACTCGCCCATCGGATGCTACTTTCAATTTTGACAAAAATCGAGACTAGATACCTAAATCCTCTTGCCTTTGAAGACACAAACGGCATCAGGCCGTAGAAATCTAACCAAACGCCCACTTCATTGACCTTAAACAGTTCAAGAGACTCCCTAGTTATATAAGAATGCCTCAGAAAATTTGAGAATCTAGGGTTTACCTCAACAATTCGAAGAGGTGCTTTCTGTTGAACCGCAGTTTCTTTGTTGCTCTAGCCGTTGTTGTTGTCCTTTTCGCCGGCGTGACTTGTTTCTTAGAGTGAGAGACAGATGGTGAGGCTTTCTTGCGCTTCATACCAAGAAGAAGCTGAAGGTGTCCTCCTTTTTGGGGGTAGAAGGAGAGGGCTTTGCCATGATCCTCCTCAAACCATCTCCCCTTTTTGAGTTCTCGCCGACACAGGCTGACCTCTCTCTCTTTATCTTCTTCAATCCCGCCGTAAACTCTACAAGTGTTACTTCAAAACCGTCATCCTCTTTTGAGGAAATACTCACCACGGACGAGGATGAAGCACCGCCAATCGGAGTTGCAATCGGACTGAACTCGCACTGTGAGTGGGGGTGCATTAGGGTTTTCTCAAATCCAACTCCTAGCCGAGCTAGGTTCTTCGCGGCCTGGATCAGAAATTCCTGATCTCCCATGGTTGAACCTTCCGTTTCACCGACCACATTCTCCGATCTCATCAAAGTTGAGATCGATCCGGGTTTCAAGCAACCGGATTTTCCCTTGCCTCGAAATCGTAAATCTCCGTACTACCGAGCCACTTGACTGCTCAATGATCACCGGAGGTTGAGAAGGTTTTTGTTCAGCCGACTTTGGGGACGAAGAAGACATGCTTTCGATTTGGGGTTTTTGGCAAGAGAGGAGAAGAACGGTAAGGGTTTTGCGAAACTGCTTTAAGACTCGAGAATTCGTTTTTGCAATTAAAAAAACTTTTCTATTTCTAAAACCCTAAATGCCGTTTAAAAACTTAAGGAAAAAAATAAAAACGTTTGGCATTTTTCTTTTAAAAAACACTTAATTAAAAAAATGCAGGAATACTCATGTACACACTTAATTTAAGAAATTTATGTTATGCAATTATGAAATCAATTTCCACATTGCTTAACATTTTTCTTTTCGACAGACTCTCAACGGGTTTACAGGAACATACCTGACTATTACCTTGGATTGCTCATGCCCAATTCCCTTCTGATGTATGTGAACCTTTCTTCACTGAGTGGTTTTGTGAAGATGTCTGCTTGCTGGTGATTTGTATCAACAAACTCAAGTAGAACATTTTCATTAGCAACATGTTCTCTAATAAAATGATACCTTACCTCAATGTGTTTAGCTCTAGAGTGATGAACAGGATTTTTTGCTAAACATACCGCACTTGTATTGTCACATTTAATGGGAACTTTTCTAAAATTGAAGCCAAAATGCTTCGATTGTTGAACCATCCACAAAATTTGAGCTACACAACTTCCTCGCACTATGTACTCACTTCGCAGCTTGATAAAGCAACTGAGTTTTGTTTCTTTGAAAACCAAGAAACTAGATAACTTCCCAAGAATTGACAAGTTCCACTTGTAGATTTTCTATCTAGTTTGCTACATGCAAAATCTGCATAATCAAACAATGTATCTTTTGAATACCACAAACCAAGAGTTGGTGTATCAACTAAATACCTAAAAATTCTTTTGATGCAATGCAAGTGTGATTCTTTTGGATTAGATTGAAATCTTGCACATAGACATACACTAAAGAGAATATCAGGTCTACTTGCAGTAAGATAGAGTAGAGAGCCAATCATGCTTCTATAAAGTTTCTGCTCAACTTGTTTACCATTCGAGTCTTCATCCAATTTGACCGTTGCACTCATAGGTATGGGGCTAGGTTTTGCTGCATCAGTAGCCAAACTTCTTCAAGATATCTTTTATGTACTTGGCTTGGCTTATAAAGATCCCTTCCTTTGATTGCTTTATTTGGAGTCCAAGGAAGTACCTTAGCTCGCCCATCATACTCATCTCGAATTCTCCATGCATTAACTTTGAGAATTCCTTGCACAAGGATTGATTAGTTGCTCCAAAGATTATGTCAGCAACATAGATTTGCACAAGCAACATATCCTTTTCAGAAGACTTAATGAAAAGAGTGTTGTCAACTTTTCCTCTTGTAAAACCATGATCAACTAGGAAAGTGCTCAACCTTTCATACCAAGCTCTAGGAGCTTGCTTTAAACCATAAAGAGCCTTTTTTAATCTAAAGACATGGTTTGGAAAGTGAGGGTCTTCAAAACCTGGAGGTTGTTCTACATATACCTCCTCTTTTATAAACCCATTTAGAAAAGCACTTTTTACATCCATTTGAAATAGTTGAATGTTCATAAAACATGCAAATGCACAAAGCATTCTTATTGCTTCAAGTCTAGCCACGTGAGCATAAGTTTCATCAGAATCTATTCCTTCCTCCTGTGAGTAGCCTTTGGCAACTAACCTTGCTTTGTTTCTAGTAACAACACTATTTCATCAAGTTTGTTTCTAAAGACCCATTTAGCACCAACTATTGAATGGTCTTTTGGCCTTTGTACTAGTGTCCATACCTCATTCCTTTTGAATTGATTCAGCTCTTCTTGCATGGCGTTTATCCAGTTTTCATCTTGTAGTGCTTCATCTATTGATTTGGGTTCTACAAGAGAGACATAGGCATTAAACGCACAATTTTTTTTAAAGCTGAACGTGTCATTACCCCTTGGGTTATATCACCGAATGTTCTCCCGATGGTGACTTGCTTTATGCTTGAATTTCCATTCATGAGGTAGGGCTTGAGAAGTCTGAACTGCAATCGAGTCTTGCTCTTCGGGTACTGTCTCAACAGTTGAGACGAATTTTCCACCTTGCATTCTTTCCGAGTATCACTGGATTGTTTACCCTCCGATCTGCGTTGTCCATCTTCGTGAGCATCATCTTGTTCTCTGACAGCAATGTTAGTTTCATCGAAAACAACATGTATAGATTCCTCTACTTTTAAAGTCCTTTTATTGAAAATTCTAAAAGCTCTACTTTTAGAGAATAACCAAGAAAGATTGCCTCATCATTTTTGAGTCAAATTTCCTAGCCGTTGTTTATCCGTATTCGTAACAAAACATTTGCATCCAAAGGTATGAAAATGAGAGATATTAGGCTTCTTACCTTTCCATAACTCATAAGGGGTCTTGTTTAGGATAGACCTAATCAAAACTCTATTGAGTATGTAGCATGATGTGCTTGCACTTTGACCAAAAGTATTTAGGAAGAGAATAATCATTGAGTATTGTTCTTACCATTTCCTCGATGGTGCGATTTTCCTCTCTACCACACCATTTTGTTCCGGTGTTCTTGCACAAGATAAGTTGTGAGATATACCAAGAAAAATACATAAAGATTCCATTTCAGAATTAACAAATTCTCCACCATTGTCACTCACAGATAGCAACAATTTTCTTACCTTGCTCATTTTGCACTTTCTTGACAAAGTTGACAAAATTTTCACAAGTTTCACTTTTCTTAGCAAGGAAGAATGTCCAGGTATATCTTGAATAATCATCAACTATAACAAAACAAGAATGCGTTTACCTCCAAGACTTGTTGTAGAGATAGGACCAAAGAGATCCCTATGTAGAAGTTCCGTAACTCCCTGTTGTCACAACTGCTTAGACCTAAACGAAGCTCTTGTTTGTTTACTTTTTAAACAGTTGTGCATTCTTTATCTTTGTCAAACTTGATCTTCAGTCCTCTCACTAGGTCTTTCTTCAAAGAGCTTTGCAATTGTATACATACTCGCATGACCTAATCTTTTGTGCCACAACCAACTTTCATCTTTGTTAGAAGCAATGAGGCACTTTACATTGAATGAAAATAGATCATCTAAATCAAAAGTGTATACGTTTCCACATCTTTTTCAATGAACTTAGTGTTGTTGGACAATTTGTCTATCACATGGCATTGATCCGATTTGAATATTACATTTTAACCACTATCACAAAGTTGTCTAATACTTAATAAGTTGTGTTTTATTCCTTCAACAAGTAAGATATTGTTTATAGCCAATGATCCAATCTTACCAACCTTACCGATACCAAGAATTTGTCCTTTGCTATTGTCACCAAAGGATACCGTTCCTCCTTTCCTTGGGGTAAAGCTGAAAAACTTTCTCTTATCCCCGGTCATGTGTCTTGAGCATCCGCTGTCCAAGTACCATGTGTGTTTCTTCAGGACCTCAGATTCTGCAGTAGCCATCAGGCACGTCTCAACAGGTTGAGACGTCGAGCTCCGTCAACAAAGTTGACAGCCTCTTGAATGTGATGCTTTCTTCACCATCTCGTTAGACATAGGTGTGCCTCTTCCTCCTCATTTGAGGATGAATCTGTATTTGAACAGCTATCACTCCAGCCGCCATTCCCTTCAATCCAGTTTTCTTTTCTTGAAGGTTCTCTTTTGTCCGAATTTCCTCTTTGTTTCTTTGAGCTGTTTTCATTTGTTGGACAATCAAACCGCATGTGTCCTCTTCCACCGCAGCTTGTAATAGATCGGGGTTTCAAGGGCTACTCTTCTTGTCCTTCATTTGTTGATACCTCCCTTTGTACTTGAGCAACTTCTTGATTTTTCTTGCTATCATAGCCGCTTCATCACCGGTTTCTTCCTCATCCGAGGAGCTTTCTTGACTCTTTTGCCTTCGTGGCAATCGATTTGTTCTTCATGTTCATCTTTTCATCTTCTCTATCCTTCATTTCATAAGTCATTAGTTTTCCAAATAATTCATCAACGCTAATGGTTTTGATACTACCTCCTTCACTTATTGCCTCCACGGTGCTTCTCCATGATGGTGGTAAACTCCACGTAATTTTTCTTACCAACTCTTCACTTTTATAGATCTTACCATATTGTCGCAGGTGTGATTATCTCATTGAACCTCATGTGCATGTCAGCAATAGTTTCCTTTGGATCCATGGCAAACATTTCATAAGCTTTAACCAACATGAACATCTTGGTGTCTTTGACTTGATCCGTTCCTTCGTAGGTTACTAGAAGCTTATTCCATATCTCATGTGCACTGTCACAAGCAGAGACAATATTAAAAACATCAGGAGTTAAAGCACAAAGAATTACATTTACCACTTTGGCGTTCAAGGTGCATAGTTTATCATCCTCCTGAGTGTAATCCTTGAGAGGTTTCGGTTCGACTATTCCATCATCGAATAATGGTTGGAATGTGAGGTCCTGCTTTAATGATTCTCCAAAGATGATGATCTTGCACCTGAATGTGATTTTGCATTCTTGTCTTCCAGCAATTGAAATTTGTTGAATCAAATAGTGGTGGTCTAGATGGGTTGTATCCTTCAAGGATCATGCTTGGAACTGATGCCATTCGATCTTTGGATCTGAAACCGCTAGGTTTTGTCACATATCACCGTGCTCTGATACCAAATGTTATCCCAAGTAGGCTACCAAGAGGGGGTGAATTGGTTGGCCTCAAAAACTATTCGAATTAACAAAACCGAAAGTACGACTTGATGTCAACCCGTTTAGAAATACGAATTCTAACAAGAACAAGAACGACACCAGAATTTATAGAGGTTCGGTCTGAGACCTACGTCCTCTCCTCAAGTCCACAACTTGAGAGTTCTTCCACTATACTTTAAAAAGGTTACACCAAGAAAAAGTACAAATAGTTTTTCCCAAGGCTCAACTACAAACCTAACTATGGTTTTCCCAAGGCTCACCAAAAAACCTAACACTCACCAAAATAGTTTTCTCGAGGCTCACTAATAACCTAACAAAAATCTCTGTTTGGTTTTCCCAAGGCTCACAAAAACAAACCTAAAAACACTTTGATTTTTACGAAAATCTAAACCTGTTGAGGTTTTATCGAAAACACACAAAACGAATTTTGAACACGATTTTTCTCTCTAAAAATAACCTAAAAGCTAATATGGAGATAAAGCTTGTTCTTCGTAAGATCGATCTTTGGAGAGCTTTGAAACACCTTGCTTGCTAATGATATGAGACTTGAATGTTTGTCAAGAGAAGTGCATTCTTCGTAAACTCAAGTTTGTATTTAAAGACGGAATGGAGGAGCGTTTGGAGAGTCTTCTTCAACGTCTCTTCATTTTGTAAATTAAGATTTTTCGCAAAGGTAGTTTAATTCATAAGCTGCTGAACGTTAGCAACGAAAACAAAAGGAGAAGAGTCATAAACAAACTCATCTTCTTAATGCATAACCGTTAAACTCTGTTACACGAAATGAGCTTTATTTGAATTTTAAAACCGAGGCCCAATTGAAAATAATAATACGAAGCCCAGAAGTTTAATATGACTAAAAGGTAAAATACACTAATCATATAACATATTTTTCTAAACTTTACAAAAAGTCTCAATACTTTGTAATCATCAAAATCTTTAAAGTCAATGTAACCAAGATGTGATTCTAAGAACACCATTTCTTAGAGCTATCACACCTTACAAAGTTGACAGAAATGACTTAATTACTAAGAAATTTGGAAGAAATGGCTATCACACCTCCTAGAACTAGCTTACTTGAAGAACTTACTGCTAATCTGAATAATAACCAGGAAACATTAATGAGTCTTCAAGAGGATATTAGACACAAAAGTGTCGAGAAAAAAATTAAAAACTCAGGAATTACAGAAGCAGATTCAGACTTTCAAAGAAGTTCTGAATAAGAAGATTTGTGCAGATATTCCCAATGCAATTTGGGAAAGGAAAAAACACATTGTTAATCTACCTTACGTGGCATAGCGATTCAAATGAACGGAGAATTAACAACTCATTGTGAAAAAAAGATACAAGATCCGATAGATAAAGGATTAATAAGGAAAAATTTATCATCATGGAGTTGCTCAGCTTTATGTTAAAAAAATGTTGAGATAGAAAGGAGTTCCAAGGCTAGTAATTAATTATAAACCTTTGAACAAAGTACTAACATGGATTAGGTATCCAATACCTAATAAGAAAGATCTGCTGTCAAGATTATACAAAGCAACTGTATTTTCGAAATTTGATATGAGGTCAGGATATTGGAAAATTTAAATTACAGAAAATGATAAATATAAACCAGGATTCAATGTTCCATTTGAACATTATGAATGGAACGTAATGTCATTTGTTCTAAAGAATGCACCGTCAGAATTTCAAATGATTATGAATGAAAATTTTAATCCTTATATCTCTTTACTATTGTTTATATTGATGATGTGTTAATATTTTTCCAATCAATTGATCAACATTGGAAGCACTTGCATAAATTTATGAAAATAGTTTAAGAAGCGGGTTTGGTGGTGTCAAAGAAAAATGGAATTATTTCAAATAAATGTTCGATTTCTCGACATATTCAAAGAATTCTTTGTCCGACTTTCTTACTCGAAAATTTTTGCATGGGTGATATGGGAAGAAATAATCAACCAAGGATGAAATCAAACATAATGAAAGAGGTCGAAAACCCAGATCTCTTAAGAACGTTGTTTCATGGGAATGATCCCACGGATCCGTAAATTCAATCACATGAGGAATAAAGCTAGAATGCTCCCTATCTCCAAATAGAAGCTCAAGAACCAAATTTAGAGGAATTCTATGAATTACCTACTGGACAGAAAATAAGGATCAAAATATGAGAATCCTCTCAAAACAATAAAAGATCAAAGGAACAACCTCCTTTGGTAACTTTCCCTCCTAGAGAGGTGAAAAGAGGAAGAGTTTTTCCTTTTCCTTATCCTCAAGCATATTGCAAGGATAAAAAATATTTTGAAGGAACCTTGGTTCCTAGAACAGCAGCGAAAATGCAGAAAATCACTCTTTTCTCTTTAGAAATACCACCAGAAAAAAGAGAAATGGAAAGAGAATCCATCTGTCCAATAGAGGATAAAGATCTTAAAATTATGACTCGGCAGAGCCGACAAGAAAATATTGGCCTAAACATAGACATCCTATGTGGGAATATAATCCTATTAGAAAACATGAGTATTTTGAATTGATACTCCAGAATCAGCTCGTAGAAATAGAATACATAGACAGAAATACCAAATCCCCTAAGGGAGATATTTCAAAGAAATATGAATCTCAAAATTATGGCGTCTTAAAAGTTTGGACACCAAAAGAATGGGAAGCACCTCAATCCCGAAGAAGATTAATGTTTGAAAAATATAATTGTCATCCTTATTCTTACTGAGATTATATCCAGGTCTGGGATGAGATCTTCATTATTCAAAATACATAGCTCATACACTCTTGGATGATAATATTCAAGACAAACCAAAAAATGTTTCCAAATTGGTTCCATCATTGATTTGAGAAAAAAAGATTAGTCTCGGACCAACTCCTAGAGGCAGTCAAGTAATCCTATGTCAAGTTTGTAGAATTCAACAAGCAGAAATCTCAATATCTAGTTCCTTTTAGCGAATTCTAATTCTTGGTCATCTACCGTATTCCATGAATTGTCCGGTGGCATTACGAGATCAATCAAGAAAATATGTTCTCATCTTAGAAAGAGTTTGGATCTCGTGACCGGTGGGACAAATGTGTGATAAATTGGTCTAGTCGAGTTCCTAGAAAAGAAAATATTGATTCGGTGCTCAAAAACTTTACTCCGGATCGAACTAGCAGACATCCCATTGGAAGAAATGAAAGATAAGTGATGAAGTCTGGATTTCAAATCGCCAAAGAACAACTATCAAAAGGATCCAATCACGGGTCATCATCTGCCAAACTGGGGCCACCATGAGAAAAATAATGGCCTCATCGACAAGGCCATGCTAAGAAAGAAGAAAAGTCTTTGTGGACCATCAACCCACCATGAAAAGTATTTGTCCACTTCTATAAAGCATCTTTAAAGGTGGAAAATAATGGAACATGCCAAATAAAGTTGCATAATACGTGCTACTATAAGATAAGGAGAACCATCCTCACTATCCTCGAGAAGTTTGCCTATATAAGAAGGCTTCAACAAACGGAGAAGGCACTCATCAATTGCCTACTAGCAATCTTTCTCTCTACTTTCCTAGTTCATGTGTTGAACTCCTTCTCGTTAGCATAAATATTATTTCAGTTTGTAATTTTCTTGAAATTTGGTGTGTACGTGTGTAGTCATTGGAGCTTTGTGTGCTCATTCGACAATCTTAATCAATACTTAGTTTCTGAGAATATATGGTATTCACCACACTTTAACTTTGATATATAAAGTTGTGAGTTTTATTCTTGTTATTTGTGTGTTTTATTTACAATTATTTGGGCAAAATGGTATCGGAACCAGTTCATGCAGATAATAAACGTTTTAAAACAAAAAGGACTTATTTGAACAATGTTTAAAAGTTGAATGGCTACTTTTGGTCTTAAGACTACCAGAAGATTTCCTCAAGTTTTAGGACTTAGTTGACTGAACTAAGTTGAGAATTTACAAGTTATAGGACTTCTTTAGAAAAACTTGACAACCATTCGTGGCTTTACCCCTATATATCTAAGAATTAGGGTTAACTACAGTCACCACAAACTTTATTAATAGTTACATTTTCAATCATTTCTGTAATTTCAGTTTCAATTATAGTAATTATACCGAAGATCTTCATGTTTTAACCGACTTGATACAGAAAATCATTAATCGATCCAAATTATTTAATATCAAATTAGTTATTCGATCTATTCTGTTTTATCCAAATAGTAAACACACCCCTAGCTCAAATATTATAGCTCAAATATTATGCTCTACTCTGCATACGGCCATCAATCCGATCCATTAAACACACATATTGAGAGCATCTAAACAAAGAACAAAATTTGTTTTTTTCCCTCAATCCATTTTGCTATTTCCCAAACCCGTTAATGTTTGTCCACAGAGAATCACAACTTGAAGAACACATCTTCAATATCCTATTCCAAGAAGTCGCGTGGTTCACAAGGGATCGAGGTATCCAATAGCTCTCCTCATACAACAACACACTAGCTTATTCTATGTTGATTCTAACCACCTTCTTGGCCCTGTTGGTACTTCCCCGGAAGAGCGGTTTGCTATGCCTCCAAAATTTCCACCTTGCTCCATAGCAGGAAGCATCCAACCCCGATCCCGTTCACCATTGCTAGTTCCTGCATTTCGCATTCATTGAAGAGATTTTATCAGGAAAAGCATTCACCATCAGCAGCTACAAGTGATCGGAGACAAACATGGAGCAAGACCAGCCATGGAATATGAAAAAGAACAAAAGAATCATGCAATCTAAACGCAAATCCAGATCACTTGTCACATTTTCCCTATGTCCCCGTGTCGTTCAGTGTAATTAATTAACACCATTACTTGTTCTGTTAACGGTGTTTAATTGTACTAAGGGGACACATGGACGCAGGGAAAAAGGGGAAAGGTGATCCAGGTTCTACAGACGCATAATAAACATAAGTTTCTCTAAATAAAGAAGAATATTTCACAGCTAAAACGAGTCAAAACCTTTGTTCCCATGTCCAGCAATCCAGTCATGCCCATGACCCTGGACATTGCCTTCAAAAGTTTCATTGAAACGAGCAAGTTCATCTGTGAAACATCGTGAACCCATTAGTATTCAACCCATTCACACCCACTTCACCTTGTAATGGCATATACATATAACACACGAGGCAGCAGTAACAAACCCTTTTCTAAGTTGTGCAATGTTTGCAAGGTATCCACTTTACCATCCGTATTCAATCTTCTAGTAACGGAATGACCCTGCAGAGAACAGGCACTGTCTCAGACTCTCAGGTTATGGAAGTGAGCCAATCATGGATTAAATTGACAGTACAAAGAGCAACTACGATATAATTCAAGTAATTTTATCACCTTGTCATGAATCCCTCTAGAAATCCTATGTTCAGCTCGACCAGTAGATGAATCTGCCTCTTTGCTTTCCTCAAGCGTGGTCTTAATCATAATCAGCAACATAAATGTTAAAAACAAACAGCAACGTACCAATAACACAAGAAATATGTACAATTATCAGAAAATGTTCTACTTACTCCATCACCGCCTGTCCGCCTAGTTCTTGTAGATGTGTAATAAGAACCATCTACACCCCCGTAAGTAACTCTGCTAGTTTGGAAGCTAAGAGTCCGAGATTTAGATTTTGTTCCTTCCACCTTATTTGCATCACTCCTACAATTCACATCCTGGAGATTCCACTCTGCAAATAAACAACGACATGGAAAACGTCAGAGAATCTTCTCCTATCTCAATCAAATAAAATAAGAAGTCAAAATCCAGTCACCATTAGCATGTCCATCATCAGGATGCTCAACAGAAGGCTCTTTGCTAGATCCATGATGCACACCATCTGCTTGCTTTAATTCCTCTTCTTCATCAGAGTCCAGTTCCTGTATCTTTACACCCTTATCTCTATTCATCTGTGGTGCACCATTAGAAGCGGTGCTTCCAAAAATGCTCCCGAAGGGACGACTGAAGAAAGGATCATCAAAAGGATCTCTACCTCCGAACAACCTAGGTCTCATGGATCGGAAGCCACCAAAACCCTCCAACTCTTTCTCCATATCAAACAGATCCTCCTCCCTGTACTTCCTCTCCCTCTGCATCTTTCGATTTGCTCTTACTTCATGAATAAAATTAATGAATTCCGTAATTAATCACAGATAATCACAAACCAAGATCACAACAAACTATTGATCGCCAAATTATGGATTCCGATGAGAAGGATCGATCAAATTCTGAACAATTGAACACGAAACATACCTTATTCTTTCTTCTCTGAGAAGAGGAAACGATACGAAATTGTTTCAAGTGGAGGAACAGAATCTGAAATTGAGAAAGACCGGAAACAACCAACGAACTTGGCCTCGCCTTTTTTCGAAACGCGAATCTATTTATGGGGAAGAGACAGCGCTTCAGAACGCGACGCATTGAGTAGTTTATTTTCGCTGACTCGCGCACAGGCTAGAATGTTCGAGTACACAACAGCAGCATCCCAAATCATCCACAGATTCTAGGAAAAATAGTATTTTACCCTCAGGGTCATATACCCTCTTTAAAAATTGAGGGTTGATAAGATAATGACAGAGGCGGGGGCCACGCGTTTGTGTTGGTTTAATGGTCAATGTTATTTATCATCCTAATTTTCACCTATCTAACACTGAAAAATGAAAGATGGACATGTAATTGATTAGCCACGCCGCCCAAATTACTTTCAGAACTTACCATTTGACTAATGCAATAATAAAATCACCTAGGTGATGATTAGGGGTTACCGAGGTATACCACCCTAGGTAATCCTAGAAAATTAGTCACTAATACTCCTCCGTCTTATAATAATTGATTTATTTGACTTTCATATTCTATGTAGTAGTGTTTGACTCATATTTTCTAAAATAAATAGTGAATAAAAATTCCAAAAAATATATATTTGGAAAGTTTATGTTGCCAATTATGATACAAATACAAATTATTTAACTTTATATGTCAAAAATTCATGAAAATAAATCATAGATTAAATACCTTGAAAACAATAAAACAAATGAATTAATTATTTAATTTTCATATTTGATCGTTTTTTGCTTTTAATATTATATTCGACTCAAATATATTTAGAAATTTCAAATTTTGATTTATTAATTGTATATAAAATATTTAACTTTCCATATTAAAATACTGAAAAAAATAGTATTGATTTTACACGAAAAATGAAATTAGTCAATTTTTTTGGATAGAATAGTAATTTCATCACGTTAATCTCAAGTGAGAGCAATGGCAGAGAAATTATTTAAATGGAATTAAAATTTTACATATATCATAAAATAATCTTAATTTGATAAAATTGTTTTTGAAAGGTAAATGCACTTTTTTTTAAAGATAGAGCATAAGTTCAACTCAGGTTTATTTATTTATTAGATAAAACAAGTCAAAACAAAACAGTCGCGTGAAGCCTTCCATACTACAAGCAAATTGGCTGTGAACAAAGAAAATGTATCGGAACCAGATGCAACAACAAGACAAAGGAATATCAGATGAGAATTAAACAGGAAGGCCGAGCCGCTGGAAGACACACTCCAACGTCGGTAAAAGATTGACCCACAATGGCAGTTGTTCGAATAATGACAGCGGCAACCCAACTTGGCAAGAACAACTAGGAATCCTCTCAGGCTATGGAATAAAACTAGTGCAGGAAAGTGCACGGAAAGATCCCCATTGGAAACTTGTTGCATACCCGTCCAAATAAGCCTTCAAGGGCTAAGGGCACATGCGCCATGGCAGAAAAAAGATGATGAATCCGCTTTCAAGTCCTATGCTGACTCAAGTTCCTTAGCAGTGCACCATCCTCCACTTCTACTTTTTAGTGATCCACTAAATCGGGCAGCCTCCTAACGAAACTCCACCTCTCCATCGCGCTCTAAAACAAAAGTTGCGTTTCTCGAAAGCTTTAAATCATAAGTTGCAAAGGCACTACAAGGAGGAGCACAATTGCACAAGAGATGAAAAAGGGGCAATATGGAACGTTTCAGTTCGTCGACAAAACTGGGGTGAAGAATGTGATTAATCATTTGTGGCAAGTTGGTGGCCGGAAATTAGAATCTTCAGCGTAGTGAGGAGTTGGTGGTGCGAACTTGAGGAAAGTACATGCTTAGTACAAGGTAGATGAGCTTGTGATGTTAAAAGAAAAAGTCAAATCAAACTAAAATTAGAGGGGCGCGGAGTTCTCAATTTCAGTCTTATATCTTACATCGAACCGCTGCCAATTCATTCGGCTCATTGAACCCATGGTTTTAAAAGCCGAACCAATCATCGAATTGTTCAATTAATGGTTTAAGATGGGAAAAAGAGAGATTTTACTATTAACGTTTGATCAAAAGGGAAATTTTACCATCGAACTATTTTCGGGAGATTTTACCATCAATGTTATATTTTCAAGGTAATTTTACCACCGTAGTTAAAACACTAATGAAAGTATGAGAAAATCTCGCTTTACTCGAAAGTTGTTTTTTACTTTTCAAAAAAGTTCCCCAACATTTTAAAATAACAATTTTAATCATTCTTTAATCATGTTTTTTAAAATAGTTTCTTTCTTTCTTTCTTTATTATTCTTCTTCTTCATGCGATGGTCCTCTACTGATTGCGACCTATGATGAAACCGTTCCTTCCTAGTCAACAATTTCAATGTCTTTTTCGCCTTCTGAACTTCTAACTCTGAATTTCTCAGGAAGAATTGCATCATATGGATTGCTCAAGCTCAATCGTAAACTTAACATACATATCTTCGCTTTCTGGCTTACCACCTCAATGCTTAGATACACCAATTGATTTGGATTTTATTGAATAATTCATACTGACATGGTGGATGAAGATGATTAATTTGAGCTTCAGAATTATAAAAATGGTTGTAAAGTTTCAACTAGTGGTGCTCATCAATTCAACTGAATGGCTGGCTTCAGAGCTCTTGATCCTCGTTATCATAGTTATGGGTGCCTTCATATCTAATGCTTCATTTCTCTATAATTGTGGTTTATATATATAGGTAGGTTATATCGTTCTTTTTCCTTCTCAACAAATTTGTGTCCGAGAAGTAACATGATTGGATAATGATTGAAATTGATTTTCTAAAATGTTGGGGGAATTTTTGAAAAATATAAAAGCTTTGGACTAAGACTGACATTTCTCATGCTTTACATTAGTGTTTTAACGACAGGTGGTAAAATTGCCCCCAAAATATAACGTTGATGGTAAAATCTTCCCTGGAAATAGTTCGGTGATAAAATTTTCCTTTTAACTAAATGTTGTGGAAAATTTTCACCTTTTAAGATTTAACCGATCCAACTGTTACGGCCACCCCGAGGTTGCGGCCGGGTGACCCGGGACTCGATTTTGGCCTGCGGGTCACGTTTTGGGCGATCGACGACTCCCGAGTCTTATTCGAGCATCATTCTGGCGAACCCTTTCATATTTGAGGTCGTGTGGGTCCTCGGACATTTCCGCCGAAAATATTTTTCCGGCCGGGGTTGTCGGGGTTGGCTCGAACGCATACAGCGGGCTCGTAGCGCTCCCAGGACCTCGGATTGAGGAACCGTTTGCGGATTTGGAATCGTGGGAGCGTCCCGGAGATTTCTACGAGCATATTTTTCGGGTGTGACGTGCGGTCTGGCGACTCCCGGGGCTCTGGGCGGAATCCCGGGGCTCGGGATGGAATTTCTCCGACGGCTCTGGGGTAAGTCATGTTACTTTTTAAAGTGGATTTTATGGATATTTTTGTGGAATTTTATGGTGACGGGTTGAGGTTCAGGTTTTTATGCGGCAACGCCGGGATTTATTCAGGATCAGCGAGCTCGGTAGGACGCTACGGAATGGTAAATAAATATTTGAAAAATGTTTTATTAATGTTATGATATTCTGAGGATTCTGGCCAGTTTTGGGTTCATTTGGAGTTCGTTACCTATAATTGGGGTTTAATTGCAAAGATTTGGAAAATTAGTGGGTTAAATGGTAATTAACCCAAAAGTTAAAAATAAGTTGGGCCAGAAATGGGCTGGAGTCGGCAGCAGCCTTTTTGGGCTGGACACATGTCCAATTTTCATTTAAATTGGAAAGGGAAGTAATATAAAAGGCAAAAAAATAACATAACAATTATGTAATTCATATCATTTCTTCTCTTCTTCTTCTTCATTCTTCTCTGCCGCCATCTTCTTCTCCTCTTAAGCTCCATGTTCTTCATCTCTCTTGCTGAAAACTTCAAGGATTTAAGCTTCCAAATTGGTAAGTCTCTTCCTTCCATCATCTTTTCTAGTTGATAACATGTTATGGTAGAGAAAAGAGAAGGAAAAATTGAATTATGGTTTGTTCTTGTCAACAAGCTTAAGTGATCCTCTCCCTCCCATCTTTTAGTATGTTGTTCTTGGGCTTGAGGGGAGTAGGAATCTATGGTTGGTTGTTGGAAAACTCCATGGAATGGAAGAACCCTAGGAGGCCGAATTATTGATGATTTTTCCAAAATTGTGTGTGTTTGTCTTCTTGAATCATGCTTCAAGTATGTTGTTCCTAGCATGATTCTAAGACAATCTATGGTTTTAATTTGTTGGAAAACAAGTTGAGGGAAAAAGCCCTCTTTGGCCGAATTGTTTATGAAAGGAGGTTGTTGATTTTGATGCAATTGGTTAGTAAGTTTGATTAGGAAGTGAAATTGGTGATTAGTGGGATTAATTGGAAGCTTGAATGGTTTGAATTGGAAGTGTGGTGAAAAATTGGTTAAGGGTCAAATTGTTGAAATGATTCTTTTTCCATGTGAATGTTGTATTTTGATTGAATTGGATGCTAAATTGGTAATATGGGTGGAAGTAGGTGCGATATGACGTTTGAAATACCATTTTCGGATTAGAAATGAGAAAGTTAGTTTTATGCGGGTTTACCGGGAAAAGTGTCTGGAACGCGGGTTTAAGGGTTGGAATATGTTTGTGGGTGTTGGAATAACAAGGTTCTAGCTCGGTTCGTGAAACCGAGCTTTCTGTGGAATTTTGCGGGAAAGTGCGGGTTTGTACGGAATTTGCTTTCTGGGGTTGTTTGGATGTGTTCTGATCCAATTACGGTTGTACAGCTTGATTCTGCGTTGGTGGAGTAGCGCGGACCCATAGGAGCCAAGTTGTGCGTTTCGGGTCGGGAGTCGGGGTTTTCCGAGTTTTGGGCTGCGGGGCAGCGTTTCAGAGGTAAGGGCTTAATTTGGTAAAATGTACGTTTGTTCAGCTCCATATATGTTATCAGAACAGAAATATCTGCTGTATATGTATATTTTAATTATAGGTTCTGATTCTGTGGCGAGACCCGAATGGTTGGAGATACCACGCGTACACCTTGGTTACATTACGTATCCGCACCGGAGTGCCGATACTTGCTCGTGACCTACGACGGTTTGGGGATCGCGACCCCACCGTGCACCGTGCTATCCGCTCTGCTCGATCTGTATTCGACCTCTGCCGAGGGCCGCCGCATGGTCGCTGGCGGTTGGACCGCATGTGATGGATTCTGATTTGCTTTATGTTTTATGTTCGTATGTATATGTATATGTTGTGATAATCTGTTTTGCAGGTTCAGATTGTCGCCCTCTGGGCAAACTACATTTTTACCATTAGCCCTTACTGGGTCCTTTCGAGGACTCACCCCTTTTATCTGTTTACCACTTTCAGGCCGTCCTGACAAGCAACCGGCGGAGTAGTGATTCCGCGGTGCTTCCTTCATTTTGAGGTTGGGTTGCAGCAGTACCACGTGCGGAGGTCGCTTCAGATTCCGCGCTAGGTATTTATAGGATTTTGATTACTGGCTCTGTAGCTGTAACTGCATGCATATAGTTCAGATCATGTAGATGTAAATGTTTACAACTTGAGATATATTCTGCTTCTGTTTGTCTTCTGAGTCGAGGGCGGAGCCCCGACTTGCCTATATTGGTAATGCTGTTTAATTGTGGTGCCTGGTGATTTTGTGTTTGTGGCAATGATGGATGTTGGATAGACCATGAACTGCATGTTTGATAGAAGTTGGGTTATTGCGCATGCTTGCCTTGTACGAGTTTTTAGGTTGCTAGTCGATACTCGTTTGTTCTGCATTTGAGCTCGATGCTCCATTGCCGCGCTTCCCGCCGTGGGTTCCGGTTCACGACGTCGCGGCTGGCTTCGCCTCCGCAACCGGGCGGAGTGGCTGTGACAAGTTGGTATCAGAGCAGGTCGGGTCGGAGTGACCCAAGAGGTAAAGTATGGTTAGCTTAGTATGGGTTGTGGAAGGCAAGCGTACAAGTCCAATGGCGGACTTTGGTGCAAGTTATGCTAGTTCATGAGCAAGTTCTATAAGTAATGCCTTGAAGGGCGAGCTACTTGATTTACACTTCATTCGGGGTGGTTCGATGCAGCACGATCAACTCCTTATTTGAACCATTTCGGAATATGTGTGGAGCGGCGGTTCTTTGGAGCATTATGGAAGGTGTGGGTGTTATATGAAGTGATTCCGTGATTATAAGCATGATCTGACTTTATGTTTAAGGTTTAGTATGTAGTTTCGGGATTACGAAAAGAATCTTTGCATCATGCATTGCATTACACTACGAGCCATAGAATCTTTCGCTAGCTTAGGAAGAGAAAGTTATTTGAGTGGTTATATGGTTTTGGGTTAATCTATTTCAGGTATGGCTAGAACACGCCGTCAGCGTGAGCAGGAACCGGAGGGTCGGGACCGGGATCCCTCACCTCCAAGGGTTAGAAGGCGGGTTCAGAGGAACTCGGGATCTGAACAGCCTCATTCACCCCCGAGTGATCAGCGGGCGGAGGGACCCGCTCTGATATACTACAGTCTTTGGGTCGGAGTTCAGCAGATATTGAGTACTCTAGTGCCACCGGCGGATTCGGGGCGGCGGCGCAGCAGGAGGTCCGGCCAGGCCACGCCGAGACAGCCGGTTCGAGGAGGTGGGCAGCAGCCACCTCGGTGCGCAGATCAGCAGGATAGTGATTACGAGGAGGGAGATCTGCGCGATCTTGAGAGTTCTCGTCGGTCCCACCACCGACGGAAGAGCTGAGACGCCACCGATGAGATCAGACTTGGAGCGGTTTCAGCGTTTGAACCCCGAGGTTCAACGGCCGTGGAGGACCCGAGGCGGCCGAGGCATGGTTTGCGGGAGTTGACAAGCTCCTTGGGAGGCTACACCTTCCGTCGAGGTGAGAGTCTCGTTGGCTACATTCAACTGCAGGACAGTGCGAGATCATTGGTGGAGGAGTCTCGAGGGGCCGTCGAGGGCCGAGGCAAAGACGGGATGGGGGCATGATTCGGATCTGACACAGGAACAGCTTTGCTTACTACTTCCATCAGCAAGATATTGGGGATGCCGTCGAGACCTCCGTCGAGCACTGATTTGATGACACTGGAGCAGGCACCGGGACCGTTAGTGAGTACGGCGGGAGTTTGACCGATTGGTTCGCTATGTGCCGCATATTATGGCATGGAGCGAGAAGAAGGCCAAGCGGTTCATTCGCCGCTTGCGCCCCGAGTATCGATGGGCTTTGAGACCTCTGGATATCATTTCTTACCACGAGGTCATGCGAAGGCCCGGCTCCTCGAGCGAGGAGGAGGTTGAGAGTCGGTACCTACCACACCGACCTAGTGACAGAGGGAGGGCTCCTGCACAGCAGAGTTCCGCGAGGTCCTCTGGTAGGTCGGGCAGGTGCAGGCGAGCAAGAGGGCAGCAGGACTACGCCGGTATCACCGGTTGTGCGAGTTGTGGTGGCGGCACCCGGCCGGCCATGTTACGAGCGGTGGCGGTGTCTGCGTTGTGGGGCGATGATCATTGGATTCGTGATTGCCCTCGACCTTTGGGCCGTGGATCCGGCAGTCTACCCACGACCGCAGCCTCGGTTCAGCCTAACGCACCCGGGGCGCGGTTCACGCGGGCGGACCGAGGCCATCACAGGCGGCCGAGGCGGCCGTTTCAGCCACCCTCCGCCGCGCGGCCTGGAGTAGGGCGTGTATTCCAGTGGAGCGGGGTGAGACATCGCAGCGTGGGCCTCCACCACGGCAGCCCGCAGCAGACGGGTGTTTCAGATCGAGCGTGGAGAGACTTCGCGGCGTGGGGAGCTCCAAGGTACTTTACTTATGAACGATACTCCTGTTCGTGCATTGTTTGATATTGGGGAGTCTGTTTCGATTGTGGCACAAAAGTGTGTCAAGTCTCTCCACCAGATTACCAGTGGACTTCAGAGAGTCTTCATGGTGAAGGCAGTGGGAGTCGATTTACGCTTTCAATGAGATGGTGCGGATGCGTGCTTTATCCATTGGCGATCCACCGGATTATGTCGGATTCTGGTGTTGAACACACGAAGTATGATGTGATTCTTGGGATGGATTGGCTATCCAAGAATTCCGTATATTATTTGTGCCAACCGTAGTGTTACGGTTTACGGAGAGGTGTTACCCTCTCGAGTTCGAGATGGGACGAAGGCGGTCGGGACCGGCATGGAGCCTGCGAGTTACGGATCGTGTCCCGATAGTGGATTCGGAGGAGTACTACGGTCTCGAACACGTCGATACTCGGTTGGAGCTGGATAAGATTCCGATTGTCCGAGATTTTCCGCAGTATTTCCGGAGGATTTGCCCGGATGCCACCCGAGCGGGAGATCACGTTTGAGATCCGATTGCGGCTGGTTCTACTCCCATTTCCATTCCACCTTATCGGATGCCGATAGTGGAAATGGTGGAGCTGAAGAAGCAGCTGGAGGAGCTGCAGGAGAAGGGGTTTATTCGTCCGAGTACTTCACCATGGGGTGCTCCAGTATTGTTCGTTAAGAAGAAGGACGGATCACTCAGGCTGTGTATTGATTATAGGCGGTTGAACGCCATCACTATCAAGAACAAGTACCCATTGCCGAGGATCGACGATCTCTTTGATCAGCTGAGAGGTGCGAAGATCTTTTCGAAGATCGATCTGCGATCGGGGTACTTTCAGTTGCGAGTGAAGGAGGAGGACATCCCGAAGACAGCTTTCCGTGCAGCGGTACGGGCACTATGAGTATACGGTGATGCCGTTTGGTTTGACTAATGCACCGGCTGCGTTTATGGATATGATGAGCAGAGTGTTCGGCCGTATCTGGACTCATTTGTGGTAGTGTTCATCGATGACATTCGATTTACTCTCGGGATGAGGATTCACACCGGGAGCATCCGAGGATTGTTGCAGACACTTTGGGAACACCGGCTTTACGCTAAGTTCTCAAAGTGTGACTTCTGAATCCGAGAGGTGTCTTTTAGGGCATATCATCGGTGAGCACGGTTTGGCGGTGGATCCCGAGAAAGTTAAGGCGATGCAGAGTGGAAGCAGCCAACCTCGGTGCGGGAGATCGGGAGTTTTACGGGGTTAGCAGGCTACTACCGGCGATTTGTGCCGAGGTTTTCCGTTTTGGCTTCCCCACTCACGCGATTAACCAAGAAGGGCAGCCATTTGTGTGGTCGAGAAGTGTGAGCGGAACTTTCGGGAGGCTGACGGCGGTGACCAACGCACCGATCTTGGTTCTACCCGACCGAGTCTACCTTATGTGATCTACACGGATGCATCTAGGTGCAGGTTGGGATGTGTTTTGATGCGGGGCGGAACGTGATAGCTTATGGGTCGCGGCGGCTTCGACCGCATGAGCGAGAACTATCCTACGCATGATCTTGAGTTGGCTGCGGTGATTTATGCGGCTGAAGCAATGGAGGCACTACCTACTCGGCAGCAAATTTCAGATTTTCACAGATCATAAGAGTCTGAAATATTTGTTCACTCAGAAGGAGTTGAACATGAGGCAGCGCAGGTGGCTCGAGTACATCAAGGACTACGATTGCACTATCGAGTACACCGAGGGCAAAGGCAATACAGTGGCCGATGCTCTGAGTAGGAAGTACACTGGCGTGGTCAGAGGAGGTAGTACTGAGGATCGGACTGAGGAGAATGACTTGACGTGTCTTTGGCGCAGGTGGGAGCGCTGGGAGCAGGCTCAGGTATATACTTTGACCATTCATTCGGAGTGGTTGGGCCAGTGCGAGAGGCACGGGAGAGGATCGAGTTGAAGAAGTTGTCCGGGAGGACAAAGGGGCACTACTACCGAGGTTTGATCTGAGGCGGGGTTTGTTATACTTTGGGGATCGGTTGTATGTGCCGGGGGATCAGACTCTGCGGGATGAGATTTTGACAGAGGCCCACTCGAGTCGTTTGAGTATACACCCCGGGAGTGAGAAGATGTATCAGGACCTGCGCACCCACTTTTGGTGGCCGGGTATGCGGAGACACATTGCCACACATGTGTCCAAGTGTGCCACTTGTCAGCGGGTAAAGGTGGAGCATCAGAAACCGGCAGGGACGTTACAGACTTTGCCCATTCCAATCAGGAAGTGGGGCAACATCACGATGGATTTTCTGACTGCACTACCCCTGACCCGGTCTCACCACGATGCCATCTGGGTTATCGTGGACCGCTTGACAAAGTGTGCTCACTTTTCGCCATCCGGATGACAGACTCTGAGAAGCTTGCCCATCAGTATATCGGGAGATTGTGCGGTTACATGGAGTACCGAGACTCCATTGTGTCGATCGGGATCCGCGTTTTACCGCACATTTAAGGCGCCTTTCATAAGGCATCGGGCACGCGACTCCATCGAGTACAGCTTACCATCCCCAAACCGACGGTCGATGAGCGGGTGATTCAGATTCTAGAGGATATCTTTGCGGAGTCAGTACTTTGACTTCGGAGGGGATTGGGACAAACAGTTGCCGTTGGTAGAATTTTCATATAATAACAGTTATCAGAGTACCATCGGCATGGCACCGTTTGAGGCGCTGTATGGACGATGGTGCATGACACCGCACCGCTGTTGGGAGGCGTCGCGAGATTGAGCCGGGTCCCGAGCTCATTGAGGAGACCACCGCAAAGATCAAGTTGATTCAGCGCGGTTGAAGACGCGCGACGACCGCACCACCTCATATGCGAACAGGCGACGCAGAGACTTGGAGTTTGAGGTGGGCGATAGGGTTTGGCTGAAGGTGGCGCCGATTCGGGGGACAGTCAGATTTGGCAGACGGGGTAAGTTGGCCCCAAGGTATATCGGACCTTACGAGATTCTGGAGCGGATTGGCAGATTGGCCTACAGGTTAGCCCTACCTCCGAGTATGTCTGCGGTGCACAACGTCTTTCATGTCAGTATGCTGAAGAAGTGCATCTTGGATCCCGTGCGAGGCGATTTATACTGTGGAGGAGGTTCAGTGGAGCCTGATTTGTCGTATCAGGAGGTACCGATTGCCTTTCTGGGACGCGATACTCGGAAACTCCGGAGCAAGTTGATTCCCATGGTCAAGGTTCAGTGGTCACATCATACGGACCGGGAAGCGACTTGGGAAACCGAACAGGACATCAGCGAGCGATACCCCGAGCAGTATCAGCGTTTGATGCCCCTCTTGGAGGACCAAGAGTCCTAAGGGGGAGGATATTACTGCCACCCCGAGCGGGTTGCGGCCAGGTGACCGGGGCTCGATTTTGGCTGCGGTCACGTTTTTGGGTGATCAGACGACTCCCGAGTCTTATTCGAGCATCATTCTGGCGAACCCTTTCATATTTGAGGTCGTGTGGGTCCCCCGGACATTTCCGCCGAAAATATTTTTCCGGCGCCGGGGGGTTGTCGGGGTTGGCTCGGGTCGTACAGCAGGCTCGGTAGCGCTCCCCGGACCTCAGATTGAGGAACCGTTTGCGGATTTGGAATCGTGGGAGCGTCCCGGAGATTTTTACGGAGCATATTTTTCGGGACGGGACGTGCGGTCCCGGGCGACTCCCGGGGCTCTGGGCGGAATCCCGGGGCTCGGGATGGAATTTCTCCGACAGCTCTGGGGTAAGTCATGTTACTTTTTAAAGTGGATTTTATGGATATTTTGTGGAATTTTATGGTGACGGGTTGAGGTTCGAGTTTTTATGCGGCAACGCCGGATTTATTCAGATCAGCGAGCTCGGTAGGGCCGCTACGGAATGGTAAATAAATATTTGAAAAATGTTTTATTAATGTTATGATATTCTGAGGATTCTGGCCAGTTTTGGGTTCATTTGGAATTCGTTACCTATAATTGGGGTTTAATTGCAAAGATTTGGAGAATTAGTGGGTTAAATGGTAATTAACCCAAAAGTTAAAAATAAGTTGGGCCAGAAATGGGCTGGAGTCAGCAGCAGCCTTTTTGGGCTGGACACATGTCCAATTTTCATTTAAATTGGAAAGGAAGTAATATAAAAGGCAAAAAAATAACATAACAATTATGTAATTCATATCATTTCTTCTCTTCTTCTTCTTCATTCTTCTCTGCCGCCATCTTCTTCTCCTCTTAAGCTCCATGTTCTTCATCTCTCTTGCTGAAAACTTCAAGGATTTAAGCTTCCAAATTGGTAAGTCTCTTCCTCCCATCATCTTTTCTAGTTGATAACATGTTATGGTAGAGTAAAGAGAAGGAAAAATTGAATTATGGTTTGTTCTTGTCAACAAGCTTAAGTGATCCTCTCCCTCCCATCTTTTAGTATGTTGTTCTTGGGCTTGAGGGGAGTAGGAATCTATGGTTGGTTGTTGGAAAACTCCATGGAATGGAAGAACCCTAGGAGGCCGAATTATTGATGATTTTTTCCAAAATTGTGTGTGTTTGTCTTCTTGAATCATGCTTCAAGTATGTTGTTCCTAGCATGATTCTAAGACAATCTATGGTTTCAATTTGATGGAAAACAAGTTGAGGGAAAAAGCCCTCTTTGGCCGAATTGTTAGTGAAGATGTTTTGGTTGTTTAGGTGAAATTGGTTAGTAATCATGCTTAAGAATTGTAATTGGTGACTAAAGAATGCAAATGGAACTTGGTTTGGATTGAAATGGAAGTTGGGTGAGAAATCCCCTTTAAGGCCGAATTGTTTATGAAAGGAGGTTGTTGATTTTGATGCAATTGGTTAGTAAGTTTGATTAGGAAGTGAAATTGGTGATTAGTGGGATTAATTGGAAGCTTGAATGGTTTGAATTGGAAGTGTGGTGAAAAATTGGTTAAGGGTCAAATTGTTGAAATGATTCTTTTTCCATGTGAATGTTGTATTTTGATTGAATTGGATGCTAAATTGGTAATATGGGTGGAAGTAGGTGCGATATGACGTTTGAAATACCATTTTCGGATTAGAAATGAGAAAGTTAGTTTTATGCGGGTTTACCGGGAAAAGTGTCTGGAACGCGGGTTTAAGGGTTGGAATATGTTTGTGGGTGTTGGAATAACAAGGTTCTAGCTCGGTTCGTGGAAACCGAGCTTTACGTGGAATTTTGCGGAAAGTGCGGGTTTGTGCGGAATTTGCTTTACGGGGTTGTTTGGATGTGTTACGATCCAATTACGGTTGTCTGACTTGATTACTGCGTTGGTGGAGTAGCGCGGACCCATAGGAGCCAAGTTGTGCGTTTCGGGTCGGGAGTCGGGGTTTTCCGAGTTTTGGGCTGCGGGGCAGCGTTTCAGAGGTAAGGGCTTAATTTGGTAAAATGTACGTTTGTTCAGCTCCATATATGTTATCAGGTATGATATCTCTGCTGTATTTGTATATTTTATTTATATGTTCTGATTCTGTGGCGAGACCCGTATGGTTGGAGAGACCACGGGTACTCCTTGGTTACGTTACGTATCCGCACCGGAGTGCCGATACTTGCGTTACGTGACCTACGACGGTTTGGGGATCGCGACCTGGCCGGTACCGTGCTATACATTACATTCGATCGTATTCGACCTCTGTGAGGGTCGTTCTGAGTCGCTCGGCGGTTGGACCGCATGTGATGGATTCTGATTTGCTTTATGTTTTATGTTCGTATGTATATGTATATGTTGTGATAATCTGTTTTGCAGGTTCAGATTGTCGCCCTCTGGGCAAACTACATTTTACCATTAGCCCTTACTGGGTCCTTTCGAGGACTCACCCCTTTTATCTGTTTACCACTTTCAGGCCGTCCTGACAAGCAACCGGCGGAGTAGTGATTCGCGGTGCTTCCTTCATTTTGAGGTTGGGTTGCAGCAGTACCACGTGCGGAGGTCGCCTGCATTCGCGCTAGGTATTTATAGGATTTTGATTATCGGCTCTGTCAGAATCGCATGCATATAGTTCAGATCATGTAGATGTAAATGTTTACAACTTGAGATATATTCGCTTGTTTGTCTTCGAGTCGAGGCGGAGCCCGACTTGCCTATATTGGTAATCTTTGTTTAATTGTGGTGCCTGGTGATTTTGTGTTTGTGGCAATGATGGATGTTGGATAGACCATGAACTGCATGTTTGATAGAAGTTGGGTTATTGCGCATGCTTGCCTTGTACGAGTTTTTAGGTTGCTAGTCGATACTCGTTTGTTCTGCATTTGAGCTCGATGCTCCATTGCCGCGCTTCCCGCCGTGGGTTCCGGTTCACGACGTCGCGGCTGGCTTCGCCTCCGCAACCGGGCGAGTGGCTGTGACACAACCGATCTGTTAATCCAACCTCACGAGCTACTCTAGCCTAACACAAATTTACGCTTTACCTTACTTTACCTATCGAGTAAATTGCACCATGTATACCTAAACTATACTCATTGTTAAAAAAAATTGTTACAAAAGTGGCACTAAAGTATGAGTAGGTTGCAAATCTATACATGAGTTTTAACTTTTGTTAAAAGTTATCGGAAATCATTGTTAAAATGCTCAAATTGAACCTTAGGCTTCTGAAATGTGTTAAAGACCCATATAGCTTTATAATTTTATATTTTGAGTCATTATTCTTAATTACGTGTGTATATTGTTTAAAATAATTTTTCCAAATCAATAATATTAATTGTAGATTGAATCTAAAATATCCAAAAAATTATCAAATATGAAAACAAATGTCCAAAAATAATATCAATAATAATATTTGTACTTAAATCTATTTTTTTATTGCAAAAAAGTAATTATCAAAATAAAATGTAAGAATAGTTTGGATGACAAATCATTTCAGTTAACGAACACAAGCTGGAAAGTCACACGGGGTTCAGTTGGAGGATATGAAGCTGCCCCTCTCTTGATATGTGAATAAAATATTTTCTAAAAATCTCCAATAGTTATATTAAAATATTTAGATGAAGTACAAAATCTTCAATAATGATAACAAAACACCAATTTTGAATTATTTTCTTAACTTAAATTAGTTTTATGCAGATAGTTTAGGATTTTGTAAAAGATAAATTTTTAGAAACTTCAATCATTAACTAGTATGTAAATTACTTGGAATTTTATATATCAAAATATTGAAGAAACAAAATTCATAAACTAGATGCTAAATAAAATGTGTAATTTCAAATAAATTAAACATCATTGTGGAAGATTTTTCATATCACAAAATATTTTAATAGCTATTGTAGATTTTTTTATTAGAAAATAAATATTCTTTTTTACATTTTATTTTGATAATTACTATTTTTTTGCAATAAAAAGTAAAATTTTTAAAATATTATTATCGCTATCATTTTAAACTGTTGGTTTCATATGTGATATTTTTTTGGATATTTTAGACTCAATATTTAATTAGTATTCACGATTCGGAAAGAATATTTCAAATAATACATGCATACTTTAATTAAGAATAATGACTCAAAAAGTAAAATTATAAAGCTAGAAAAGTGTTCAACACATTTCAATAACTCTAAGGATCGATTTGAGTATTTTAACCACAATTTTCATTAAATTTTAACGGAGTTAGAGTTAAATCATAGGTATAGATTTACAAACTACATACTTTAGAGCCTCCTAGAATAATTGAAAGATTTCTTTTACTGTTTTTAGTGCATTTAATCTATGATTTATTTTCATGAATATTTTAATATTTAAAATTGAATAATTCACATATATATATATATATCATAATTTAAAGTATGAATTTTCTATTTTTTTTAAAACTTTTTCACTGTTTATCTTAAAAAAATTAAATCAACGGAATATGAAATCAAACACTCTAATTATTTATGGACGAAAGAGTATAATCTATTATTATATACTAATACGGGAGTCTTGCCACATTAGCCAAAAAAAAGTGAACGGGGCGATTTCGTGAAGACACCTAGGATCCACGTAGGTGCCACCTAGGATAAGAGTTTTTTTTTTGCGTCATGTATGCATCAATCAACCCACCATTTTTAAGGAATCATCTACCACTTTTTAAGGAATCAACCTACCATTTTTAAGGAATTAGTTTCCAATTTTAGCCCTCAAATTAATTAGATTGATTCTCTCAATATTGAATTTATTAATTAGATTGATTCTCTAAAAAGTATTCAATTCATTAATTGGTAGTATTAATCTATAATCTATTATCTATTATTATATATTAATACGGGAGCTTTGCCACAATAGCCAGAAAAAAAGTGAACGAAACGATTTCGTGATGACAACTAGGATCCACGTAGATGCCAACTAGGCTAAGAGTTTTTTTGCACTATGTATGCATAGCCCACCAATTTTTAAGTAATCAGCCTGCCACTTTTTAAGGAATCAACCTACCATTTTGTAAGGAATTAGTTTTTAATTTCACCCCTCAAACGGGATGAACGAAAAAAAGAGATGAGACAAATGAAATAAAAATATGTAGACAAAAATGTTTGATAAAAAACAGTTTTAAAAAAGAAAAAGAAAAATGGATGAGAATCTTAATTAACACAATGAGATTGTGTAATGAGAAGTGTTGATTTTTTGGTGAGGAATCCAAATTCAAACCAAATTTTCCTACACAAACCGCGACATCCCACTATTAATTACACAATAGTCTGACATTTTTTTCTTTTCCTTTTTCAAATTTCTTAGTTACAAAATTAACTCAATTGGTTTTATCTTTAATTATATTAACGGAATATTTCACTTTAACCTCAATTCCGTTTTAAGTTTTCAGTCTATTTTAGTCATTTTTTTAAAATTTTGTCTTGATCGAGTTCTTTCGGTCTATGTTGGCATTTAATCAGGTGGATGTATGAAAATTTCCATTTTGCCCTTAATTAATTGCTACAATACGTCACAGTTTTTTTAAACTTAAACTATTTTTACCCAACATTTATTAAATTAGACATCAACATTTCTCAAATTTTTACATACTTTCCTTTGTAATCACATAAAAATATGTGTTTTTTGCTACATATTGCACACAATGTTTTTATATATTAACATGTTTGGTGGGGTTAACATGATTAATTGATAAATTATTGCACTGCGATGAGGGTATTTAAACTATTTGACATGATATAAAAATCCATAAATTATTCTCATGTTGGTTATTGATCTTATGACTATTTAGTATTACATCATTAGTCAGGGAGTCGGGTAAACTATCACTATAACGGTCTTACTTAACCGCGAGACGGGTAAGCAACCATTTTAATGACCTAACTTAACCGCGAGATAGATAAGTAACCATTTTTCATGGATAAGCAACCATTATAACGGCCTCTTGAAATTATTTCACGATTAAGGATGCAACACTAAATAGTTGCAGAACCAATAAACAAGATGAATAACTTAACCGCGAGATAGGTAAGTAACCATTTTTCGTGGATAAACAACCATTATAACGACCTACTAAAATTATTTCACGATTAAGGATGCAACACTAAATAGTTGCAGAACCAATAAGCAAGATGAAGAATGGTTTAGAGACATTCTATGTTCTTAACCCCACCCAACCGTGGATCTTGGTGATCAAGTATAATGTACTTAAGCACACTAAGAACATAGTTGGATGGATGCAAATCTTTACTATTGCATGTACTTTCATTAGTTACTGTATTTTATATTTATATTTTTTAGATTACATCGAATATATTGTTATTTGATACATTAAAGATATAGATTACGGCAACAAGTCTATGACTATCCATAATTCCTAAAGACCAGCAACCTGCCCCCGCCTGAAAACGTAATTCGCCCGCGATTCTTCGCGACTGCAGAATCAAAGAGTACCCGCCACGTCCAGTGCCTCAGCCTCCGCCTCCGCCTCCACCTCCACCTCCGGCCTTCATCTCAACCACCGCGTCGCTAGTAAGCCCTTGCCTTCCGAGATTCGCGACTGGAGAATCGAGGAGTGCTGGCTCGAAAACTAACCCGCGTCCAGGGCCTCCGCCTCCATCTTCGGCTCAGCCTCAACCTCAGCGTCGCCTGTGACGCCTGTGCTGGCTGTGATCGCATCGAGCGCTAACCGTCACCAACCGCGACTTCGCGAACATCACTCCCCACCGCGAGTGCCCTCCGCCTCCACTTTCCAGCCACGACCCGCCGCTACTCTCAGTCGCGAGACGGATAACTCAGGTTAGAGTTTTGGTATATGGTTACCTAGCATCATCTGTTGACAAATTGTTTAGCATAATCTAGAATCTAGAATGGTATGAGATTTTTCACATTTATGCTTACTGATGAGAGCATGTATGTCGTATGAGTTTCATCAACGGAGCAGAATCTCAATTTAATGCTATTTTTCCAGACTGACAAGCCTAACAAGACATCATAGAAGCATTCGAACCATCTTATTGCTAGTTCGAGGAAATTTAAGGAAATATATTGTTATTAATCCAAAAAAAATGTATTATTATTTTTCTCCTTAACCAGCTTATTCCCTGAGTAGATCTTCCTTCACCTCCTAGAAATAACAAATCAGGATTCATCAGAGAGAACTGATCGATAGTGATAGATTAAATGTTTATCTGAGAAAACCACAACCAGTCTGCAATGAATTTACTTATTTAAATGCAACAAAACGTAGGCAGCACAAGTTTTCCTGTGTGGTAAATACTGTATATTGTAGGGAAGCTTCTATTTGGAGTTATTCTGGTAACTGATTGTGTTGGTTGAACGGTTTAATGTTCCTTTTATTTGTAGTTATTCTGGTGGCTGCAATTGTTTTGGAATGGTTTAGTTTGTTTTGAATGGTTTAATTCATCTTTCTTTGATTCGTGTTTCTCCAGAAAGTTCCAAGTTAATGTTACTTTGAATTGAATGGTTTAATTTGTGTTGGAATTGTTTTGTTGACTGATGCCTGGTGGTTTAATTGTTGGAAACTTGTTTCATTACTACAATGTACTCCATTTCATAGTGTATTGCTGAATGGATCTTAGAGAGCTATTAACAGCTAGGTTAAATGTTTTGAGCTTCTGATGGAGCACGCTGCAGCAGTATCCTAATTTTTCGAAAGATGTTCTGCCAGCAAAGGCTGGTCCTAATACTCCATCCATCATTCAGCCTAGTCTAGCATTTGAGGTGCTGAGCTGTGGGCTTAATTAAGCTCTTGAAATTGTTGTTTCAGTTCAAACAACAAAATTTGCTGCTCTAAGTTTATAGATGTTTTCTTGGTCTGTTTCTTTATTTTTAACTTGTATTTTAATTTTAAAAAGTTTCTTTGTGCCATTAGAGTTGAGCTTCTCAAATGTCCTGCAGTTTATGGGTCATGAAACAGTGTTTGGGGTGCTTAACCCAAGACAGCAGTCTTGTGGCATTATCTGCATACTTCTTAAGATCTTATCAAAATGCAATGCCAACAAATGGATAGCAAAAGGGAAACAAATCCATGGTCAGTTGGTTAATCTGGGTTTAACTCAAGTTTCTAAACTGAGAAGTTATTTAGTCAATTTTTATGGGAAATGTCAGTTTTTTTGTGTATGCACGGAAGCTTTTTAATGGAAGTCCTGAACGGTCTCTTGGTTCGCTTTGGTTTCGGGGCATGCCCAGAATGGCCTTGGTGCTGAGGCCATTTCAGCATTCCATGAGATGCCCAGAATGACTTCACTTTTCCTAGTGTGATTAAAGCATGTTCTCATACAAATGATTTGGAGCTAGGTAGGCAAGTCCATGGGATAGTGGCGGTGATAGGGTTTTAGTTAGATGAATATGTAGCAAATACTTCGGTTGTTATGTATGCCAAGACTGGGGAGTTTGCCGATGCAAGAAGGCTTTTCGACGCAATACTTAAAAGAAGAGTTGTCTCATGGAATGCTTTATTTTCTTGTTATGTTCAATGTGACTAGTTTGTGGAGGCAACTAAGTTGTTTCATCATATGGTATCTTGTGGAATGGAATAAAACCTAATGTGTGCATTTGGTTGCAGGGATAAAGAGGGATGGGATAATTTTAATCCCATTCCCATCCTTTATCCCTTGTTTGGTACGTGTAAATCTAGTACGGTATCTTACTCGCGCCTCATTTAATAAGTTTCTCCAAGTCTTGTGTGCGAATTGATTGTTTTTACGCACTTTGTTGTAAATTTGGCTGCAGTTTCTGGTTGCTGTGTGTGGTGGCTTTTCTATGTGGTCTTGCTTAAAGTTTGCATTTTTTGACTTCTCATTTTGTGATTGGTGAGATCATATTTCTTTGTGAAATGGTGCTCAAAACACAAGAAGCATTTACTGTTATAATAATAATCTTTGTGATGTCCAGCTTGCTATTGAGAGCCTTACGTTCTCTTAAATTAAAGATAGTTATCCTCTCTTTTGGAATGCTTGGTGGTGGGTGATTCTCTAAAAAAGAAACCAAGTATAGAAGCTTTTGTAGATGACCAGTTTGGACCAGCTTGATAATCGGAAAGTTTTCCTTTCAGCGTTTGTTTTCTTTCTGTCTTGTGGCACAGATCTACAAACTTGCATATGAATTAGCATGTGATTGCATAATAAACAGTTCATTGGACACTTTGTTGATACATTCATATAGGAATCTCATGTGTTATCTGTAGGAGTTCATTCTCTTGATAGGATATGATAAATGATTCATTTTTATAGTTTTTTTTTTTTGGGGGGGGGGGGTACCAGCACTATTGATTCATTCTTGGACTTTTACCAATTTCATTTTGTTTCCTAACAGTCATTGATAGTTAATTGTTGATGTACAAATTTTCTTGTTATTAAAATTACAATTACATATGTTTTGTTTGGTTCATATAAGTAGGATGGAAGTTCCGTCTGCAACCAGGAAAAAAGGACGTCGAGTTTGGACCAATGAAGAGATGCTTGCACTTTTGGAAGCATTAGAAAGCCAAGTACGCAGTGGTGGTATAAGTTCTAGTGGAAATCTGAAACCAGGGACAGCAACTAAAATGGAACAAGAGCTTGCTGCGCTATTTCCAAATTCTGGGTTAAAAGCTGACCCACAAATAGTGTCTGCGGTGAAATCTCTTAAGGCACAACACCACCTTATAACAGAGTTGCTAGCTGTTGGTGGATTTGGATGGAATGATGAAAAGAAGTGCATTGTGTGTGATAGTGATGATGCATGGAATACTTATGTTCAGGTATATCATTATAACTTTGTATATAATTTATTTATAAGGAACCCTAAATAATTCACATACTTTTGCAATGTAGAAAGAGAAAAGGGTCAAGAATTACAGGAATAAGTCATTTCCGTATTATGAGAGGCTCCTTGGTATATTTGGGAAAGATCGTGCAACGGTCAAGAATCTATGACTGTTGGAGATGCTAGAGATGAAATTAACAAGGAAGTTGATGGACAATTTGATGATGACTTTTTTGTTGAGGAGAGGTCTGTTATAGTTTTTTAGTGCCACTGCCAGCACTTGTTGATTCATTCTTAGACTTTTACTAATTTCATTTTGTTTCCTAGCGTTTATTGATAGTTAATTGTTGATGTCCAGATTTTCTTATTATTAAAAGTACAATTACATATGTTCTGTTTGGTTCATATAAGTAGGATGGAAGTTCAGTCTGCAACCAGGAAAAAAGGACATCGAGTTTGGACCAATGAAGAGATACTTGCACTTTTGGAAGCATTAGAAAACCAATTACGCTGTGGTGGTATAAGTCCTGGTGGGAATCTGAAACCAGGGACAGCAACTAAAATGGAACAAGAGCTTGCTGCGCTGTTTCCAAATTCTGGGTTAAGAGCTGATCCCCACATAGTGTCTGCTGTGAAATCTCTTAGGACACAACACCACCTTATAACAGAGATGCTAGCTGTTGGTGGATTTGGATGGAATGATGAAAAGAAGTGCATTTTGTGTGATAGTGAGGATGCATGGAATACTTATGTTCAGGTATATCATGATGACTTAGTTTAGAATTTATTTTTGCAAGGAATACTAAATAACTCACATACATTTTTAATGTAGAAAGAGAAAAGGGTCAAGAATTACAGGAATAAGTCATTTCCGTATTATGAGAGGCTCCTTGGTATATTTGGGAAAGATCGTGCTAACCATCAAGAATCTGTCATTGTTGGGGATGCTAGAGATGAAAGTAACAAGGAAGCTGATGGAAAAATTGATGACGCTTTTGTTGAAGAGAGGTCTGTTAATCAAACTGCTAGAACCAATGTTGTTGATGGTAGTTCAGCTCGAAAAAGAGCAAAGGTTGCTGAAATGTTATCTGCTTCAATCAATAATTTGGGGGATAAAATTGTTGAGGTCATGACAAAGTCAAGGGAGAGCGTTGACAAGCTTGTTGACTCTATTAGCTCCAACAATAAGTTGTTTGAGGATCAAAGGGCTGTATGTGGTGAGTTGAAGAATATGGGCTTGACTACTCAAGAGAGGGTAATTGCAGCTAGGAAAGTGCTTGATAATCCTCAAAATGTTCACATATTTTGGGGCTTTGACGGAGAAGATAGGGTGGCATATGTGAAGCATCTAATATATGAGAACTAGTGCATTGCTCATATTCTATACTATCTTAATCAGTAGTATTATCTAACTGCCACGGCCTGTGATTGACAAATCAGCCTTTTGTTCTTTAGGCTAGTTATTTTGTATTTAGGATTATGAGCTTGCTCATTATTTTGTCACAGGCCCTAAGCAATGGCTATTGCTATGCTAGATGTGATGTATTAGTAGATAACTTCTTGATCATGTGAATTCCTTCTATCAAACAGTGTTTTAGCATATGATACAAAAGCATATCAAAGGACCGTCAAGTCATACAGGCACGGAGTGAAATTCGGCCAACAGAGGAGTATATGATTTGTTTCAACAATAATTCCACTGTCAATGTGTCTGCTTTGATTTGTTATTTGTGCGATTTCTGTTTCTTCACAGTGAGAAGCTAGCTGTGGCTTTTTGGTTGATTGCCACTCGCCCAGGAACTATATTCAAGTTCATATGTAAAATAGTCTCCAGAGAAATCATTGTGAGAGATGTCACCAGGTTCCACAATTTTAAAGATGGTTCGTGTTCTTGTCGGGATTATTAGTCTTATGGTTTGTGTAGGGCAGTGCTATTAGCTTGCAGGGAGGATTAACTCTTCCATGGAAAGTGATACGCGAATATAGCAGAGGATTCTTGCCTTGGAAGGAACCTGGGTGGTGATTGTTGCATTTTTCACTGATGTCGACAATGTTACTTTGGAGGCCTTTCTCATTCACGGTATGACCAGTATTTCCTTTTGCCTCTTTGATCCTTGGTTGCATATGTGATTTCTTGTCGATAATTTCATTTCAAAACTTGGAACATTGTTTAACTGTGTATAAAACATATACATAGACACACTTTGGCATCAAATGATAAAGGATCATCAACCTCTATTTTCTGGTAGTAAAGCTTTTCTTCACCATAAGCTGGTGAAGAAAGTTATATTAGCTTACATTATTACTACAGTTCATAAGATAATAATCCTGTGAATCACTAGTACAAACTTTCATTGGCATTTGTTGTAGTTTCTTTCTTAAGCAAGAAGCTAAAATGTCAAGCTTTCAGAATTGTTCACGAATAGTGGAACTAGTGGTGTCTGCTTACCTAGGACTTTAAGTTTTAAGTTGGTTAAGTATCTCTACTTTGCATTTAGTTTTAAGTTTTTCTTTTCTATTCAAAATTTCCTTTATAAATGTTTGAATGCATAACTAGTTTTTAAGGATGAAAAACTAATGGTCATGCTCACGAGGACATTTGTAGAAGTCTCGAGTTCGAGACTCCGGTATCCCAACCCAATACCCCCTTTGTATAAAAAAAAAACATGAGTTTTCTGAAGTTTGGAAAACTAGGTTTTCCATCCCTTAAAAAACTAGTTATGCATTCAAACATTTACAAAGGAAATTTGGAATATAAATTTTGGAAATTTTCTATAAATAAATGCCTCAGAATATTCTAGAAAATTCAACTTTTGACAGTCATTCCAGATATTTTGCTGCTTATATTGTTGCTTACATTCTTGAACGTCTTGGATTTCCTGTGGGTCGAGCAAGTTGCTGAAGCTGCTGCAGCCAAAACAAATTCTGGTTTTCTCAAACCTTCATTCAACGTTTCACATTTTGTTTCATGAATCATTTATGACCTGTGATACATTCTACATCCCATCTCAGTTTCCTGAAGATTAGAGGTGTGAGTTCAGAGTTGCAGAAGACAAAACATTACGCATTCCAAGCATTGAGAAGAGCATGGAAGTTGTGATGTCAACTTCCATGTTCCATTGGAGAACTTTGAAAACTGAAAGAGCCATGAGAGCCGCCTGTAGCATGAGATATTTGATGCACTGTGGTGCATTGAGTTTGGAAAGATTGCAGAACGAATTGACGAAAATGATCATCAATGGCTCCATTAGAACCAGTGAGGAACTTGACAGGACCTGAAAACGCCATTGGTATAATACACACGGTAATCCAGAAAAAGCGTTCATTCATTCCGAAGAAACTAGAACACCAGCCGTCAGTACATCAGATGAGAAGCCCAATTTCCAGATATTTGAAGCTATTAACAATGAGCTCGATTCATTCTAATGGAAGTGAAAAATGGTGAGCAGCTGCCAGTGTAGATCAGACATTCTGGTGTTCATCAGAAATTTTGGTTCCTGTTTGGTTTTACAAGCTGAGGCTCTCTGGGGCTGACGGAAGCCTTGAAGCTTGGGTCATCGTGCTGTGCTGTCTGGTTGAGACAGACATATGCACACTGTGAGCAAAAGTGGACAAGCTTTCGGACGATCCGATACTACTTTGTGCTAAATGTAATGTTTCATTTCCTTTGCAATTTACGGGAAAAAAAAACATTTGGAACGAAAATATTGAATTTTTTAACCAATGGCTAATTCAAATTTCAGATAGTGGATAATAATAATAGGTCGCTGAAGTTTAAAATTTGTTACTAAAAAATTTAAGTTATGGGTTAAAATATAAAATGCGCATTGCATAGGCGTGTGTATAAGCGTTTCACTTATTTACAAGTTTGTTACATGAGTTTTTTTATCAACAATGTTGTCGTGTTTAATCAGCATTAATTATCGATAATCATCATAGCTTATCTTGATTGACATCTCCAGAATAAATATTGATCTATATGGAGATCAACATCTCCTTTCATTTGGCGAGTATTATTGTTGTGTTTGATCAGCATTAATTAATGATCAGCATGATGATGATCTTGATCAACATGATTACATACTGAATCAATGTTGATCGTATGATTTCTTAAATCGGAAAAATTTACACATTTTTCATCAATTGATGTTTTGGTGGATCTGCATCACCTTACATCACGGCGGTGTTTATGTTGTTGAGTTGGATTGGTTTGATCAACTAGATATGAGTCATGACTACGTGTCTCGATCTACGTCATGGAATTCGATCGAAAATAAATGTTGATATGCATGGTGATCATGTCATAATGCGATGTTAGTCACATTATCAACATTGATCTGCGTGATGATCATGATCTTACATGTAATTATGACATCATTGTGCGCATGAGTGTTAACATGCCCATTGTATGATCAAAATTTGACTTCTCCTTGATCTGTAATAAATGTTGATAACATGTTGATCATCTATGATTACACATGATCAACATTGATCAAATTATCAAATTTGACACTTTTATTATACATCATTTGATCTTGATTAACTAAATGTTATCGGCATGATGACTTCTTTTAATCGACATAATATAGATAAATGTTGATCTGCAAGGTGATCAACATCTCCATACACCTGATCAGCATTGATCTGCATGGTAATCAACATCTCCTTACACCTGATTAGTATCAAAATCAGATCAACATGATTACATACTCTGATCAACATCGTTTCGATTTCTTAAATCGGAAAAAATTTTTCATCAATTGCGTAGTTCTAGAGTTTCAAAAAAACAAAATCCGGCGGTTTCATGTTGCGAGTTGGATTGGTTTGGTTCTCGAAGCGAGATTTCATCGGAATACGTAAAAGTTAATCGTGAAACGTTCGGAAGAGCGAAAATGAATTCGATGGAAAAGTGCGGAATCGGGAGTGGAACTTCGACGGTAGAGTGCGATGCCATAATGCGATGTTAAAGTCACCGACAGAAAGCGCGGCGCGACGTTGAATATGACGACAGATGAAGCGGTGGCAGTAGATTACATCTTGTGTGCATGTAGTGCCCACATGCCCATTGTATAGGTACTCAAAATTTAACTACTCCTCCATCCTAAAAGTAATGTAACACTTGTTTTTTAACATTTAATCTATGATTTTATTTCTCTATAAATTCAAATTATAAATTTGAAACTTTTATATACAACTAAAATTTGATCTATTAACTATATATATTGATATTTTTTTAATTAAGAAATAATATAGATAAATTAAAATCAAATTGACATTAAAAGTCAACTGTTTCATTACTTCTGGGACGAGAGGACATTCTATGCATTTTGAGCATTTTTCATTCATGGAAATTGAAATTTTACATGCGCTAAGACCCCAAACAAAACAAAATACGTTCCAAGTTCTACAAAAGTTGTCCACTTTGTTTTCATAATTTGTATTTAATCTTTGATTTTCATTTATGAGTGTTTTAATATAGAGATTTGAATAATTTATATGACTATCATAATTTGTAGTATGAATTATATATATATATATATTAAAAAAAAGTATTATATATTCGAGGCGCAAAATTCATCATTGGCAAAACAATGGTTTGGCTACCCAATCTTGGGATTCCCTCTAACCGAAGCCATTGCCTTGTTTGCCTTAATGATGGCCTATCTTATCTTATTTTTTTTCTAAGGTTTGATCGAATCACAGGAAAAAACCAAAAAACAGAAAAAGAAAAGGAAATACTGGTAGATGGCTAGCAGATTAGCGGCAAAGTAAGCTCAATTTTCCTTTTGGCACAACAGAGTGACAGGGTAAGTGGTTAACTCTATCTCATTCTTATGGAGAGAAATCACCTTGATTAATCTTCAACCTTTTTAAGCTAAGATTTGGAAAACCATACAAATTTGAATCATAAAATGTACTTCCTCCATTCTAGTAAAACTACAATATTTGACTGGATACGGAGATAAAAAAAATATTGTTTATTATAGGGTAATGATGTAAAGTAGACATATAAGATAATATTAATTTTTAATAAGAAAGGAAATGAAGAGTAATAAGGTAAGGACAACCCAAAAAGGAAAACGTAATTGCACTTGTCTTTACATAAGCTTTGTTTTCCTTTTGAGAGCAAACAACTTGACCAGTGTAGTTTTGGATTCCTTACGCTATCAGAGGTCGCTTGTTCTTTGTCCTTTAGGTTCTGTTCTTAATCGGAAATTGTGAACTAATACAGTCTATATGCATAAGAGTTACAATTATTTGCATGACATGCAACAATGTCTTCCGTCGACACCTTCTACCACCGATTCGTCTTCAATCTTTATATTCATCTCCACCAACTCGCATATATTAAGATAACTCGATGCTTCGTGATGACCTTACCCCTTCCGGATCTTCACCATAGCCACGTTTCTCGTTTCTGTCAACAATATTCGTGCATTCCCGCCACCACCGTAATACTTCCGATGACTTTATACTGACTTACAAATCATCACCTTGACCAGTCTTACCATTTCTCATCAACAAGATTAAGTTCTGCCGCTGAAACACATAGATTCATGTTTTTTGGCCGCCATCACCACTACCACCATGAATCTACTTGCCTTATAATTTTGGCGATGTTGATGTTGATCAAGCACAGTAACGTTGATGATCAGGTGTAAGGAGATGTTGATAAACTATGTAGATCAACATTTATTTTGACAATGTTGATCAAGAGAAACCATGATGTTGATTAACATTCATAATGTTGATCAAGCACGCCAACGTTGTTGATCAGGTATAAGAAGATGTTGAATGCGCCATTATGTTGATTAAGCACGACAATGTTTCTGATCACGTGTAACGAAATGTTGATCAACCATGTAGATAAACATTTATTCTGCCGATGTTGTTCAAGACAAGTCATGATGTTGATCAATGTTTAATGCTGATCAAACATAGCAACGTTGTTGATCAGGTCTAAAGAGATATTGATCACCATGCAGATCAACATCTATTGCGGCAATGTGTTCAAGATAAGCCATGCTATTGATCAACATTTAATGCTCATTGAAAATGACAATATTGTTGATAAGGTGTATGGAGATGTTGATAAACCATGCATATCAACATTTATTCTGGCGTTGTTATTCAAAATAAGTGAAGATGTTGATCAAGCACGACAACATTGTTGATCACAAATCGCGAATAACAATTTTTAAATAAACGACGCTCAACACGCCTACTACATGCGCAGTTTATCCTGGGTCTTTCTTTAACTTGGCAGGAGAAGCCCTTGAGGGTGGAAAAAGCATTTACAAAATTACCCTCCATTCCTCCTATTAATACTTTTTTCGTCCCTTTAAACTTGCATAGATTTAACTGGCACATGGAATAAGAAAATTTGTTGATTTGGAGGTTAAAATGTAAAATATGCATATAAGATAAAAATAATTTTTTTAGTGGGAAGAGAAAGTAAAGTTGATTTTTTAAAAAAATTCATAAAAGTGTAGGAAGTTTTTTGGAACAACCCAAAAAGGAAATCTTAGAACTCCGCAAAACAAATTGAATCATTTGACTTTAGTATTTCAAGGTTCAATGTTTAATTCAATATTTAACAAAGATAAATAGTTTTTAAAAAAAATCAGAAAAATATATTTAGAAAATTTAGATTTCAAATTATAATACACATATGAAATATTTAATTTCCGTTGTCTAAACATTCATAAAAAATATATAAATTAAATACTGTGAAACAGTTAAAACAAATGACTCAATTTTTGGTTAACAGAGTATATCTTTTAAGGGATAGAAATAGTACTGTGCCTACAGACCGGGTTAATGGGTTATTAAATGCACCTAGAAGGGCAGTTCTATCAACTAAACCCATAAAGAGAAATCATCATTGCTCCGATTTTTTTAGATTTTTGAATGCTTCAAAAAAGTTATTTGATGAACAGCGCCTTGGTAAGATTCAATCAGCGTAATTTGGAAAGTTCCTAACAGCAAAGGATAAATAAAAAAAATAAATAAATAAATAAAAGAAATATAATAGGTTTATGGAAACCATTGATTACCATACAACACGAAAACCGTCTATTAACTTTTAATCTGGAATCAACCGCTACACTCCCCCAAATTTACTACAGCTGGCTCAGAACCACTGGCCATCCAGAAACATGGGAACGCTTTTCACACTATAAAGCTACATTTTGGGTCAGATTCAATATAAAGTAAAGAAAAGAGAAAGCCCCAAAAGAACTATAAATAGGGGCTCAAAAAAAAAAAAAAACTACAAACAGATGGAACTGAAAAATAGACATATCATACAGCCAAAATGCCGCAAGGCTCAACTCAACATGATCGAAGCAAAACAGGACCTACCGATGAGTTTAGCATATCACTCAGAGCTATCTGTACTTCATTCGATCCATGCTCGCAACAAATCAAGCTTGCCAGAAGTGGAAAGAATCGGCTTAAATTCTCGTGGAAAGAGGACTCACCGAGTGTACAAATGGCCTGAAGAGTCGCGACAACCAGAGGTGCACGAGTGGACAACTCCCTCCGTTTCCCAGAACCTAAAGGAATCGACCAACGTAACTGCGCATTCTCTGAGCTCTGCGTCTGTTCATAGCCTGCAGTTTCTATGTAGAATCTCAACACCTCTTGGCAAAGATGAACCAGATGGGATTCTACTTCAGAATTGTCGTAACTTGGTGGTCTGTCGGATATAAGATTCTGCAGGAATAATAGGCAACACTGATATGACTCATTTTCCAATCGTAACAAAGGAGGATCTTGCATTTGCGTGATGGACCCGAATTCTTGAAGCCTCAGCCTCAATGCACCATTGTTGTTGATCTTGTGTGCATGGGATGCAACAGCATGCAATGCTTTGAACAGAACTAACATGTTTGTGGCTGATAGGTGAGACCGATACATGTTATAGATCTCCATCACAGCCTGACAAAAATAGAAAGCATGTCTCAGCTATGCCCATAAAATGTCTAGACTAAAACGAGTGGCGAATTAGGAATGTCAATTAAAAGTTTGATAGTGACAAACTAAATATCAAGTGCATGCAACCAAAAAATGAAAAGAAATCTTTGGCACCAAGCTTTCAAGTCTGGACTCAATGACAAATTGATAGCAACAGACTGGAATCACCTTTATATGATTACAAACAGTCCAGCAACCAATCGCTACCCAGGAAATTCCATGACCAATAATGTAAAAACATTAATACTATTGAGACAGACATTTGGATTAACTACCATCAAAAGGAACTGCCAAATTCACATCTATTCAAAACAAGCTGACGATCATTTGAACTTTTATGTCACAGTAGGGTCTCACAAAAAACAATGGCATGCAACCACATCCCTAGAACGATTTAGAAAGGTAGTGAAAAGACAGCAAATTCTACATAATAGTATCCAGATTCCAGACCTTCCGAATTATATACCTTTTCCCAATTTTACACATGCCGCCACGTAACATTTATTTACTTGAATTTTTTGAAGTATGAAGGCAACATAATAAAGCAGAAGTAACGTAACTATGCGACACATCTTTGACACTCCCTCCATCCCCAAAAGACAGCACACTTTATCTTGGCATAGATATTAAGGTAAGTGTGAAAACTTTGCATACTTTAACCTAATGATCCTAACTGAACTGGTAGAGACAGGAAAAAGGAGAAATACACAGTGATAGTTTAGTAACTTAAAAGGGAAAAAAGTTTCCTTTCAAGTGAACAAATGGTTTTGTGGAAGACCAAAAAGAAAATGTGTGCTTTTTTTTTTTTAAGACAAAGGGAGTACTTACGAAAGAAAATGTGTCGATCATTTTTGGAGTAAAAAATAGTAATACAAGGTAGCTTTTAGTTTCTTTTCCATCTCCATTTAAAATCTTCTAAATGGGAAATGATATACCTGAACCAATAAGAGTTGAACAGCAGCTCGGCACTTTGCATCAGATAAAGAAGCAAAAATACGATCTGTTCTCACGTGATTCACATCTTCAGAAAGCTCTTCCGAGCTGGCGGATTCTTCCCGTCCCTCTGCATTTGGAGTGTAGTCCTGCCTTTCAGAAACAGCATCTCCACTAATGATGAAAGAAAAATCAGGAAGTGTTGCATTAGCTGCTTCTTCTAATGAAGAAACCACCTCTAGCCACTTCTCCTCAGAGAAAAGATCACCAGCATTGCTCATCAAGCGCACAAATGCAGCAATACCAATTCCAGCAAGGCTTTGATGAGGACGCTTAATGAAACTTACAAGCAGTGAAAGCACCTTGCTCAACAGAGGATTGACTGTGCTATAGAAGTTGACAAAAAGATCCACAACTAACTGAAGGGCCAAGGTACATGTCTCATATAGCCATGCATCTTGATCAAGCTCCCCCATGTCATTAAGGACACCCTGATCAGGTGGCTCTCCGCCAGAAGGATCTATAGCATGGCGCACATAATCGAATATTGGGAACAAAACAGATTCGAAAACTTTTTCCCACAGAGGGAGCGAGAAAAGATGACCATGTTTGCGTAGACTCTCAAATAAAACCTTCAAGGCACTTTTCCTGATATCTGGTCTAGGATCAAAGCTAAGCTCTGATAAACCTGCATGAAAAAAGCATGCTTCTTGAGTTGAGTTGAAGGATGAAGTTCATTTTGTAAAACTGTAAGTTAATTTATTTGAGCTATTTACGCAGCTAAAGCTTTTATATTTACCAGCCAATAATGGGAACCACAAATAAAGATGGTCATCCTTATCTGCCAATACTCCATTATCTTGTTTTCCATCTTTTCCTGTATGAGGTGACGAAGGAAGTTTCTTCCCAGAAGATTCCTTCTCCTTATGAATTGAGGAACAACCTAGGTCCCCCTCTGCAAGTTTTGTAGCACAAAACCGAAGAAAAGCAATAGCATTCAGACTTATATCCTTATTGAACCTACTGTTAGTGAATGCAATTAGGCAGTTCACACAGTCTGTAAACGTGGTTGATTCAGTTTCAGTAATGTATGGGAAGTAGTCTCGAATAATCTTCTCAATTATTTCAAAAGCCAGCAGAACAATATTTTTATGGTCATCATAGGCTGCATTTGTGAAAACCTGAAATTCAAATGAGTTGAGCATCAATCAGTAGTACAGACAATAAGATATGAAACTAAAATTTTGCAAAACATTGAAGAGCTTAGAAAGGGAAAATAAATAAAAGAAAATACCATGAACATGCTCTTCCATCCAGATTTAACATTGTTGACACGAGATAACACCATCTGAGAGACACACCTTATGATCAATTCTCGGATTTCAACAGCCCTACTTTTGCGCATGACAATGACAAAAGGTTTCATGAACTCATTCTGAAAGTTATAGTTAGCCAACTCTTCTCGCTCTAAGAACTTCATGGATAGTTGACGTAAAGAATCCATTGCAAAAATTGCAATTGAGAGATTTTCAGAGCAGCCAATATTCACAAAGAAGTCAGAAAGCACGTTCCATATACCTGACCAGACGAGCCTGATGCGGTTCATGTTGTAGTGCCTATCAAGAAACCGATATGGTTTATGTACAAATTCAGAAAGTACTATGACCAAAATAGAAGTGGGAGAAAAAGAAAAGAACAGAAAAAGAAAATAAAGAAACTGAAGAAAATGACTTACGCAATCTCTACAATCTTTGTAAGACTGAAAACACGAGGATCAGAAGTAGATCTCAATTCATCCATGGAGACCTTGCATAGAGCCTTAACAAAATCTATAATTGCTTCACTGTTTAATTTTTGACTCCGTGTGAATATACGATTCATTTCAGAGCTTCCAACTTGTTCTAGCATGTTCAAATTAGACACCAAACTGCTCATCTGTTCAGATGTAACTGCCCCTGAAGAAGTGCCCCCAATACCAGCACTGTCATAAGAACCTCTAAGGACAGATGTGGCAGCATACTGCATCTTTCCTGCACCTTTCTTCTTTAAAACAGGAAGAACACTTGACTTTGGTTTTATTTTTTCTGACTCATTTTGCGGAAATGCAAAAAATGTGGCATCAGGAGGTGCTCCCTCTCCCAATAGATGAAGATGCTCAAACCTGGAAACACATGTTAAAATATGCTCCCAAGCTTCTTGTAAATAATTCCCATCTTCATCTGCAATAGTAACCAATGCCTGAAATGAGGATAAAATACCAACATTTGATTAGACAACAGTTTAAGCCAAGTTAAAACAAATACTCTGATGATAAAATATATAGCTAAAGCTAAAAGGCTGTTGCAAACTGAGACACTAGGGCTGATATGCATCTAGGTTTAGTGCTAGGGTTTATCATTGGTGGGTGCTCTGTAAATTTGACCAACCATGTACATGAGCATTTATCAAAAGGTGTAATGCAAAGTAAATTTGCCTGAAAATGCAACAAAGACTGCAGAAAGTACACTTGATATTATACTTGAGATGAAATACACTACCAACCTTGATAGCATCTACGTTTTTCTTCTTTATATCAGCAGGAGAATGAAGTGAAGTAAACTTCCCCAGTGAAGTGACAAAGGCATCTCTATGAGTTTTCATCGACATTACAGCAGTGACATGGATTGCATAACGGAAGCCTTCTAAACACAGTGCTAAGAGCACCTCATCATCACTTTGATCAAGTGGGACACTGAATGCAGCCAACATTGGGGCCCAACATACCTCAATCATAAACCTGAGAATCACCACATCTGTGGCCGCATAATAAACAGACCTACAATTTGAAACCAATAAAGAGTTCAGGACTGAAACAAAAAGGTTGTTTAAAGGAAAATAAAATGCAAAAAGCAACTACTAAAAGTAAACTGCTACAAAAACAATATTAGTTCTCATTTACAAAACAGATGCTTAACCAAACTTAAAGAAAGCAACAAAAGCATTAGGAACCAACAAGTATGAAGAATATCTAAATACCCACATGTAGCTTAAAGACAGCAAAATATGAACTAAAAGAAAACAAGCAGACTACTTGCTTATTCACTGGCACTGAAAAATAGGTTTAACAAAAAATGCAAGGAGTACCATGATCAAATAAGACAGGAGAAATAAGTTTGTAAACTGAAGAATGTTCATACTCTGTTTTACGAGCTTTCTCCTTAAACTGTTCTTGCAGATGACTGATAAGGTCATCGCTTGTCTCCATACGCTGGTCGTCTCCCCTTTTACGTATTACAATATTCAAGATATTATCCAAACCCAGTATTCTGTTTGAGTTGATAGAATGCCTCTGTTGTGCAGCCAGATCATCTTCCTTCATTTTGATTTCATTTTTAGATATTCTCTCAAATAATGATCTCAGATATTCCACAGGCAAATCTTTTCCATCATCAATACCCCGATTGTTTCTTATAAAATCATCAGCAGACATCTGCAACGTTCAAGTAGGGTAAGGAAGTATCCACCATGATATGTCTACAATCCCAAGCTCAATCAAGAGTAACAGTTTCTAGAGAGAGAGCGAGACACAGAGAGAGAGAGAGAGATACCTTGTTCTTGACCATAGGGTTATGAGCATCGGTGTTCAACAGGATCACAGAGTATGCAAGAACATAGGCAGTATCAGCACTTGTAAAAACTTTTGGATTGCATTCACAATAACGCTGAGCAAACTTCTCCATGATTCGGTCAATCTTTTGTGCCTCACCAGGCAATCTAAAACCTTTCAGAAGGGCCCTGATAGCCTCATCAAACTCCAGTCCTTGAAAGTCAAAGGAGTCGACATAAGCATGCATCACTTTTAGGGATAAATCTTCCCTTTCTCCAAGATAATCACCAATTAAAGACTTATTCAGATCAGATGTGTTTCTAAGGAAAGCAGCTATCTCTTCCGGAGAGCTACCCACTTTATTGGACTTTATCAGAAACTCTATGCCTTTCTTGGGCTTCATATTAAACAGAGATATACCTTCCTGTGAAAAAAAATAAAATAAGTTTTATATGCAAATCGCAGATAAAGATAAACGAAGCTGAATTTCATCATAGAAGAAGAACTTGTAGTTACTTGCAGCTCAAGCTTGTAAGCACGCCGTTGCTCTATTGTCAAAACATCAGATGCCTCACTAGATGACTCGGAGTGAGAATCTGATCCTTCAAAAGGCTCATCTCCATTACCATTTGCCAAATGAAGATTTCTAGGTTCAGGACTGTTCTCTGCTCCAGTTTGATCAAATTTCCTGTTTGAATGAGGATCTGGAATGCGCAATTGCTTGTTCATCCAGTCACCCATAGATCTTAAAATAGCTACCAAACATTTCATAGCTTCAAGTTTCATTGTAGCTTCCTGAGGAGGCAACAAAGTAGTGGTGGTACCAGGGGGCACACCTTGAGCGGTTTTAAGTAGCCCATTGACCATTCTGTACAGGACAAGATGAAAATCAATTACAAATAATGCATTAAGTTCAATTAAGAAACCACAAACAAAACTATTAAAGAAATACCTCTCAAATATGTTTGAGGAATTAACATCACAGTCATAGTTAATAAAGATATCAACCAAAATTTGTGAATCAACACAGAGCTTCTCTAAGAAACGAAGAACTATCATCTTCTGTTGAAAATTTGGCTGTGACACGTTTTCCAAAACCCTGAGAACAATCATAGGAAAAAAGACCCCGATCTCTGCTTTCAGTCCCGCACGAAACCTTGCCACCAGGCTTATGAAGATTGAACAGGAAAGCTGGAAAATAATCATCAGAGTTGATGCACTGTTCTTTAACAACGAAAGACACAAGTACTGCTTAATAGCACCCAAAAACCTGCATTCAAGGAGCAAAATCAAGAAGCAAGACTGATAATTATGAGAACTTCTCAACAGGAACTGTATAAAATAACATAAAAGCAAAAAGAAACTAGAGAAAATAACACTTTGAATGCTCTCTGACTTTAAATTACAAGAGAATCCCATTAATGAGCCAAGAGGTTAACATTTTGCTTTGAACATAACAAAGAGGGGGGCATGCAACAGTACAGAAACATAATCAGTGATTAATATCTAAAGCTAGAAGCATACATAGTAAACCTCAAAGCTCAGCCTATATGCGATATATTCCGTTACTGGTGACAGCCAACTAAAATTGCAGACCTTCTTATTACTTTAACCACATCCAACCAAACAAATGTTGAAGTACTACTAAATCAAGCCAACCTTGACTATTTGGACAATCAAGATACATATACAGGAAGATGAGATAAAAACCTGTCACTTGTCCTGAAAACAGCACCCGCATTCTCTAGCAATATTTTCAGTAACTCAAGTGCCACAATCTTTCCTCTCATCAAAAGAGGATCTGCCAAAGCCTCCTTAGGAGGGGTCTTCATTGACAACTTACACAATGCTCGAAACACCAAAAAAGCATCTCTCCTCAACTTGTTTCCAATCTGAACCTCTAAATCTTCGTCGCGCTCAACTTCCCCATCCAACAATTCGCCTTTTCTCCCCTCTAAAGCAGTTTTATACATACTAATTTCCCAATACTTAGCATCCAGCATATCCTTATCTGTCGAATCCAATAAATCAGTAGGATTAGTTGTTTCAACCGTTGTAGTCTCAAATGCACCATCGTGAGCCCCCACTGTCCCCTTGTGAGGACTCACCGGATTCAAAACCCCATCAATGTCCTGCATTATCTTAGTAATAAATCCTTGTACAAACTGCGTCATTGAGCCGTCAACATCAGATTTCTCAATCGGTTCCATCAATTCAGCCACTACAATAGGCTGAATCGGTACTGTCGAGGAATCAGCCTCCATTCTCCTAAAAACTATCACTAACATCTGAACTAACGATGCCTTGGCAGTCGTCTGATTCACAACATTCTTACTGTCTAAATAAATGTCGTAACAAGTTCTGACAATCTGCAGCAAACAATCTCCATGAATCCGCAGAGAAATCGAGGTAACCGCAGACAGCAGCGTCTTCAAGATGAGCAATTCGATAGGATCATCGCCTAAATCATGGCACTTACAGACAGACGCAATGAGCTTAGTCAAGAGCTGCGCCTCCGAGCCCCCCGAGGGGTCAGCCTCCCCACGGAGGTAGCCGTGGGACACGAGCTTCTGTACGCAATCAACAGCAGGCTCGACGATCTTGTTAAAGCCGCTAGAGCAAGCGTTGATCAAAGCACTGAGAATAAGCTCAGATTCAGCGAGGAAAATTCAACGGAGCCTCCGTCGTGGAGCGGACCAGGGACGGAGGCGTCGGGGTCGGAATCTGGGGGGGTGAGAGAGGCCTTCCCCGGAGCGGAGAGCCGCTCCAAAATAGATTTGCATTGGTGGGCGAGTTTCGAGTGCTTCCTCCAGGAGGCGTTCTTGATGATCTTCTCTAAGGCTGGGACAACGACTCTGCTCAAGCGGGAATCGGCTTCCGAAGAAGCCATTCCCGAGTCACGGCAACCACGTAACTCGGCGACTCAGATCTAGGAATCCAACCGACGAAAATGGAGGGGATGATTGATCCCCTTTCTTCTACCTCCGCTTCCACTGAATTGCGAATTGTGTAACCGAGTTCGTTACTTGAGGCGAGTGGACTGGCGAGTCGAAAAATCAAAGAGTGCAAGGAGTGAGCAAGTCGCTTTGCTGATAGATGGGTCCAGATTCAGATCGCGTTTCGAATTTCAGCGAGTTGAAGTTTGAAACAACTAATATGACAGAACTACCCCTCCGCAAATGTAGGCTTCGCTTCTTGCCGGGGTGGGTTAGTGAGTAATATTGGGTACCATAACAGGGACACGTCGGGGACAAAATTCCGAAGGCGGCGCAATGAACCGGTGATCGACCGCGGTATCACTTCCGGCAACTTGCGAAAAAATCAAGAGAAGCTTGGTCGTCCTTTTTCAGCTTTAATGGTAAGTGGTAAGTGGTAACCATCTAAACTAAAACAAGTGAAGTTACTGAAAACTTGTTTTAACGTGAAAAGAAAATACTCGCTCCTTCCATAAAAATTCCAACACATTTTCTTATCAAACATTAATCAATTTTAAATTTTTTACTCTCAAAATTACTAAATTATTTTATTATTATTTTTACTTGTTTTTTGCATTTTCAATCAATTGATAAATAGATAAATATATATAAAAAATTTATATTCAGTTTAATTTTCACGCTTAATTAAGTTCTTCAATCTTAAAAGATTAGGGAGTATTTGTTTTGCAGATCGTATGGAAAGAAAAAAATCCAAAAAGTGAGAATCTAATTCTAAAAATTTAAGAATAATTTGGAAGAAGACGTTTCACATTTACTTTATTAATAGATTTTGAAAATGGGTAGAATAATTGTTGTTTTCCAGCCAAACATAATATTTTATAATTTTTAGGAATTCTATACTATTTTGTCTCAAAAATATTTATATTTCTTTTTGGGTTGTCTCAAAAAGATTTCATCATTTCCATTTAAGAAAACTTTTTCATACCAATTTTACCAAATAAACTCCGCCCGTAGTCTCTTAAGTTATACGATTGTCCTATTTGGATCCCGTTTTAATAATTTTTATCACTTTCGTCCTGTAAGTTATAATCGTGTGCACCGTTAGTCCTTCCGTCATTTTTTCCGTTAAAATCACCGTTAAAGTTGTAAAATTATATCTAAATCTAATATTCATTTTAACACCAATCTCTTAAAAAACAACAAATCTACCCTAAATAATTGCAAATCTGACAAACACACCATCTCTTTAACTCAACCCACCCATGAACTCCTTACCCACTACCCACTCCTTCTCCAACTTCATCATGGACTCTAAATCCGACTTGTACTCCACGAACATTGGCAATGCCCCTTTCTTTACTAATCTCTACCATAAACTGTGGATCGATTCGTTGTCGTTCCGATCTCTATCATCTCCGCCATTAAGAAGTACATCTCCACTTGTCACTACCGTCTTGTGAATCTCTTCTGCAAATTGGCCCGCATCGCCACGCCCAAGTCCAGCCAATCGCATTAGTCGACCGATGGTGGTGGGGCTCTTTTGTTGTCACGAAGGAAGACGGTTTACGCCGCATCCACTAGCGGCCCGATGGGACTCGGTGTGGTGGATAGGGATCTTGGCTGCGTTGATGGAAAGGTAGTTTCTTTGCCTGATGTAAACAACACTAGCCCGACCAGTTGAGGCCGCAGGTGAATACAAAATTGGTTTTCACCCACCCATTTGTAATTGTCAGCATACAAGAAAAACTAATTACATTGTTAAATGCTGTTAAATTCACCAAATTTAGCATTTTGCAAAATTAAGTTGGTTCGTGTTGTGGCATCTAGCTAGAAACTACTTTTTCTGTCATTCGTTTGTCACCGTATTCGTTTGGACAAACCCCAAAATGGAGTTGAAAATCAAAGAACGAGAATAATGGCAGGAAAAAAAACAATTCTCTCTTGCATGGTTTGGCAACTCCAATACCAGGCAAGACATTAGAGGGGTGATTAGGTCCTAGAGAAATGGTTTAGCTTTTTTTGCTATCTAGTTGGGCGTACATGAAAGCTAGTACTTTTTCTCTTCTCTTCTCTTCTCCATTTTGCAGCAATTAGATGTATTCTTAAATTAGGAACTCTCATCATGTGAAGTTGATAGCCAAAAGATGGAATCTGGTGGTACTGTTGCGGTAGTGATCGGAATAAGGCAGCTACAGTACCTGCGAAGGGCAAGACACAAGAAGTTTTCAGGTGCAGAAGAGAAGGGAGTGGGGGTGTGTAGTAATCACCTTTATTTTTGGTTGGCATCACCCAGTTAGGGTGATGCCAGGACTCCCCCCAATTGGGGTAGAGTGTTTGATAGGATTTTCCTCACGCTTGGACTGCTGACACCTGACTCCCAGAACGGCGGATTGGACACAACTGCCAAACAGTGTTGGTCTGACAGCATTTGGGTGTGCTGAGTACAGCTTTTGAGTATTATGTGATGGGTGCAGCTTTTGAGTGTACTGTGTTAGGGTACTAATTGGGCCTGGCCCATATGGCATTTCCCGTCAATATGGTTATACGGGGCGCACTCACGGACCGCATACGAGGAACCTCGTCGTATTTACGAGGGGCACTCCTGACGTCAGCGTTGCGTTTGGTGGAACGACCATACGAGTTGGGCTCATATATATCAGTTGTCCTCCTCCCACAGCGGAAGATGGGCTGGGTCCCTATGCTCCGTTTTGGATTTTAATTGGGGATCTGTTTAGAAAAAAAGCTGATGTGGTCCTATGTGGCGCTTATGTCTTCATAATATTGCAGTTTTCAACTTTTTTTATACCCTTATCTCAAACTTCTCCTGTTTTATATTATAATAATAGATAATAGATTTTCATGCTTGACATTCATGTGCATTAACATAATTTTTCTTCTTCCAATTTCTTTTCAAGAATCTATTTTATTTTATTAGAAAGTAGGAAATTCACCTCTTGTAAATTTCATTGATTTAATTGTTAAGCGGCACTTAAATCACTTTTTGGAGATTTTACATAATAAGCAACCAAAAGAAAAACAAGTATCTAGCTATAACGAAATTGTTTTGAAGGACCTATCTCTAAAACATGCCTTAAGAGCAAACACACTAATCAGACCACCTTAGCAAGTTTCAAGTCATTCATATGTTGTACTTGTTATCAAAATATATAAACAACTAGTTCTAATACCCGACTTCGTCACGGTTCAATGAATTAATAATTATCAAAAATTTTAATGTATTAAATAATAATATATCCGGTGTAATAAATTTATGAAAATTTAGTTCGTTTTTAAAACTTCTGGTTTAGATTTATGAAAAATTAGTTCACTTTTAAAAGTTTTGGGTTAATTTTATAATTTGAATAATGACATTTATACCAGTTCTATTTTTCATCCAAAAAAGATATTAGTTCTCTCTGATGATTTAATTTGTTTTGTCACTCATTCCTAACTCGACCACGTCACGGGTGGTCATCCCGTGGACTACTTTTGACCATCTGGGGCCATATTGGAAGCTCTCGACGGCGAGCCCAAGCATCATGATTGTTCACAGTAAATGACTCTGCTCGAAGCGCTTGCCACCCGATTCGACGACACGCCGCATCGCCACCTCACCATGATTGTCCCTACTGGCGACTAAAAGAACATGAAAGAGATCAGAAACCAGATAGAGAAATTTGCACAGTTAACGGTAATGAATAAGAGTCTCTTAGAATTACCTTTCGTGTTTGGTTGATCATTATCTACTGAGGATTTTCTTCTTGGTATTTACTAATTCTTTCTTTAATGGCATGGACATCTATCCCTTCAATCAAATTAATTACTGCAAACAAATGACATGAAAATGAAAAATATGAGTAATCAAACGTACAAATAAACAAATATTAGCACCATAATTTTCTTTTAAAAGTGTTATTGCAAACATGTCCATAGTGAGTGCTCTCTGCACAACACCTTACGCTAGAAATGACACATTTCAGAGTAACCATTTTAAGAACTTCATTTAAGTCTTTGCATAAATGTATTTTTTCACACTTTTCAAGGTGGAGGACGACCGGAATGGTGCTGGGTCGAAGAGACAGATCGACGGGTCGAAACTCGAGTTGTGAAGAAATCCGAGGCCGTTAGCGATGGATTTCGCCGAGAAAGGTGCGACTGGGTGAGGGAGGAACTTCGACCATGAAAAGCACATGCCCATCACATTGGTTTGACAGTTGCACATCCACCGGAGGTACCGCTAAAAGCTCTCTAACTTGTTTCAGATTTTCAGATTTGGGCCATCATTGTCTCAGATTTTCAGCATTCTTGGAAGCCATTCTTCTTGAAGAAATTGATTCGACAAAAAAAGGGGAAATTTCTAGACTGAAGTTTCGATTTTGGAGAAGAAATTGGTAGATTCAACAAAGAAAGAGAGAGGCCTTCGAGCTTGTGATTGGTAGTGGTCTGCAAATGAGAAAAGAAAGGAGAAAAAAATATTGGGGCGGTTTCGATGGAGAGAGCAAGAGACAACGATGGAGTTACTCGAAGACCACGATTGATGGTGGTGGCGATGATGATCCGAAGCAGGTGAACAACTTCATGTACGATGATGAGATAGAGGTAAAAGGAAAAACTTTAGGGATTTGTCTGTATACTTATTAAAAGTTGAGTGGTCATACATCTATTAAATGTGTAATTAGATTGTTTTTTAGGTTTATTTACGTAAAAATAACTCATTTAACGGTCAATTTAACAGTCAAACTAACAAAAGGACTAAAATAGGACAGAAAACCATAACTTTAGGACCAGAATAGGATGAATTCTTAAAAGTGGACCAAAATAGGACACGTGTTAAAGCTAAGGGACTAAAAATGTATTTTACCCTTTTCAAATATAATGATATGCTAAAATCCACTCATCAAATGAAGCCTAAAGGACAACAGTATCCTATCCTAACCTTTAGACCTCGAGCAAACAATTCTGACCGAATTTCTCTATACGCACAATTGTGTATACTCACCCAATCAGCGCCAGTATGTAAAATTTATTTCCCTTGCTTGCTGCTAGTACTGCTGCAAAATCTTCATCCTGTTTGATCAGCATAAAATTATTTGCGCTTCACCGTTAATATTTATTGAAACGATTCACCTATTCTTTTGAGAGTAAATTCCGCTGACAGTCTCGTAAAAATAATTATTGTCCTGTTTTGGTCATATTTAAAAACTTGTCCTGTTTTGGTCCTATCTAAGGGTTCACTGTCCTATTTTGGTCCTTTTCGTCTATTGGTGCCGTTAGTCTTGACGGAGTGCAGTGAAAGTAAAATTTTGCCCTCTGATTACCTAACGTGGTGCTCACGTGGACCAACATTTTGCCCTCTCGTATCTCGCCGCGTAATGCCTCTCCGTCTCCGAGCAGGAGCTTCAGGTTCAAATTCTCCACTCTCTGTATCATGAATCTGAGATTGTTTGCCAGGGAGAGGTACGATTGAGCGATTTCCTTATAGCATCTCGAATTCGCATCGATTTTGCAGAGCAAAAGGAGGATGAGCCACGCGATCCGGATCGCGATTGGCGGCGACTATGATTTCACCGGTATCGCTAGTTGGACGTGATCTGGAGGAAAATCGGAGATGATTTCGGACAGAACCTCGCTGTAATCGGCGAGAAAGCTCATGTAATTCATCACGTGGTGAGTCAGGGGATGAATTCTGGCTCCGTCGAGCGGCGATTTCGATGAATCCTTCTAAATTGTAGATTCAAAATTTGTCAGGATCGTAAGAACACAATCACAAAGCTTGGCTTTCGAATCCTCCACGATTGTCCTCACAGCGTAGTCTGAATCAGATCCGAAAATCGACTCGATCTCCGGCGAGTGGTTCGAGATCGCACCGTAGAGGTCAAGGATTCGGAACAGAATCTCCGGAGACTTCTTGCATGATCTAGAGACATTTTTAGGGAATCCGAAAAGCCACAGACAACCATCTCTGTTGATCTCGTCAAAGACGTGATCGCGGGTCTTGGGGAACGTAGCGAACACCAGGTCGCAGACGATTCTCAAGCCGTTTCATCGCCATTGCAATGAGCATTTGCATTGTAACAAGATTCGGGTCGTTGGAGCTCTGGACAAGAGAACGCTCCATTTTAGTCTGGAGGTCAATGCCATGTCATTAAATGTTGGTCCACGTGAGCGCCACGTCAGGTAATCAGAGGGTAAAATGGTACTTTCACAGAGATCAGTCAAGACTAACGGCACCAATGGACGGAAAGGACTAAAATAGGATAGTGAACCCTTAGATAGGACCAAAACTGTCACCCCACCCCCGCCCCTAAGACCCCACACTCGTGGAAGCGCGCGTAGAACGGGCCAAACCGGGGATAGGGGAGAGTGGGGGCGACGGTTCACTCACAACCTTAACTCAATAACAACCAATAGGCAACCGCCCCTTGGGAACACCCCAAATTTTTCCTTAAACCATAGCACAAATGTTCAACCAAGTCCCAAGATGTTTACCTATGTGAACGGGGTTTAAAAGGACCGAGAATCCCAACTTCGGGTTCCAGCGACCGCCGGCCCAAGCTCGGGTCGCCCGACCCTTCGCCCGAGTTGCTGCCTGCAATACCGAGGGGCTCAGCACAGCCTGACTCCGAGGAGAGGGGTTGCCTGGCCTCTCGCCCCGCCTGTGCGACCACCCGCTCCAAAGGAGGGGTCGCTGGCTCATCGCCCGACCGCCCGTACCTAAAACCTGGGGGTCCAGGCGATCGCTCGCTCAAGGAGGAGGGTCGCCCGGCCTCCGCCCGGACTTACCAAACTTCCAATCGGCCCTGTGCGACCGCTGATCCAAGAAACGGGTCGCCCGACCTCTAACGAACCCAAAACATGAAATTTTCAACGCGAAAACCAACGGTTCGAACTCCGAACTTTAACACTTACGCAAACCATACCATATACACAACCCAAAACCTTACAAAACGAAACATGCATGTTATGAACATTATACAGAGCCAGAAATCAAATTCAGAATACAAAGAAACCAACCAAGTGGCGGTCTCGCGGAATCCAACCGCGCTACTTGAAGTTACTGCTGCTGCTGCCTCTAATCCAAAACTCTCAATCTAGCAACCCCGCCTCTACTCGGCGGCTTGCTTTTCCTTTCCTTTTCCTGAAATGGTAGAAGTAAGAGTAAGTTCTCGCAAGAACTTAGTAAGAGTACAAGTATAGACATGGTGCAGTAACAAAGACATTCGATACAATGTACCTGCAATCGAAAACAAAACGAACACAATATACCCAAAGCAACCAACCAATCATATGCTCAATCAATGCAACACAACCAATCATATGCAATGCAATCGGTCACTCACAATCACAATCAATACACAATCGAAACGGTAATGCCCTTGGCCCAGCCAAGGCATATCGGTCATAAACGGTCGGTAGAGCATGGTACCAGCTCGGGGGAGCGACCCCCATCGATCAATCAATACGAATCATCGATAACCATCGTAGGTATATCGGAATCCCGGTAATTTCATCGATAACCATCGTAGGTATATCGGAATCCCGATCGGTTTCTGCACAATCAATGTCTATACCACGGAACTAGGTCGGCGTCATCGGGGCACTCCCCTCTTCCAAACCTAGCCTCAGTCTATATCCGAGTATGCTTGCTACGCAAGACAATACTCCTAACACACACTGAACCCTTACCTCATATTGTAGTCCAAATCCGAATTCTTGATCAACGGTCCCGGTAGAAATTTCGGCAGAGTTTCAGCCCAAATTCTAAACAACTCCCTGTTCACAATCAATCCCAAATACAGAAAACACATTCAGAATTCACATAAACAACCATTAACAATGGCGCCAAAGCCGAGGCTCGGGCCGGGAAAAACGGCTTTCACACCGAGCCTTTTCTAATGTAATCAGCTTATACTAACAAAATCAGAATTCCACTCCGAACACGAAATACCCTTACCTTTCGCTAAATCCTCCGTTGGAAATTACACCCGATTTTTCAGACGGGAATCGCACTACTCGGGTGCGTTTCTTCCTATGTTCTGTTATCAAACACGCACAAGGAAGTGCCGAACGCTTAGGAACCGAAAAATCACACAAAGGAGCATATGACACTATTCACTCCAAAATTCAAATGCCCATAACTTGCAAACTATACTGATTCTTTCAAAACAGACCTCAGATTACTCAACTACACAACCCAATGAACGATTTAAGTGCCTTACCTCGAAGTTTGGTCGCCAAACGACGGAAATCAGTTGTGAGCTCAAGCTCTCATCAATGGCGCAAGTGAGAGAGATACGAATGGAGGAAGAAGAAGAAATGGGCAAGTTGACCCAAAATTGCTCTTTTCTTTTCCTATATACATATATATGTATTATTTACCTAAATACATATACATATTCACTTATTACTGTTTTCTTCCCTTTTTCACATTCAACCAAGAAGGGACATGTGTCGCTTCACTCCCTCTCCCATCCGCCTCTTTTCTTTCTTTTTACCCAAAAGTGTGCAATTTCACTTATCTCTCACACAAACAAAATTGCAATTTCGTTCAGCCCGAAAATGCAACTTTTTACCAAACCTATTCCGATTGGAACGAAACTTTAACCACTTACTCAGGACATCATAAAACCCATAAAACATATTTTTCTTATCCAATTATAAGTCTCGAGTCACCCAGAATTGCAATTCTCGGGAACTACACGCAACCACGTAATAAATTCTAAACCGTCCCGGGTTGCCCCAAAAATCACCAAATCAATTCCACAATTACCAAACATGCAAAGCGAGTCTCAAAACAAGATTATCTAAAAACCCGGTAATTAAACTTAATCGCATAATTAATTTAATTACGTACCGGGTGTGGGTAACAAAAACAGTATAAGTTTTTAAAATAGGACCAAACGAGGACAATAATTATTTTTACGGGACTGTCAGCGGAATTTACTCATTCTTTTGATGATTATAAGACACTGAAAGAAGAGGTGAGAACAGATAATGAATAAGAATCTGTTAGAATTACCTTTCGTGTTTGGTTGATCATTATCTGCTCACCATTTTGGTGGATATAAATTTGTTAATCACTCATAACACAATAATCTAAAATTTTAATTGAAAATAAATAAAAATAAAAAGGACGAAGAGGAAGTGTCTGCTAATATAAAATCACTATCAGATCTGGAAGTGTGAAGTCATAATTCATCCTGCCACTAAGTCAGAATTCCTCAATTTTGCTCCAATACCTTCCAAAGTAGAATCCTACAAAACTCTTGTGTAAAATAATGAGAACATAGCAATTACTTGAGTTTATATGCAAAATTGAGGATAAAATATATACAATATTGTGCACTCATCAAATACCCCCAAACTCAAACAATTGCTAGTCCCTAGCAATTCTACCTAGATGTAATCCTAGACTAAGCATATCAATCACGCAAACTACCAATGCCCACTCAAGTCAAATCAGCATCCAGAACCACACATCTCTAAACATATAAATGATCAAACAAGTTTTAGGACTTTGTGCTCAAATCAAGAAATAAAGGATCACTCCCTAAGTGTTTCACTCTCTGAAGTGGGTGTGCACGTGTGTGTAGTGATCTTACCAAGTGATAGCCGCTAGGCCCAATCATCCAAAAAGGCCTAAGTTGCCCAATAAAAGGGTCCCATTAAAAACTCAAGTGATGGTAACTAAAACCTCATTAACATTCCCGGAGTTAATGAATACTTACCCGAACAGATCACGAGAATTTCCCGGAGAAACACTCCCGGATATTTAAAACACGTGTCCATTAACGTTATATTGACTTATTACGATTCTGCCACCATTTATGAACTATATAAGACATTTATGACAGAAGTCAAGGGGATGAATCTTTTCAGTCACTTCGTTGACAAGAACTAAAACACTACAAACTCAACCCCCATTCCTCGAATTCTGAGAATCGCGCAACGCACTAATCCCAATGGCATCAAGTAATGTCAATACGCGTCAACTACGTAGACACGTGACGGCTACCCAATCAGACCGGCCACCAAATGGCGCCGTCTGTGGGAACCGTGGTGGCCCGAATAGACAAGTCCCTTCTATAGGGCTTGAGGACCATTCACAGTCCCATCCATCTACACCGGAAGGAGGTGGCTCCATCGATGGCCGAACGACCGATCCCAGTTATCAGAGCTCTTCTGAAGAGACGTCACACGGAGCGACTTCCTTACTGCCAACTTCCAGCTCTCGGCCGAGCAACACCGATTAGACCGGACTGGTCCAGAGGCAGTGCAGGCGGTACTCCGGGAAGAACGCGACAACAAACACAAGTATGAAAAATCTCGGAGGACACGAGATGAGCAACAATCATAGCAAACGAACACCCTGGGCCGACGAAGCAGGCAGAGGTCCAGGTCCCCCAGACATAGCCAAAGGGAGCGGTCCCCAAGACCTTAAAAGTTGACAATCGGGGACCCACATGATGAGATTATTAGGCAAATGGTACATCGCCCGGAGCAAGTTGAAAGGAGCAGTCACGCTGGAAGCTAAGTATGAATCAGTTGCGGAGGACAGACCGTTTACTAAGCGAATCTGGGATAGCCATATGCCCCGCTCGTTCAATCTACCGTACCTATTGGAGGTCTACAATGGTGTGGGAGATCCAGATGCTTTCATCCGAAAGTATAAGCGAGCAATGGAGCTGAAGGGTGCCAACGAAGGAGCCCTGTGTAAATGCTTCGAAGTGGCCCTGGGAGGTCCGGCCTCCGCCTGATACAATTCCCTCCTCCCGGAGTGTATAAACACCTTCGGGGATTTGGCTATCAAGTTCACCACCCATTTCATTGGGTGCAAGAGGTCTACCAAGAGAGCAATCCAGATGTTCGACATCAAGCAAAAACCGAGTGAAAGCATCCGGGAATTCGTAGAACGGTTTAACAGGGAGGCGGTACATGCGTCAGACCTGACAGACAGTATCCGGATAATGGCATTCACTAAGGCATTACTCCGAACTCCAGATTGGCCTACGAGTTGTCCCGAAAGAACATCACAAACGTGGAAGAAATGTACGCTATCACTGAGGAGCACATGATAGCCCATGAGATGCTGTCTCAAAGAGAAGGGAAGCAGGAGAACCGGGACAACCGGGAGCAAAGGAGAGATAACCCCAAGCCAAGAAGTGTCAGGCAACAAGGAAGCTGGGGGGACAGAAAAGGCCCTTCGAGAGGAGCCCGAACTTCACACCGCTCAACTCTACCCGAACCAGCATCCTTGCGGCCCTAAAAACGCAGGGAAGCCGGACCATCAGTTGGCCAAGGGCCATGCCAGAGGAAGCAAAAGGTAACACATCCTAGTACTGCCAATTCCACCGGGATACCGGATGTGATACAGAGCAATGCTACCAATCGAAGAGGTACATTGAGTCTCTTATCAAGAATGGTTCCTTAAGGGAGTACTTGAAGATGCCTTCAGAAGAGGGAACTTCCCGAGGAAAGGCGAAGGTCCAAGGGGATGCATCCGATCAGGAGAAGAACAAAGGGAGGAAATCACCCCCTCAGGCTACTGGAATATTGCATACCATTACCGCTACCCATGGGTCCAATGTGAGGAAGAGGAAGGAGAGAGAGAGATAGCATCTATGAGCTACGGGGATCCAGCCACTAGAATCAAACGAGCGGACGTGACAGAGTTACGTTTCCCGCACTACGACCCACTCATCATCACCCTCAGGATAGGAACCATCGATGTCAGAAGGGTTCTATGCGATGACGGTTCGAATGCTGATGTGCTTTTTGCCGAGGCATATAGAGGATTGAGGTTGAAGGCAAGCAGATTAACTCCGGTCAGAACTGCAACATGTGGAGTTGGTCCGGATGAGCTGCCCGTACTCGGATGCATCGAGCTCCCTGCTATGTTCATATGAACCGGGCCCGAAGGGCAATCTCGGTATACCACAATCATGGTCAAATGGATGGTCGTGGACGTTCCTTCGGCTTACAACGCAATCATCGGGAGAGAGACTCAAGGTGCTATCCATATGAGAAGTGACGTAAAATACCTCACTATCACCTTTGAGACCGATGAAGGCGATGCATCAATTTATGTAAGCCAGAAGGAGGCCAAGGACGTCATGGCTCTGGCTAGAAGGGTCCGAGGCCGAAGAACACAGATGAGGCTGAAGAGACAACAACGACCAAAGAAGTGGTCCTGGAAGGGGAAAGAACTACTAGAATTGCCAAGGACATGCCTGAGGATAGTAAGGCAAAAATTGTAAATCTCCTTCAAACGAATAAAGATCTTTTCGCCTACTCTCCAAGTGATATGCCCAGGATCGACCCAAAAGTAATCCAACATAGTCTGAACGTCGACCCGAACGTCAGACCCGTAAGGCAAAAGAAGAGGAACAATGCTCCCTTCAAAAGAATTTTCATCAGGGAACAAATCTCGAAGCTACTCGATGCGGGAGTCATAAGAGAAGTATCATACCCCGAATGGCTGAGTAATTCCGTAGTAGCATCTCGGGAAGATAGCGACAAATTACGCATGTGCATTGACTTCACTAATGTGAACGACGCCTGCCCGAAGGATTCGTACCCCACACCTCCGGTCGACAGACTCGTAGATTCTACAGCCGGACATGTGCGACTTAGCTTCCTTGATGCTTACAGTGGATACCACCAGATCCGGATGAATCCGGCAGATGAGGAGAAGACTTCTTTCATAAGTGACTCTGGTACGCATTGTTACGTCCGAATGCCTTTTGGGCTCAAAAATGCCAGAGCAACTTACCAGAGGTTGATGGATAAAGTCTTCTCTAGTCAGATAGGGAGGATTCTTGAAGTATATGTCGACGACATCATCATAAAGAGAAAAGAGGAGGATGACCTAATCCAGGATATTGAAGAAGTGTTCGGTCAAATTCGAAAGTATGGACTCCGTCTTAATCCGGACAAGTGTGTTTTCGGAGTAATTGCGGGGAAGTTTCTGGGATTCATGGTGTCCGAACGTGGAATCGATGCGAACCCGGCCAAGATCAAAGCCTTACTCAACTCCAAGACACCCTCATCCATCAAAGATGTGCAAAGGCTGCTCGGGAAAATTACGGCCTTGAGTCGTTTCATATCGCGATATGGGGACAAGTGTCACCCGTTCTTCAAACTCCTAATCAAAGAGGGCGCGGAAGCCGGACGAATAGGAGTGAAGAAGGGGGAGAAGAAGACGAAGGAAGAGAACGCAACAGATCAGGCAAAATTCGAATGAAATTCAGATTGCCAGAAGGCTTGGGAGGAGATCAAAGCCTATCTGTTGGAAATACCCACCCTACGGCATCCAACCGAAGATAGGACCCTGATCGTGTACCTCGCAGTGGGAGAGAATGCCGTAAGTTCAGTTCTTGTCCAGGAAGACGACCATGGAAAGCAATGGCCAGTCTATTATGTCAGCAAGTCTTTACATGGAGCCTAAGTCAATTACCCGGTGAAGACTGAAACCGTACTTCCTCGGATTCTCCATTGTGGTCCGAAGTAACGTCCCGGTAAAGGATATCCTGAAACGAGTGGACCATTCCGGGAGATTGTCTAAGTGGTGTATCGAGCTCAGTGAATTTGAAGTACGGTACGAACCGAGGAGAGCAATCAAGGCACAAGCTTTGGCAGATTTCATTGCCGAATTACCTCAGGAACTCGAAGTCAACCTTACTGAAGTTGAGAATAATCTCGTATGGACACTTTATGTAGATGGCTTCGGGAGCAGAAAGACAAGGAGCGGGATTAGTGCTTGAAGGACCGGAAGGCATGAAAGCTACCCGATCAATCAAGTTCACATTCCCTGTCACGAATAATGCGACCGAATATAAAGCCTTGGTCACCGGACTGGAACTAGCCCAGAAAGCAGGAATCCGGTCTCTGTGGGCGTGCAACGACTCGAACCTCCTCGTACAACAAACAAACAAAGAGTACGAGGTGAAAGAACCCAACCTGAAGAAGTACGCTGACGTTGTCAAGAAGTTAGCTGCGCAGTTCGAAAAACTGACTATCGAGAAGATCCCACGGGCTTTTAATTCCGAAGCTGACCTACTCTCCAAGTCCGTGTCATATGACGAAGAGAGGGATAACCCATGCATCAATTACCTCCGGGTATTCAACATTACTTCGGGATGGAAAGCTCCGTATTGGAAGTATATAGCCGACGAAATTGTCCCGGAGGATCCTGTCGCGGCAAAACAAGTCAAAAGGAAATCCAACAAGTTCGTGATAGTTGGAAGTCAGCTATACCAAAGGGCTTTTCTTCGCCCCTCGAGAAGTGCATTGGCGAAGAAGAAACAGAGGAAGTCTTGCAGGATGTCCACGAAGGTACCTGCGGGTCCCATATCAAGTCGGATGCTCTAGCAGCAGTTATACTCCGGCAAGACTATTTTTGGCCGAACCTAAAAGAAGATGCTAAGAAGTTGGTTAACAAGTGCAGGAAGTGCCAGGAACATGCCCGGATACAAAGGGTTCCTTCAGAGTATGTGTCTTCTTCGGACTATCCCATACCCTTTGCCGTTTGGGGAATCGACTTGATTGGAGCTTTACCAAAAGCACGTGGAGGAGTGAAGTACTGCGTAGTCGCCGTAGATTACTTCACCAAGTGGATAGAAGTCAAACCATTGGCTTCGATCACTGCAGACAACATCCAGGATTTCGTTTGGAAAAACATCATTTGTAGGTTCGGATGCCCGAGAGTGCTTGTCGCAGACAACGGAACACAATTTACGGATGGAGGATTCCAAGATTTTGCCGAAGAGTTTGGCATCAAGCTTCACTTCGCTCCGGTCGCACACCCGCAAAGCAATGGTCAAGTCGAAGTATCAAACCGAACATTGAAAGATGGTCTAAAGAAGAGACTTGGAAGTGCTAAGGGGAAGTGGCCCGGAGAACTCCCGCACGTCTTATGGAGTTACCGGACAACTCCCCGCAGATCGACAGGGGAAACTCCAGTTTCCTTAGCCTATGGGTCCGAAGCTCTCATCCTGATTGAAGTAACGAACCCATCTCTCCGGGCCAAAATTTTTGAAGAAAATGCCAATGAAGAAGGGCTTAGGGCAAATTTGGATTTCCTCGAAGGCAAAAGAGAAGAAGCAGAAATCCGGAGGAAGGCATTTCAGCAAAGGACTGCGGCCTCAATTGAAGATTTGAAGTTCTTCAGGACTTCAATCATGTTACATGCACGTTTAGATATAGTGATTCTAATTAACAGCGCATGATGTGTTTTATTCATAATCATGCCGTTCTTCACCATTCATCATCGGAAGAAGAAAGGGAAGAACGAAGAAGAAGAAGAAGAAGGAGGCGAAAGCGTACCTTGTGCTCCAAGGGATATGTTGAAGATGAAGTGTGTGTTCTGTCTTCTGCAATCTTCAATTTCAGCAACTGCTCGATAAGGACGAATTGAGGATGCATCCAAGAGGCGAAATTGTGTTGAAGTAAAAACAATAATAATCCACCCGAAAACTCTAACAAATATGCTTAGTAATTTCGGCCAAGAAAAATGAGAGGGAGAATGAGTGTTTCAGATTTGCATGTGTCTTTGTAATGTGGTGCCTCTCCCTTTATTTATAGATAAGGGAGAGGAGCCAAGTGGTGGTTGGGACACCCCTTTGGCCGAAAATACATGTACTTTCGGCCAAGGGTGATAACCAACACCTCTTGGTCACAAAAGGAGGGAAGGTTCATGGTAACCTCCCTCCAACTTCCATTTTAGCGAATGGGTGCCTCCTTAGAGGCACCTCTTCGCCTAAATCAGCCTTCCTAGGTGTAAATGGAAGTAATTACTTGTGAATCAATATGAAACATCCCAAAGATGTTCCAAATGATCATACCACACACATTTGAGCTCCCACGAGCTAACATGAGCTGGAGTTAGCTACATATAGCTAATTCGGAGCTCCCACTTGGCATCATGAGCTCAAGTGTCATGTCAAATGATCTTGGTGCGTTAAATATACTAACAAACTCCCACTCGCACCAATGATACATTTGTGAATCAACTCCCACTCGGAAGATATAATCTCAAACCAAGAATAAGCCGAAAAATACAAAGCACATTCACACAAGTAGAGTTAAGGGTGCGACCCCAAGGCATACACACTCAATCACCTCCATTGCGGTTGTTAGACTCACAATGAAAGCTTATCCTCTATAGAACAACATGCTAGAACTCATATAGCAACGGAGTGTTGTTTGAACTTCTTCAAAGTCGCTTGAACTCATCAAGCTCATTTGATCACATCAAATGAAGCCTTACAGATCCCAGACACATGATACACGTTACTTAATCACAACCAGTCTCTTTTCTGAATTTCAACTTATTGAAAAAACATGGTCGTATTAAGCCATTGAGTACTCAATTACAAATTCTCATAATTCAATCAAAAAATTCATACTACGCATAGCATGTGGGCCCAAGATTGAATCAAGAGTCGGTGTATCATATAAACTGTGTCTTTCCTATCAATTTTAAACTACTTAACACATCACACAAACTCAACTACCCAAAAGGAAGATATTCCAGTCTTCAAACTAAGACCTTCAACATCCAATCAAAGTAGTGTTGTAAGTGTAAAGTACTAATAGCAAACTAAAGTCACTAAGAGTCTGGATTAAAGAACCTCACATTAAACAAGAATAAAGACAACTTGTTTAAGTTCTTTGTATAGTCGAAATTTTCATGGATATGGAACTTGTAAGTTCTCAAATAACACTAGTGGGTGTTTTACGTACACCACTCCCACTTGGAATGATGTCCACTCGATCGATTTGGGAGTGTGTCATGTCTCCCTCTTAAAACACCATAGTGTTCTCCACTTATCAAATAATAGGAGGACATGTCAAATCCATGAATTTGTTAACAAGTAAGTACTCGCTTACTACTAAAATGTAGACTAGGATGTATGGAGATCATACAAACTCGATGAACCAGTTCATCTTACCCTGATTTCAGGAAACCAAGACGACAAATAGTTAAGGTGATAGGTGTTGGACATGTCTCCCACTTAGAAATATAACAATAAGTCACAAGTTCTTCGGATAAAACTACATATTCTAAGTCCTTAACTTGTCTCATCCTCAAATCTACTCAAGACAGAGGGCGAGAGGCTCATGTGAGAAAGCCCTCTCTAATGTCTATACTTTGACATGTTCTAATTTTCGTTGTGAACATAAGTAGATTTGAACCAAAAGGGAATGAATGAAATAAGTTACATTATTAAACAATCATTCATATTACATATGTGACACCAACGATGGTGAAGTACATCCAACAAACTACAATCTACGTAGACCCATTGCCTTAACATGACGGGCAAATACAGTTGGTGGAAGTGGCTTAGTTAGAGGATCAGCCACCATGAGGTCTGTAGAAATGTACTCGATCTTAACTTCACCCTCTTCAATTGCATCCCGAACGAAATGATATTTCATGTTTATATGTTTGGTTTTCCCGTGATACTTGGGATCCTTGGTGTAAGCCATGACCGCCATACTATCACTGTAGATAGTAATAGGCCTATCCACCGTAATTCTAGATTCCAAGTTTTTAAGGAAATAACCAAGCCAGAGGGCCTCCTGTGATGCCGAGGCACATGAGATAAACTCAGCCTCCATGGTTGATAATGCATGCAGTCTGTTTTTGCTACACCATGTAGTTGCCCCTCCGTTAAGCATGAAAACATAACCAAGTAGATTTGCATGAATCTCGATCACCACCCCAATCAGCATCAGAATAGCCATGCAAATCAAGATTCTTTCCTTGATAGCATAGCCAATAATCCTTCGTACCTTTGAGGTACTGGAGAACCCTCTTTACACTCTTCCAATGCTGAATTCCCGGGTTTGAAGAGTACCGTGCTAACAAGCCAACAACTTGGCTAATATCAGGCCTTGTACACAACATTGCGTACATAAGGGAACCAATCGCACTTAAGTATGGGATGTGAGCCATCTCTTCCTTTTCTTTTGGAGTTGTGGGACACATATCCCCTCCAATCTTGCATCCATATGCAAGTGGTGTATTCATGGGTTTTGAGTTGGTTAGGTTAAACCTATCCAGAATCTTATCTACATAAGGTTCTTGAGATAAGCCTAACAAGCGTTCCTTTCTATTCCGGTGGATTTTGACACCGAGAATAAAGGAAGCTTCCCCCATGTCTTTCATGTCGAAAGTGGAGGATAACCATTCTTTGATGGTTGTCATCAAAACAACTCCATTCTTTGGCAATCAAAATGTCATCAACATAAAGAGTCATTATGGCATAATCGGATCCAAGCGAGTACAAGTACACACAATGGTCTTCGTGCATCATCACAAAACCATAGCTTGTGATCGCATGGTGAAACTTCAAGTACCACCGTCTTGAAGCTTGCTTAAGACCATAGATAGACTTCTTGAGTCTACAGACCTTGTCCTCAAGACCTTCCCGGACGAACCCTTCAAAGTTGTCTCATGTAGATCTCTTCACTTAAATCACCATTAAGGAAGGCTGTCTTGACGTCCATCGATGGAGTTCAAGATCCAAATGCGCCACAATGGCCAACAAGAACTAATGGAATTGAACTTCACAACCGGAGAGAATGTATACTTAAAATCAATTCCCTCCTTCTGTGTGAAGCCCTTGGCCACCAAACGGGCCTTGTACCTTTCGATACTTCCATCAGCGTTCTTCTTTATTTTTAAAACCCATTTATTACCAATGGCCTTACGGCCAGTAGGAAGATCAGAAAGCTCCCATACACCATTCACTGCCATTGAATGCAACTCTTCATTCATGGCATTCATCCATTCCTCCTTTTGTGCACTATTTAGACTTTCTTTGATGTTACTTGGTTCATCTATCTCTGATGATACCAAATAAGTTTCTCCCTCCGAGAGACCCCACCTTTTGGGTTGTCTCGATTCCCTAGTTGATCTTCTCAACATGGGTGGAGGTTGTTCTAGCTCTTGTTGATCCTCAACTCCCTCTTGAACAGATCCTCCTACTTCACGATCTTGTTCCATAGGATCCTCCAATTCATTGGATTCATTATTAGGAGTCACTACTCCCTCCTGTTGAGGTATTCCATCTAAGATGGGTGCATCTTGTGCAACTGGTACCTCTGTAATACCCGGTTGATCCTGTTCTAGGATTGGTACCAAAGAGTGTAAATCATCACATTGACCAACTTTTGGAAATTCATTCTCCAAGAAGTTAGCGTTTCTTGCATCAAATACAAGTCCATTCTTGTGACTGAGATCCAAGAACACATAACCCCTAGATTCAGTGCAGTAACCAAGAAATGCACATTTCTTGCCTCGGGGACCTAATTTCCCCAAAGGGTGGTCCGTTACATGCACATAAGCCAAGCAACCCCATGGGTGCATATAGCTAGACGAAAAGTATCAAAGTTGGAGACCTAGTCCTACGGCAGACCAAACTGGGTTCCCGAAGACCAAAAGGAGGCTCGTTTGCCCGGAACTGGGAAGGCCCGTTTAGAGTAATCGCCGAAGAGAGGAAGGGAGTTTACAAATTAGCTGATTGCGAAGGAAGAGAATTTTCCAACTCATTCCATTCGGAAGCACTTCGAAAGTATTATGTGTAGCTCGGAGGTGATTATATACTTCCACAAGTTCAAGAAAAAAGCCCGGAATTCATTAATAAATCCCGAAAGATGCATTACATTTCCCGGATTCTCTCCAAAGGAACAAAAGAAATTAATAACAATAGACTAAGGGAAGCTAAATTCGTTGGGGTGGACTGGCTCCGGAGGCTTCAAGAACTCCTCCCCGCACCAAGAAGGATCCCTCGGGCGCTCATCATGGCGATCCAACCCGGAGAGATCAGCGTGTGGGTTCCTCTCAACAATTTACCTCAGGGCGAGACAAAAGCCTTCATCAAATTTTTCAACTGCCATTTGAAGCGCATCCTTCACAGCTTCTTCCCAGGCCTCTTTCTCCTCCCAGACGGTTGCCGTCGCTTCCTCGGTTGACTGGACCTTTTCCCGGAGATCCTTGATGTCTTGATCAGTATAATTCTTGAGATTCTCAAGGTCGACCGCAATGTCCCTCTTCTCCTTCTCAAGAGCTTCCACCTTCCTCCGGAGCTCTTTCTCAGAATCCCTCTAAGCAGCTACAGTACTCAGAAGGGATGCCTCAACTGCGGCAAGTTGAGATGCGGTGGAAGGATCGGGGAGATCACCCTGGACATCCTCTGGGAGAGTCAGAGCTGAAGAGCTTGACGTCCGGGACGCCCGCAGAAGTTGCTCTTAGTGGGAAACTCTTTGGATGAGTTTCGCCACTACGGCCACAACCTTAGTAGCTCGCTCTTCAGCACTACTCCGGGCATCATCTATCTTCTGGACAACTTGAGAAGCCCACCCAGTCAGGCAAGTTGTTTGCAGCAAGCACGAGTGAGCATTAGCGTAAGAGCAGCTGTAATAACTTAGCAAAAAAAACACCCAAAAGACAACTGACCTGGGCACTCAGGACGTGCATCCGGGACATCGTCACGGCAAGATCCGGGAACTGATGTTCAAGGCAGTCCATGGTCCGGGCGGTTGAGATCCCTTTCCAGATCTCCGAGGCCATTTCCTTGGCATTTTCATCATCCATGAGGTTTTGGTCCTCATGAATGAGCCACTTCGGCTCCCGAGGGATCAAGTCTGTTCCGTACCGGGCTAGCTCGGCATCCCGCTCTTGCTGTGCCTTCTCCAGGGCTTCCTTCCAGCCTGGACCTGTACAACAAAAATGTGTCCAGGTGACTCCATGAATAGGGTCGTCCCCGAACATTCGGGAAAGGTTCCCGGAGATGTTCCAGAAGCACTTATTCTCCAAAGTTAAGTGCTGGTTACCTAGTTCAAAGTCCGAGGGCAAGACTCCTTGAGCCCGCTCCTCTGCGACCGGAGTAGCCTTGTATTTTCCTCGGAGACGCCTCCTCTTGTCCGGAGAAGGACCAGCCCGGTCGTACGCGTCCAGGAGATCCTCAAAAGTGGTGTCCGTGTCTTCCAGGCGAACTGGAGAACGGACCTTGGGAGGGCCAGATTCAATAGCCTCCGGGACTTCAGCAGGGTCCCTCTTTCTCTTCTTCGGCTCTGCAGCCGGAGGCTGGGAAGGGCCGGCCTTAAAGGACTTCTTGGCTGGCTTGGGCTTGTGAATGCCCTTGAACATGCTCTGAAGGTCTATCTTCGGGGCCATTTCTGCAAGAGGAGAGGGAATTAGTTAATAAAAATGAGATTGCTGAAAAAAGTTAAGGAAAGGATATGAACCTTCCACAAAGACCCTGTGCGGGATTTCGCCCCGCAGACGCCGAACCAAAGCCAAGTCTTGAGGGGAGAGGGAACTTTCCCGGATCCCAAGTGCCTTGAGGTCACCTTGAATTATCCCCAAGTGAGATAAGACTCCTTTAGTGATAAGAACCCAGTTGATTGAGACAGAGAATGGTTCGGGATGATCATCCCTGAACCAGTCAACCAACTGCCCCAGCTTGCTACGAAAAGCTTCGGGCTTCAAAACGAAAAACTCTCCGTGCCACCCTTTCCTGCTTGAAGGCAGGTCCCAAATAAGGTTGAACTTCTTCGAGGGGTTCCCTCTAGCCCTGAAGTAGTAAAAGCAGTTCTGGTCTTCGGGACGATTTTATAAAACTGCAAAAGGTGGAGGTTTTGGGTTCTATCTTGAACACTTTGCACAGCACAAGGAATGCGTTTATATGACAGAAAGTGTTCGGGCTTAGTTGGTTGACGGCTAGCCCATGGGATTCAGCCAACTCTTGAACAAAAGGGTGCGGGGGAAATCTAAGCCCGCACTCCAATTGACCCCTAAAGATTGTGAGGCTTCCAACGCCCGGTTCGTATACACGACACTTTGGCGTTGGCACTCTAATGGCTACGGTTCGGGGGAGGAAAAAATCGCGCTTCCAGCGCTTTACAAGTTCGGGAGTGGCTTTGCTCCGGAAATGGCTTTGCTCCAGAAATGGTCAACCTCTGACCACCATCCTTCGGGTACGGGATCACTCGTTTCTAATAACTTCCCCGAGGGATGAACATAAGAAGGAATTGGAAAAGAAGAGGCCATCGGTAAGTACCTCGGGAAATAGGGCGGAGAAAAGAGCGACGGTTGGGCGACCTAAGGGGTACCGGCGCGATCTTGCAGCTACGTCGACGACTGAGTGATATCGGCGGTAGAATTTCTCTACAGCGGAAGCTCCCTCTTGGTTGCCTGAAGAAACGGTCTCCTAATTGAGAAACGACGCTAGGAATTCCTCTAGGGCAACTTTCTCAACACTTCTCAACCTTTGGAAAAAACTGATCGTCTCTTTGAGCGATGAGTTGTCCGTCATGAAAGAAGATTGAAGCTAGAGAGACAAAGCAAAGGAAGAAAGCAAGGAAGCAAGAATGAAGTGTGGATAGGAACTCTAGAATAGTTCCTTATTTAAGGATGTCCGGGAAGGTGAACCGTCACAAAAGCGATGCATATCCACCACTGGTTAAAAAGTAGTAGTTAATGCATCAACCAACCGCACAGAATCTACTTTCAGACTAACTCAAAAGCCCAGACCTTTGTGGTCTGAGGAATTCAAAGGGAGGATGAAAATCCTTAACTCAAAAGCCCGGACCAATAGGTTCGAGGAATTCAGAGGAAGGATGAAAATCCTCATTTCCAAAATCCCGGACCAATAGGTTCGGAGAATTCGGAGGAAGGATGAAAATCCTTATTTCAAAAGCCCGGACCAATAGGTTCGGGGAATTCAGAGGAAGGATGAAAATCCTTTGTTGGAATTCTCTGGCGCACTAAGAACTTCATGAGTTAGTATTCCTACTCACCACAACTTATAGTAGTTGTGAGTTCAAATTAGAAGAAGAAACAATCAGCTCACCGTTTAACAAAGTATTGGTATTTTGGTAAAGGTGTACTAAAGAGCTTAAAGTAGCTCATATGTGTGAATTGGAATTGTTTGGAATTATTGTGTATAATTTCAAACCTCACTTTTATATCTATTTCCACCTAAAGATCTTTTCATCAAAGTATAGGTACTTTGGTGAAATTATTGGTAATAAGGTGTATGTACCTTATTTCATTGAATAACTACATTTCATGTCATTTTATGTAAATGACGTTTTTATGTTGTTATTTTAAGGTAATTAGTTTATTTATCATAAGTGATAAATGGCTAGTGGAAATTGATATTTAAGTAGCCTTAGTGGAATAATTTATGCCTTAGTGGAATAATTTATGCCTTAGTGGAATTCTTAATGTCTTAGTGGAAATATTAAAGTTAGTGGAAAGCTTTATTATTCCTACTTAATGACATTATTCTAATGGCCATTTCTTCACCTATAAATAGTGAGTGAAATGGCCATGTAGAACACACTTGTCTACACATTTCTTCTTCTTCTTCTTCTTCTTCTTCTTCTTCTCCTCTTTTGCGCCATTCTTGTGAGTTTTTGGGTGATTAAGTGTGAACTTGCAAAGTGTTCACTTCAACACTTTCTTCCTCTTGGCGCCATCCTCTTGTCCGTTCTTCTTCTCCTTCTCGAAAGCCAACCTTTCCACCTTGACCACAAGGAGTTCTCAAGGAGGCAAATCATCATCAAGCAAGGAAGGAGCTTACGTTTAAGGAGCAAGGAATTATAAATTCCTTTAGCTGTTTTCCAAGGTGAAAGGTACCAATATCTCGGGTTCATTCCGATCTTGTGATTTATATTTCTTGTATATTCTTGTGTAAATGACGCATGATTATTTGTTGTATCATGCCTATGAATCTTCCGTGTAAATCATGAACTCGTATGAATATGAACATGTAATTGAGATTCTTAAAGATCTTTAATTCTTCAATTGGTATCAGAGCTTGTGTTGTTAGAATTCTCATACATGTTCATGTAAATAATTCAATAAATTGTATGAATTATTATCATGATTGAAAATGGCGAAATTCTTTGATCTTTTTCCATGAGTTTGAATTTGTTTCATGTTGTTTCTATTCATGAATTGTAATGAATGAATTAATTATCTAATTCATGTCTAGAATATCAAAACCTTGGATGTTCAAGTGTTGAATTTCGGCCATTGTGAAGAAATTGCAAGCATTTTATTTGTAAAATTTCTTATTTAATTTCGTATATATATATATATATATATATATATATGAATATTTGTGCAATTTTGTTGAAATGTACAAAGTGGTTTATATATATTCAAATACATGTTGTAAGTATATGTTACTTACATATGTCATCTTATCATTTCATACTAAATTCCTTAATTTAAAGTTTTGTTAATTACATTCTGTCTAAGGAGGTGGATTTTAAGCGGGACCTTTTGTGACCCTCCATCTTTCCTGGGAATGTTTTGACAATAACTAAGGAGTTGAGGGACAAAAGTATGAAATGATGTTACATGAATGGCGCATGTATATGTTACATGGCCGAATGTACATATGACATACTAAAAACAACCCTCTTTGGAAGGCTTGTTAAGAATTTGTGTATGGATTTATGGAAACTTGTTTGTATATTTCTAATTGAGTGCTATATGTACCTCTTTTGCCATATATGAACATGTATGAAATAGTCTTGTACACTAGTTGCTTGAATAAGTCTTGTTATGTAATGATTGAACATTAAAACATGTGATTGCATCATTGTAGATGGCAAGTAAGAGTATTGTTGCTGAATTGAACAAGGACTTAAAATTGGATGGTGAAAACTATTCTATCTGGCATCAAAAGGTCAAGTTTATACTAACCGAGCAAGACACACTTGATGTTCTGACCAATGTGGTCGGTCCTCCTGAGCTTGGTGGGGATGGATCTGCCTATGTGGCATTTCTTAAAAGAGACAACTGTGTCGGGTGACTATTCTCTCTACTATGGTAGATGAGATAATGGTTGAGTTCTCTACCATTGAGACTGCCAAAGGCATCTGGGATGTTGCAGCGGCAAAGTATGGTGATGTTTCTGTCGAGAACTACAGAAACCTGAGCACACCATGACTTCTCACTTGCGTGAAATGTCACGCATGATTCACCAATTAAAGGAGGCAGGACATGAGCTCACTGATGAGCAGCAAGTGCAAGCTATCATTAGGTCTTTACGATGAGGAATGGCAACTGATGAAGGTCAATTTGCGCCATAATCCTCAGATCAAGTCATTCGATGACATTGCCCGCCATTTATTGCTTGAAGCAGAAGTAATGGCTCTTAAGAATCACTCCACGGCATATGTTGCCACCTCCTCCTCTAGTGCGAAATGGAGGAATAAGGGGAATCGATTCGGTAAGACTAACCATGTGAATGGCCGGGGTAAGGTGAAGACAAATGAGAATAGCAGTGGAAACGGTCCTAATTCTGATAAGTTCAAGAAGAAAAGGGACGTTTCCAAGCTTAAGTGCTTCAACTGTGGCAAGAAAGGCCATTTCGCAAAGGATTGTAGAAATCCTACCAAGGTATGTGTACCTAGTACTTCTAATGTACATGTTGTGTCATGTACTATGCTTACTGAAAGCAATTCTTTGTGGATTGTAGATTCGGGAGCAACGGACCACATAGCGCGAGACAAGTCTTGGTTTGTGGCGTTCAGAAAACTCCCAAGAGGCGTGAAGAATGTCTTGGTGGGAAATAATGAACAATTAGAAGTGTTTGGTATTGGGACTTGTAAAGTCCCTGTGTGTAATGGATATTTTGTTTATCTTATTGACACATTATACGTACCTAGTATTTGTAGAAACTTGGTTTCTATTTCGAGTTTGTTGAAGTACCATTATAGCTTGACGTTTTCTAATAGTAGTGTCACTATTATGAAAGATAATCATGTTGTGTGTGAATGTATGCTTAACAACGGATTGTATGAACTTAGACCTGATAATCACGCCATTTCTTCATCTAGTTGCCATGTGACAGAGGTCACAAGTGAAATGACTTGGCATGAAAGGCTTGGACACATAAGTCAAGATAGGATGAGAAAGTTGGCCAAGAGTGGCTTACTTGGATCCTTGACTAAAGTCAATTTGCCAAGTTGCTAGTCATGCCTTGAAGGAAAGGCCACTAGGAAGCCATACGGGCAAGGCACTAGAAAGAAAGAAGTACTAAGTTTGGTACATTCAGACTTGTGCGGACCAATGAGAATAGTATCTAGAAATGGTTTTAGATACTTTATGACATTCACGATGACTATACTCGATTCACCCATATATTCTTACTCAAAACTAAGGCAGAGGCCTTATCATACTTTGTGAAGTATGTTAACTTGGTTGAGAACCAATTGGGTAAGAAGATCAAGTCTTTGAGGACTGATAGGGGTGGAGAGTATAGTTCATTAGCTTTTAAATCATTTTGTGACTCTAAAGGCATTCAGAGAGAGTTCACTCTTCCTTATACTCCACAACAAAATGGGGTATCTGAGAGGAAGAATAGAACCTTAATGGATATGGTGAGGTCCATGATGGCAAAGGCCAATTTGGACACCGCTTATTGGAGTGATACATTGCTATGTGCAGTGCACATTCTCAATCGAGTGCCTACCAAGAACTTGGACACTACTCCATATGAGTTATGGAATGGAAAGTCCCGAACCTGAGCTATATGCATCCTTGGGGATGTTTGGCTTATGTACATGTCCCAGACCATCCGTTGGGAAAATTGGGACCAAGAGGGAAGCAATGTGCTTTTCTGGGTTATTGTATAGATTCAAGGGGATATGTGTTCTTGGATGTAAGTCAAAAGAATGGTCTGGTTTTTGAAGCCAAAAATGCAAACTTTATGGAAAGTGAGTTTCCTAAAGTTGGTGAATGCAAAGATTTAAGCTTTTTTGGTCCAATCCTCGAGGAGGATCATCCGGTTGCACAAGGTGCATCTATTCCAGTGGGAATATCTCAACCTATTGGAGTTGCGACACCTAATGAGGTTCCAATCCAAGTAGAACAGGATCCACGAGTGGATTCAACTGTTCTAGAGGGAGTTGAGAATAGTCAAGAGCCCAATATTGTTCCTCGAGAGGGAGTGCATGCGTTGCATCCTAATGAGGATGTTCATTTTGATGTATCTCCGAAAGAGCAAGTAGTTGCTCCAGTCAATTTCCCTTTGAGAAGATCAAAGAGGGAATCGAAAGAACCCAGTAGATGGGGACTCTCGGAAGGAGAAACTTACTTGGTCTCATCAGAAGTCGATGAACCAAGAAACATCAAAGAAGCTCTTGAAGGTGCACAGAGAGATGAATGGCTAAAGGCAATGCATGAGGAATTGGACTCAATGCATAAGAATGGTGTGTGGGAATTGTCAGATCTTCCTAATGATAGGAAGGCCATTGGTTGTAAGTGGGTGCTTAAAATTAAAAGGAATTCTGATGGAAGTATCGAGAGATACAAGGCACGGTTGGTTGCCAAGGGATTCGCACAGGTAGAGGGTATTGATTTTCAGGATACCTTCTCACCTGTAGTGAAGTTTAATTCCATCAGAATATTACTTGCTATTGTAGCAAAGTTGGATTTGGAGTTACATCAGATGGATGTTAAAACTGCCTTCCTCAATGGTGATTTGAGTGAAGAGATTTATATGAAACAACCTGAAGGATTTGTTCAAGAAGGTTGTGAGAACAAGGTATGTAGACTTGTAAAGTCTATTTATGGTCTTAAACAGGCTTCTAGACGGTGGTACTTGAAGTTCCATAATGCAATTACAAACTATGGTTTTGTAATGATGCATGAGGACCATTGTGTCTACTTGTTCTCATCTGAATCCAACTATGCTATTATGACATTATATGTTGATGACATACTTATAGCATGTAACGGGCTTGAGTTTTTACAAACCATTAAAGGATGGTTGTCTTCCACCTTCGATATGAAGGATATGGGGGAAGCTTCTTTCATTCTAGGTGTAAAGATCCACCGGAATCGAAAGGAGAGATTGTTAGCTCTTTCTCAAGAGTCTTATCTCGATAAGATTCTAGAAAGATTTAACTTGACAAACTCAAAGCCTATGAACACCCCACTTGCATATGGGTGCAAGATTGGTGAGCATATGTGCCCCAAGACACCAATGGAGAAGAAAGAAATGGAAAACATTCCATACCTTAGTGGTATTGGGTCCTTGATGTACGCCATGTTATGTACACGGCCGGACATTAGCCAAGCAGTTGGCTTATTAGCAAGATATTCTTCCAACCCTGGAATACAGCATTGGAAAAGCGTAAAGAGGGTCTTAAGGTACCTTAAGGGGACCAAAGATTATTGGCTATGTTATCAAGGATCGAAACTTGATTTACATGGTTATTCTGATGCTGATTGGGGAGGAGACCGAGACTTCAGTAAATCTACAAGTGGATATGTATTCATGCTGAATGGTGGAGCAGCTACTTGGTGTAGTAAGAAACAAACTTGTACAACATTATCAACAATGGAGGCTGAGTTTGTCTCATGCGCCTCGGCTGTACAAGAGGCTCTTTGGCTAGGGTTCTTCCTTAAGAATTTGGATTCTCGAGTTAAAGTGCAAAGGCCTATTACTATCTTTAGTGATAGTATGGCGGCTATGGCTTACACTAAGGATCCAAAGTACCATGGGAAAACCAAGCACATCAGCTTGAAGTACAATTTTGTAAGGGATGCAATTGAAGATGGTGAAGTTAGGATAGAATACATTTCTACAGACCTTATGGTGGCAGATCCTCTCACTAAGCCTTTGCCACCTCTTGTGTTTGCTCGTCATGTTCGAGCAATGGGTCTACGTAGATTATAGTATGATGGTATGTACTTCATCATCTTTGGGTGTCACACATGTTTTGTAAGATATGATGAGATGATTAATAAAGTTGTTTATTTATCATTTCATATACTTTGTTCAATCTTCTATAAACATAACGAAAATATGAACATGTCAAACATAGGATAGAAAGACTTTCTCATACAGGTCTTTCGCCTTTAATCCTAGGTGGATTAGGGATGAGACGGTTAAGGACTTAAAGTGTGTTGTTTCTTTTATGAAACATGTAACTAATGGGATAAGTTCCCCGGGATGTGTTCTTTGGTTATACTTTGAGTGAGAGTCTTGGACCATCACAAGACACCTTAACTAAATGTCGCCTTGATTAAGCAAATATCAAGATGAGATGATAAGTTCATCGTGTTTGTATGACCACCATACATCCTAGCCTATGATTGAAGTGAGCTGGGGCTTACTTAGAGATATTTCATGGATTGTGACATGTCCTCCTATTTATTTGTTAAAGGGAGTACACTAATAGTGTTTTAAGAGGGAGAAAATGACACACCCTCTACAGTGGTGACATCATTCCAGTGGGAGTGGTGTAGATAAAACACAGTATTAGAGTTCATATGGAACTTCTGGGATGTGTTCCTTAGGATGTGTTCCTTGATGAAAGTATGTTCATCAAGGATGTGTTCCTACAGTTCCATGACCATGAAATGCAACCAAAGAAAGAATGTAAGTAAGTTGTCTTTGTTCTTACTTAGTATGAGATTCTTTGACATAAACTCTTAGTGACTTTAGCTTACTATTAGTGAATTGTATCAATGAGACTACTTTAATTGGTTGTCGAAGGCCTTAGTGGAAATAAGGCTGGAGTATCCTCCTTTTAGGTAGTCAAGTTGTTACAATTACCTAAGTGGTTCAAGCTAATAGGAAAGACACTGGTATATGATACATAAACTCTACAGTTAAATCTTGGGCCCACATACTATGTGTATGAGAGATTGACTTGTGAGTATTGATAATGAGATCTCAGTTGCTTAATACAATCATGAATTTCAAATAGTTGAAATTCATAAAAGAGACTGATTGTGATTAAAAAAAATGTATTATTGTGTCTGGGGTTTATAAGGCAAAACTTGATAAGTTCAGGTAAACTTGATAAGTTCAAGTGTTGTTTGAAGAAGTTCAAACAAAACACACAGAAATACTTGAAAAGTTCAAAGTACATTGTGGAGAGGACAATCTTTCATTGTGAGTCTAACAACCACAGTGAAAGAGACTTGATGTGTGTGTGCCTTGAGGTTGCACGCTTAACACCTTTTATATAAATTCGTCTTGATTTGGCTTAAGTTGGAGAAACTTGTTTTCGAGTGGGAGTTGTTATTCAGAAGTGTCTTAGTTCGAGTGGGAGTTTGTTGGAATTCTCTGGCGCACTAAGAACTTCATGAGTTAGTATTCCTACTCACCACAACTTATAGTAGTTGTGAGTTCAAATTAGAAGAAGAAACAATCAGCTCACCGTTTAACAAAGTATTGGTATTTTGGTAAAGGTGTACTAAAGAGCTTAAAGTAGCTCAGATGTGTGAATTGGAATTGTTTGGAATTATTGTGTATAATTTCAAACCTCACTTTTATATCTATTTCCACCTAAAGATCTTTTCATCAAAGTATAGGTACTTTGGTGAAATTATTGGTAATAAGGTGTATGTACCTTATTTCATTGAATAACTACATTTCATGTCATTTTATGTAAATGGCGTTTTTATGTTGTTATTTTAAGGTAATTAGTTTATTTATCATAAGTGATAAATGGCTAGTGGAAATTGATATTTAAGTAGCCTTAGTGGAATAATTTATGCCTTAGTGGAATAATTTATGCCTTAGTGGAATTCTTAATGTCTTAGTGGAAATATTAAAGTTAGTGGAAAGCTTTATTATTCCTACTTAATGACATTATTCTAATGGCCATTTCTTCACCTATAAATAGTGAGTGAAATGGCCATGTAGAACACACTTGTCTACACATTTCTTCTTCTTCTTCTTCTTCTTCTTCTTCTTCTTCTTCTCCTCTTTTGCGCCATTCTTGTGAGTTTTTGGGTGATTAAGTGTGAACTTGCAAAGTGTTCACTTCAACACTTTCTTCCTCTTGGCGCCATCCTCTTGTCCGTTCTTCTTCTCCTTCTCGAAAGCCAACCTTTCCACCTTGACCACAAGGAGTTCTCAAGGAGGCAAATCATCATCAAGCAAGGAAGGAGCTTACGTTTAAGGAGCAAGGAATTATAAATTCCTTTAGCTGTTTTCCAAGGTGAAAGGTACCAATATCTCGGGTTCATTCGATCTTGTGATTTATATTTCTTGTATATTCTTGTGTAAATGACGCATGATTATTTGTTGTATCATGCCTATGAATCTTCTGTGTAAATCATGAACTCGTATGAATATGAACATGTAATTGAGATTCTTAAAGATCTTTAATTCTTCAACAGTCTTGAGCTTACAAGCATTTGGGCACTAAAGAGAAATAATAATCACATATGATCCACACCAATACTTGCTTCTTTTGCAAGCTTCACACCAATTTTACATAATTGCACTTTTTCTACCTTTGTGACAATTCTAGTATAAACAATAATTTCAAGTGCCTCTTTTCTTGATTTCACATTTTTTTTCTCTTTTTTTCATATCTTTTTCGGAACTTAGGCACACACTTTTTTAGAAGTATCAATTTACCACTCACATAACACAACAATGTATAGCACCCCAAAACTCAGAGTTTGAACACCCCATAAAAATTTCATACCTATGCCCAAAATAAAATACTCAAAAAGTTTCATGGACAAAAGGTAATATCAGAGAACGGATATGGCTAAAAAAGTAGGTGATCAAAGAAATTAGGCTTTAAGGCTCAAAGTGAGTTATCTAATGGAAAATTATGCATAGGTTGGCTATTTAGTGAACAAACTCATCCTAATTTGCCACCATCTTTCTGGCTTAACACACAACATATGTAGATTTATAACGGTTTCAAGCAAACAAGTTTTAGCTCTGATACTTAGCAAGATACTCTTATGAAAGAATAATTCCCACAAATCATGCATAATTAGACTCAAAATCTCACAGGTAGAATTTTCATTTAAAGCTTTGAACACAATTTCCTATCGCCTATATGATCATAAATATGTAAATCAATAGAGGTTCCAGATTAAAATTTAACTTATTGGAGCATTGAGTTCCTAGAATGCAACCTAAATACTACATGCACTAACGCTACAATTTTTGAATTTTCAACTTTTCCATTTTTTTAAATTTTTTTCTTCAAATTTTCAATTTTTGATATATTGTAAATATGCACCCCTACACTAGCAAGTAATACGCAAGATTTCATAGTCAGCATGCAAGCAATCATTCCAACAATCCAAATCATAGCACTATAATCAACCCCCAAACTCGAAATCGACATTGTCCACAATGTTGGAAAGGGTAAAATAGAGAAAAAGATCGAAAGTCACACCTGGGGAACCAAGTTAGGTCCTCGTTCAATGTCTCGGGAGGTTATCATTGAAATAAGTATCAATAGTATTCAAATCTGATGAAAAGGACTTGATAGATGGATAGAGCTCATATTTTCCTTCAGATCGATATATTATGGGCAACAAACAGACACCTATAGCGAAAGTTATGATCACACGGTCACCCCGAGCGGGTTGCGGCCGGGTGACCGGGCTCGGTTTAGCTGCGGGTCACGTTTTCGGCGTTCAGGCGGCTCCCGAGCCCTATCCGAGTATCATTTTGGCGAACCCCTCCGTATTTGAGGTCGTGTGGGTCCCCGGACGTTCTGAAAATATTTTCTGGCGCCGGGGGGTTGTCGGGGTCGTCTCGGGACGTACAGCGGGCTCGGTAGCACTCTCGAGATCTCAGTTTGGGAAGCCGTTCGCAGTTTTGGAGTCGTGGAGACGTCCCGGAGGTGGTTGTGGAGTTTAATATTTGGGGCGGGACGTTCGGTTCGGGCGACTCCGGGGCTCGGGGACGGGGATCCCGGGGCTCGGGATGGAAATTTTCTGACGGCTTTGGGGTAAGTTGTGTTTTAATTTAAGATGGAATTTATGGGTATTTTTATAGAATTTTTGGAGTGACGGAATTTCGGTTCGAAGTTGACACGCCGCACGTCGGGTTTTGGTTCGGGTTCAGCGAGCTCGGTAGGACACTCCGGAAAGGTAAACGAATTTCTGAAAAATGTTCTGTGAATGTTATAATATTCTGAAGGTTGTGTCCAAGTTTCGTTAATTTTGGAATTCGGTAATTATTTTTGGGCAAAAAGAATTGGAACTTTCGGAAAAATTGGGAGTTAATTTGCAAATGGGTGCAAATTAAAAAGAAATCAGCATGGGCAGCAGCAGCCCTTTTTCGGCAGCAAGTGTGTGTGTGTGTGATTAATGGGACACATGTCCTATTTTAATTTAGGAAGGGAGGTATGGGTTTAAAGTAGGAAAATACATAAGGCTTATTATTACATAAAATGAGACTTATCTCATTTCTTTCTTTTCTTCTCTTCTTCTTCTTGCTGCTGCTTCTGCCGACGCCATGGATGAAGACCAACCTCAAGCTTGAACTTCTTATTCTTGGGAGAAATCAAAGAGGAATTGGTTGCTAGTTGTGGTAAGCATCATCCCTTCTCCTCTTTTCTCATTAGTTTTGAAGTTTAGTGGTGAAAAGAGAAGTTTTGGTAAATGATGGGTTTGTTCTTAGCTATGAGCTAGGATGATTTTCTTCCTCCCATCTTTTAGTATGTTGTTCTTGGGTTGTAGGAGAGTGTTAATCAAGTGTTGGATTTTGGAAAACACAACTTGGATGGAAACCTAGGTTTGGCCGAATTTCTTGGAAAAATTCCAAAATGGTGTGTGTTTGTTATCTTGTTTCATGCTTCAAGTATGTTAGTCCTAGCATGATTCTAAGCTTATGTGTGGATTCAATTTGATGGAGAACAAGTTGAGGTGAAAACCCCCTTTTGGCCGAATTGGTTAAGTGTATGTTCATGATGGATTTTGTTGTTTGGGTGCAATTGGATAGCATTCATGGTTTAGAAATGAAATTGGTGGTTAGAATGGTTGTTTGGTAGCTTGAATGGATTGAATTGGAAGTTGGATGAAAAGTTGGTTAGGAACCGAAATCTTGGAATGATTCTTTTTCAATGTTGGAGGTTCATTTTGGTTGAATTGGATGTTAATATGGTGTTGGGGTTGAATTTAGGAGTGGATGGAAGTTTGAAATGTTGAATTCGGTTAAGAAATGGAAAAGTTACAATTAAGCGGGATTATCGGAAAATGGCGGGTAAAGAAGGGTTTAAAGTTGGATTTGATCAGTTACGCTTATTGTATGATGTTTGTCAATGTATAATCTTGCATTGTCTAGGTTGGTTCTGNATTCTNACGTTTCTGTGAANATCTGGAATTTTACGCAAATTCTGTCGGATTTTCGGTTTTGGGGTCGTTGGTTGTAATTTGGTAGTGTGGTTGATAAGGATGCTAATTACACTTGGTTTGGCAGATACTAAGTTTCGGAGGTTAGGAAAAGAGGAGTTCTAAGTTTCGGGGCACGGTGTAGGTGTTGTCTAGAATCGGTCCAATACTCTGGATTTTGAGGTAAGGGTTTGGTTCTGTTGTTTTGGTAAGCTAAGTATATGTTCTGGTTTCATTTTTCTGTTCTGTGAGTATTTCGGAATTTTATGCCTTTGGGCATATTCTGTAGTTTGCAAGAGTATGCCTTATGGCATACTCTGTCTGTTAACATTACGACAGTTGTGGGTTCGCTACCCCAGCTGGTGCACCATGCTTCTGTATTAGCTTCGGCTTCCGACTCCCTTAGTGGAGGCTGTCGTTCCGATTTACTATAAGGGTTATGGCGATTTAGAATCGCACGTCCTTCGGGATTCCGATTTATTTTCTGTACATGCATGTTATTCCGTATACATTGCATATATTGCTATCTTTCTGTTTTGCGGGTTACATATACTTTCCTTACCCCTTATCCCTTACTGTGTCCTTTTAGGACTCAACGTTCTTTGTGTTCTTTTTTTTGTTTTCAGGTCGACCTTATAAGCGGCCGGCGGAGTAGGGTTTCGTGTGGTTCTACCTAGGTTTTATTTTGCGGCAGCTTCACCTTGCGGCCCGGGATTGTCTTTTGGATCTGAATCCCGCGCGAGGTATTTGACGCTTAGTACTAGGCTTGGCTCTGTAGCTGCATGTGCATATTTTCTGGTTTGCTGTGATGATTGTATTTCTGTATATATTTATATATTACATTACGTATATGTTACAGCGCTTGGCGCTTGCTAGACATTTTAGGTTACGTGAATTACGTATGTATATGTGTTTTGGTGCGTAAGCACTCGTCCCACGGAGGCGGGGCTTACTCTGTTATTAGTGCATGAATTGTATGGTTGCATTTTACTTTGGTTATACGCATGAAATTTCCGTTAGTTTGCTTCCACAATCTTTCCGTTGGTCCGCTACGCGCGGCGGGTCTCGATGGACTGCCACTCCTTTCCATTCCGGCTTCCGCTTCCGGCGTCCCGGCGCCACCGCCTCCGCAACCGGGCTCGGGCGGCGTGCGGTGACAATGACCATTTGAAGCTTTACTCGTCATTGGCCGAGAAAATGACAGCGTAAGTCCTTGGAATCCGAAAAGACGAGTTTTAGACAGCGAAATTCCATTTTTGAGTGCGACATTCCCACAAACTTTCTGTCAGTTTGGAGAAGCATTCGTATTTTGGCCATAACGTTGCGCTCTGAGATCCGATTGAGTCAATTTAAAATCCTGCGTGTAGCTAAGAGATAGAGCTACAACTTATCTTCATACATCAGATCCAGAAAACGTTTGTACGGGCTTCAAAGTTGGCTTGTAAGAAAGATCTTCCTAATTTTGCTCCGCTAATTTTCCGAGTACCTCCAAAATTTATCAACTTCAATAAAACAATCAGATTGAGGAAATAAATTATCATCACTCAAAAATTTATTTGAGGTTTTCGGCACCTGTTCCTCCATGGCTCCATTCTAATTTTCCATGTCTGTCACCTCCTCCACGGACTGCATTATGTGACATTCATCAAGATTATCTAACATCTCAAAATTTTCAATCCAATCATGTAGTTCTTGAAACTTTGTAGCTACTCCTCTCCAATTTCCTTGATTCCCTCACTTAACTCAATCAAGGTACATTTTTCAAACAATTATTTCAATTGAGTGAAATTTTTTGAATAACTACTCTCGGACCGATTTAACCACTTCCAAGAAAACTATTATCTAACGACTGAAAATCTTTGACCCAATATTTCATTATGAAATCTATCTACTTCAACAAACGTTTGATCTCATCTTCCACATGGAGATCCATTTTTTTTTTTTCCCGAAAAAAGTGATAAAAATTAGTATATACAATGCAACTCAAACACAAATAGAAAGAAAAGAAACAAGTCCCCGGCAACGGCGCCAAAAACTTGGCCGGGACACCGCAAGTGTACGGCTGTCAAACAAGTAATAAACCAGTGAGTATCGGATCGAATCCACAAGGACTTGTGATTCTAGCAATATGTGTATGAATTATTAGCTAAAGAAGATGAAGTGATTGATTTCGGAGAGGATTAATTAACTAATAAAATGAAAGTGATTAAGAAATTAAATACTAAAATTACCTTATAGGATTATTGATCCATTTAAATTTCAGGTTTGACAATTTAGAATTACCCATAATTATTATTCTCAACTTGTAAGTCAATCTATCAATTCTAGATGTCCTCTATCGAGCGTTCCACCTAGTAGATTAAAGCACAGCCATTGTTAACAATCATTTATTTTATTTTATTTATTTTCTTTCCAAATTAGCTAAACTAATTTTTAGGGACGTATTCGATTATTTTAGTTTTGGTTCTAAGTCAATTAAAAGAAAAGGGACTGAATTGAATGTTTTAAACCTTAGGCATGGTGAGGGTATCATTTGGCCACTTTTGCTTAGCATGCAAGCATGCGTGAGTTTATTTCTCACAAATATTCCACCAATTTCATCGCATCTCCGCCATTATCGATCCTCTAGCCTCACCCAAACTCTCTACCTTCGCCCTAACCCTAGCCTCCAACTCCACCCTAACCCTAGCCTCCATCCTTCCCTATAAATACTCTCCCGGTAGACTTAACCTAGGATAAAGAAAAGAGAGAAAGAAAGTCTCCCGACTTTTGGCGCACCCCCCAGACTATCCGCGACAGCCTTGTCTTCCGCCAGACGTCGCCACCAGCCCCGCATCACAGTTGTGACTGCAGCAAAGGGAAGGCGGAGCTGACGCCATCTTCCGGCCTTCTCTGTCTACCCTAGCACTGCCAAGCCGCTGCGGACCGCTCCCCAGTCACCGGAGCACCTGCCGCAGCCCGAGCCGCTGCCACCTTGTCACCGTCCGCCGCGAAACTGCACCCCAGCCGCTAAACCTGCAGACTCCGGCGCAAGTTCAGCGCGAATTCGAGTACCAGCGACACGTGTCGCGTTTGTGTTTAATTCAAACCCGGTAAAACCCCCATCCAGCCCTTACTTGTTTTTAGTTGAGTTAATAAAGTCCCTAACTTCTGTTCTTTTGCGTTTTTACAGGTTTAACAAGTTTTAACTTTGTTTTCTTACAGAAAGGTCACCGGACAGAGTTGTTTATTTTGTTTTTTTCATGATTCCTAATTCTCTTTTTTCCAATTTTGTTCATAATCTATTTGTTTTTTATAATAATTAATTCTAATCATCTTTTAATTTAATTGTTACTACTATCCTTTTCCTAGACATTCATGAAAAATTTCCTAAAAAATATATTGATTGTGGTTTTATTTATTTATTTGACATTGATCAATTTTCATTATTTTTGCTAACATTCTCATCTCTCACTATTTTCATGTACATCATCATAATAGTTATAAGTTTTTTTGTTATTATCATTGAATTAATTCTAGAATCCTTTTTTCCATTTTGACAGAGTTTAGCTCGAGTTTTTTAGAACCTCCAAGAAGAAGGCTATTTGACTGCCACACCGCATCCACAAATCTTCGAGTCAACTTGACCGTCTCCAACATTCACGGCAATTCGACCGCCGCTTCACCGATTTGACAGGTACGCATTCTAACCCCGAGTTCTCCCGATCCAACGGGAGCGAACTACGTGGGCTTTGATCCCGATTCAAAGCAGTGCGAGGCGCTTTGGAAGCCCATAATCCAGGCCCAAGTCCAATTAACTAAAATTAATCCATTGTTTGAAAATAAAAAAATTAATCATTTTACATTATTTAATTTATGGGAATCGGCTTTTATTTTGTTTTAAAAATTATTTTCAGACAAATTGGGTGTCTAACACCTTCCCAATTTGTATACAATCCCCGGACTTAAAATCTCTGGTTTTCACAGAATCGCCTTTTCTAAATTTCGGAGTCAAAAATTGGGTTTTTCCTTAATTTCCCATTTTCTAAAAAATAAAGGTGGCGACTCCCTCGTTTTCCCCAAAATTGATGAAAAAGCCCCCGACGAGCGGCCCTCCCGCTCACAGTGGCGACTCCACTGGGGACCATTTTCAAAAAATTTTGAAAATAAGAGGATTGAATGCTGAAAATATTTTTTAAAATATTATGAAAGCCGATTATGTGTGTAATATTTGTTGATTGCAAAGCATGGTGATTGATAACATGGTGATTGACATATGTGTGCTCTGCATCACGGATATCTTGTTCATTTGTGTGTGCATTAACCTAGGTAGTGAGCCCCGGAGACCATGTTGCATAAGAAAGTTGGTCCTCCCAACATGACTATGCACTGGTCCCAATTCCACAGCGTTTGAAGGTCGTAAAGTACCGTTTGACCAATGGGTGCTCCTCGCACCCAGAGGGAGGTATATACACACCTAGTTGTTGGAGAACCTTTGACCAACCCATTCTCACCCTCATGTACATAATGTCTTTAAAACTGAACTTTAGGTACCTAATATTCACGGTGTATTGCATATCTCGGTGTTTGCTATATGTTTGCCTCGCACGGTGTATTGACACGCTCACTGCATGACACTCACCCACATGCACCTAAATCAAGACAGTGTACTTGAAAGCTTAAGAGACTTAGACATAGGCTTTAAATTAAGCGCTATAGTCTAATTTCCACCGACCTGTCTAGGTTGCAAGACTTAAAGTGTGTCAACTAAGAGCATCAAAGCTTCAAATCCCGAGCATAGTACCGTCATGCACCATGCATTGAGGGCAACCCTAATCTCCTCGACCCTAGTGTGTCATCCACCCTTGTAGGAGTTAACCATGTTAACCTTACTGCTGCTATAACTCGACATCCCCCACACCCATGATCAGCCATCACTCATCACTCTATCGTTCTAGTTAATCCATGCATCCATGCATATGTACGTCCATGCATACATCCCTCTTACCATACTCATGCATACATGCATTTGAGTCTCACACATACACATAATTATCTGACATGCATTCATATAGGCGCATCACATACATGTAAAAGATGGTAGACATAGGAGGATTAATCGAAAGTCATGGGTTCGGCTTGAAAGTTCAAAGTCCATTGAGAAAGAAGCAAGGTGAAGGTACTCTAAATTGAAGACGTCGTGGAGTTAGATATCTTTACTCACTTCCCGATGTGACTCATCTCGTGGTTGTTGCACCATGTTGTTGTAGAAGACAAAAGTCCAGATGTCGAAACTTGAGATTCATACAACACGCCTCGAAGACAAAGACAAGTGACCAGATTTCTAACGAGGAGCACCAACACTTGATTGAGAAGGCCCTGATTTCCCACATCAACTTGAAGAAGATCCGTCTCATCCCCTCCCCTTCTCTCGTAAAGTTTCATGTCCATACATCGATGTACCATTCTTTCCACTCTTTTGATGTTTAGGATGATTTGAGCTTCTATGTATTTTTGGCACTATATTTTTTCTATGATCTAAAGCTAGTGAATATAAAATTGCTTTTGAACTATTCAAGAATGTGTGATTTCAAATTTGACGAACGAACGGCAACTGAGCTTTTAAGTCACGGGTGTTTCTATCAAATGCAATGATCCACGCAGGAATGAGTCAAAATGATAGATGGCCATCTTTCATAGCCTAAATCGTCTTTACACCTGAACGACATTTTATCCTTTGATCACCACTTTGAGCCTCAAACACTTGAGCCTTTTCTTTCTTTAACCCACAATCCTAACCTGGGAAAAGGGTATGCATCCCGCGAGTGTTGAGTCTCGAAGACCACTGATCATCGCTGCAACAGTTAGTGAAATGAATTGTGCAAGGAAGTCCAATCAGAGAAACTCGCATCGGAGGAAATTCAAGATGAAAGCTCAAATCGTCTTCGCCCATCATATGGCGGTTTCGCTTTGTATTGTCGAGTTGTTTTGAGAAAAAGAAGAAAAAGAAAATAAAAAAAAATAGAAAGAAAGAAAGTTTGATGTGGAAATTCAATCTAGCCTTGAAACTGAAAAGGAAGCCTCGCTAGGTCGAAAACCCGTAAGGGCGGCTTAGACAAAAGTGGAGGTAAAAAAAAGGGAAAAGTTGTCATTATTGCGCTTCAAAAGCATATCACAAAGTCCTCAAGAAGTAAGCAGATTTTCAAGAAGTATCAAACATTCATCAAGAGAATCGGACCCATCGGAGGTTGACAGGCTTTGCATTTCGCGAGAAGCATATCCTGGGGGCATCATTTGGGTATTTGAGCCTATATATCATTTCTTTCTTCGAACCTTAACCGAGGCCACATTACAACCTTACTGAAAGTCCATACTGTCGACTCATTTTTATGTGGATCGTTCATATCGAGAGAGGCATTGGTCACTTGATTGTTTTTTAGCTGCGTTCTGTCAAAACACATTTCTTCCATGGTTCATTAGCAACTATGCTTTAGGCTTTGGAAATCTTATAGTGCAGAGATGCTTAAAAGTTCTCTTTATCCCGAGCACAAATGAGATCACTTCACTCAAATCAAACCCTTCAGTATCACATTCATTTCTTTCCTCTCCATAAGTCCATCGAAATAAAGCTCCCTCGAATAGCATGTCCAGACTATTGATGAGAAGCCCTTTCTAAAAACTCTGTGATTTCACCTCAAGCCTTCCAGAGGCAGAGCAAGCAAGCCATATTGACTCCGAGTCGACATATTCATAAGCCGAGAGAAGCAGGGGGCATGAATCATCTCAAGTCATCAAAGAAGTGCACTCACCTCGCATAACTACCGAAACGCCATCGACACATACATGGGGCATCTCTCCCTCCGAAGTTGAACATATGCAAAGGCCTTTCAGTTTGGGCCCATGACTTTCAAAATGAAGAAAAGAGTCTTAGAGTTGACCTAATAACTCATTGCATCTGACTATAGTCTTAGGAGGCATATCATGCGTCATGACGCCCTGCCGAGCACAAGCCCTACCAGATAGGCGACCCTTCATCAAGCCCTACCAGATAGGCACCCATCTCAAGCCCTACCAGATAGGCACCCATCTCAAGCCCTACCAGATAGGCGACCCTTCATCAAGCCTTACCAGATAGGCACCCATCTCAAGCCCTACCAGATAGGCGACCCTTCATCAAGCCCTACCAGATAGGCAACCTTTAGTTAAGCCCTACTAGATAGGCACCCATCTCAAGCCCTGCTAGATAGGCCACCATTAAGCAATTAGGCAAAGATGACCGTCTCCCTATAGGACGACCCTGACCGTTCCTCTCCCGATAGGATGAACCCGATCGCTCCTTTAGGTGGATAGACAACCTTGGCACTTTGGCCCCCGTATTTTTTCCAACCTTAGCACTTTGGCCCTTCTTTTCAATAACAATGGCAATCTGGCCCCATTTCAAACAACTTTAGCATTTAGGCCCCACCTTTGGATGATCTTGGCTCTTTGGCCCTGTTTTAGAAAAACTCTGGCATTTAGGCCCTTCCTTTCAACCTTGGCACTTTGGCCCCCGTATTTCGACAATCTTGGCACTTCGACCCCTACATCTCGTTGAACATGGCACTTATGCCTCCGTACTTTGACAATCTGGACACATAAGTCCCGCGTAAGGCGATTAGACTGCCTGGGTATTTAAACCCCACATTAGGCGATTAGACTGTCTGAGTACTTAGACCCCCGATTTAGGCGATTAGACTGCCTGGGTAATTATAGGCTTCGATTTAGGCGATTAGACTGCCTGGGTATTTAGACCCCCGATTTAGGCGATTAGACTGCCTGGGTATTTAGACCCCCACATTAGGCGATTAGACTGCCTGGGGGATTATAGGCCCCGATTTAGGCGATTAGACTGCCTGGGCGATTATAGGCCCCGATTTAGGCGATTAGACTGCCTGGGCGATTATAGGCCCCGATTTAGGCGATTAGACTGCACAGGTAATTATAGGCCCCGATGTAGGCGATTAGACTGCCTGGGCAATTATAGGCCCCGATTTAGGCGATTAGACTGCCTAGGCGATTATAGGCCCCAATTTAGGCGATTAGACTGCCTGGGCGATTATAGGTCCCACTTCAGGCGATTAGACTGCCTGAATGATTAGGTCCCCACGTTAGGCGATTAGACTGCCTGGACGTTCTGGCCCACTGACACTCGGACATCAGCTAACTTTTCCTTAAGTAAAAGTAAGCTGATGGGGGGCAAACTGTTAACAATCATTTATTTTATTTATTTTATTTTCTTTCCAAATTAACTAAACTAATTTTTAGGGACGTATTCGATTATTTTAGTTTTGGTTCTAAGTCAATTAAAAGAAAATGGACTGAATTGAATGTTTTAAACCTTAGGCATGGTGAGGGTATCATTTGGCCACTTTTGCTTAGCCTGCAAGCATGCGTGAGTTTATTTCTCACGAATATTCCACCAATTTCATCGCATCTCCGCCATTATCGATCCTCTAGCCTCACCCAAACTCTCTACCTTCGCCCTAACCCTAGCCTCCAACTCCACCCTAACCCTAGCCTCCATCCTTCCCTATAAATACTCTCTCGGTAGACTTAACCTAGGATAAAGAAAAGAGAGAAAGAAAGTCTGCTCTCTTCCTCGCCAGCCGCAGCCCTCCTTCCTCGCCGGCCCGCAGCCCTTCTTCTTCCTCCTCCACCACAACTCCTGGCCAGACCATCTCCGACCTTTGGCGCACCCCAGGCTGTCCGCGGCAGCCTTGTCTTCCGCCGAGACGTCGCCACCCGCATCACACAGTGCATTGCAGCAAAGGGAAGCGGAGCGACGCCATCTTCCGGCCTTCTCTGTCTACCCTAAGCGCTGCCAAGTCGCTGCGGACCGCTCCCGGTCGCCGGAGCACTGCGCAGCCCGAGCCGCCGCCACCTTGTCACCGTCTCCGCAAAGCGCACCCGGCCGCTAAACTGCAGACTCGGCGCAAGTTCAGCGCGAATTCGAGTACCAGCGACACGTGTCGCGTTTGTGTTCAATTCAAACCCGGTAAAACCCCCATCCAGCCCTTACTTGTTTTTAGTTGAGTTAATAAAGTCCCTAACTTCTGTTCTTTTGCGTTTTTACAGGTTTAACAAGTTTTAACTTTGTTTTCTTACAGAAAGGTCACCGGACAGAGTTGTTTATTTTGTTTTTTTCATGATTCCTAATTCTCTTTTTTCCAATTTTGTTCATAATCTATTTGTTTGTTATAATAATTAATTCTAATCATCTTTTAATTTAATTGTTACTACTATCCTTTTCCTAGACATTCATGAAAAATTTCCTAAAAAATATATTGATTGTGGTTTTATTTATTTATTTATCTGACATTGATCAATTTTCATTATTTTTGCTAACATTCTCATCTCTCACTATTTTCATGTACATCATCATAATAATTATAAGTTATTTTGTTATTATCATTGAATTAATTCTAGAATCCTTTTTTCCATTCTGACAGAGTTTAGCTCGAGGTTTTTTAGAACCTCTAAGAAGAAGGCTATTTGACTGCCACACGCATCAACAAATCTCCGAGGCAACTTGACCGTCTCCAACATTCACGGCAATTCGACCGCCGCTTCACCGATTTGACAGGTACGCATTCTAACCCCGAGTTCTCCCGATCCAACGGGAGCGAACTACGTGGGCTTTGATCCCGATTCAAACGGGTACGTAGGCAATTTGGAAGCCCATAATCCAGGCCCAAGTCCAATTAACTAAAATTAATCCATTGTTTGAAAATAAAAAAATTAATCATTTTGCATTATTTAATTTATGGGAATCGGCTTTTATTTTGTTTTAAAAATTATTTTCAGACAAATTGGATGCCTAACACCTTCCCAATTTGTACCCAATCCCCGGACTTAAAATCTCTGGTTTTCACAGAATCGCCTTTTCTAAATTTCGGAGTCAAAAATTGGGTTTTTCCTTAATTTCCCATTTTCTAAAAAATAAAGGTGGCGACTCCCTCGTTTTCCCCAAAATTGACGGAAAAGCCCCCGACGAGCGGCCCTCCCGCTCACAGCCATCGCTCCACTTTAATTGTTCAAGTGATCTATCTCCTTCCTATACTCGTGGCAAGCCATCACTCTATGACAAAATCTAGCATAATTACCTTGATACAGTAATACTTTTCTCTATCGAGCAAAAGCATACCACAATTATTATCTGACCAAAATAATAATGCATGAACTATCCGAGTAATTAAACAAGTATCATGGAATAATAATTCATAGAACTAAAATATCAAACCTTGGGTTCAAGTTTCACAATAAATCCTAGAATATAAGATAAACTATTAGCTACTAAACATAATTAAAATAAAAGAGATGAAAAAATGATGTTGCTGGCGGTGGCTCCTGGTCCGATTTGCTCCTGTGCGTTTCTCAACTTTGCGAGCCCCCTTCAACCTAAATTTCCAATTGGTTTTATAGGCACATAACCACAAGCCCAAATCTCACTAGAAGTCTCAAACCAAATGAAATTGCTTTCTGTCTTCACGTGCGCATGGATTGTGCGCTGACTTATCTCTTTTGCCCTTCACTTTACATCATGTGTCAACTTTGATCCGAAACTCTTATCCTTATTCCACTTTACTCCTTCAGCCGTAATCTCTCAATCAAATTTGCTCCCAACTCCTCATTTCTTACCAATTTAGCACCGAATTCCTCAATTTTGCTCCAATGCCTTCCAAAGTAGAATCCTACCAAACTCTTGTGTAAAATAATGAAAACATAGCAATTACTTGAGTTTATATGCAAAATTGAGGATAAAATATATACAATATTGTGCACTCATCATATACTAGGTGTTCATACTCCTTCCTTTCCTACCCTTTAGGTTGTGCAACATATACATCCTCACTTAAGTCTCCATGTAGAAATGCAGACTTCACATCCAGCTGCCATATAACCCAACCCTTTTGTGTTGCCAAGGCAATCACCATTCTCACTGTATCAAGTCTGCCTACTGGTGCATACACCTTATTATAGTCGATCCCAGCCTTTTAAGAGTATCCTTTTACCACCATTCTGGCTTTATGTTTGTCAATCTCTCCATGCTCATTATATTTTGTTTTGTAAACCCATTTAACTCCAATCTTCTTTGCTCCAGGATGGTAGTGATGTCAAAGTCCATGTGTTGTTTCTTTCAATGGAACTAATTTCAGCATCCATGGCTTTTTCTCCACTCCTCATATTTTGTTGCATCTTAATAAAAATTGGATCTAGATTTAATGTAGAACCTACATCAACAACTAGAGCCACGAGTCCCTCTTCATCAGATAGGTCTGGATTATTAGGTGAGTTGATGAATGTGCTTAGCAAGAATTCAAGGAGTTGGATAAAATTCCAGACCTAATTACTACACTAGAGGACTATTCTCATAATGTTAAACCAAGAAAAGTCTCATCACTTGCATTCAACATTATGGCTTTATATTAAGCCAATAAGGTCTCCTAATACATTATACTAACTTTCTCAAGTTAATCCTAAAGTATCAAGGGTAATTCCCTAGGTCAAGTTCAATAAAATCTCTATCGAGCATTTCATCGAACACTTGGTAGGTGTAGAAAAGTAGAGAGCTCTTCTACTCCTACACCTTGAAACTGAAGAATTCCCTATAAATTCAAACATATACACATTCAAGCAACCATGAACCACCCAATAATACTACAAAAATTAACCAACCCTAGGAGATGAGGAACCACTCTTCAATCACAATATAACACATAAGCTTAAATAAAATGAATAGCAAGAATAATTGATGTGAGTAGAAGGAACTCTTCATTGATGCAAGAAATTCTTCAAATCATCCACAAAGCTCATAAATTCGTAGCTCCATGATGAATAAAATGAGAGAGGAGCAAGAACTCTAAAACCTATGAGAGTAAAATGTGGAGCTAGAACTAGAGAGAGGATGGAGTTTTTGATGAAAATCCTCCAAAAGTAGCTTACATATCCAAAAATGAGTAACAATAATGAGTGGAAGAGTACTTTGGATGTTCCAACAAGCAATGACCATGCTTGAGTCTGAAATGAGAGAAAATCCGGAAGTTTTTCTAGCAACTCCTTCTTTCCTGAAGCCAAAATGAAGCTGGAAATGTCTTTTATAGGGCAGTGAGAGATCGCTTACTAAGGTTGAGAGATCCCTCACAAAGGCATGTGGGCGATCGCTCACTACATTTTTAGCCGCGCATCGGCCGCTCACTACCATGCAGCTACGGGTGAAAACACTCCTCACGGTGAGCGACCGCCCACCGTCCTTCCTCGATCGCACACTGGCCGCTCACTTGGTTTGACGCCTTCCCAACTCCCTTAACTTCTCCATGCAGCTTGGTCCATTCCTTCACTCTTCTTTGAAAATCAACTCGTTTAGGACTCATTTCCTCTTTGAATATGTGAAACCTACAAAAACTCTTGCCCCAATACTAAGAACTAGCAATAATTATCGTAAAAACCACTATTTAGAGGTGAAAATAAATCAATAAAGCGCACTCATCACCTTGCTCCCATTCTTCTTGGTCTTCTATTACTATTTCTTGGTTTTCTAGCCCAACTACTACTGGCCCTGCTATATTCTCTTGAATTTGCTGTTCTTTTCCCTCTTCACCTTCTTCAGTTATCAAATAATCATTCCAGTCTAAATTCACAAGTGTATAATTCTTATGAGAATCATTCCAATTCCAGGTTTTGTTTTCTTCAAACACAACATTTCTATTGATTATGATCTTTTGTGTTCTAGGATAAAAAAGCTTGTATCCCTTAGATTCCTCACTTATACCAACAAACACACATGTCAAGCTTCTTTTATCCAACTTCCCACATTTGGCTTCTGGTATATGAACATGTGCCAGTGCACCAAAACTTTATGGTGACTAATTATAGGTTTTATATCACTCCATGCCTCCTATGGGGTGATATTCTTCAAGGCTACTGTAGAAGACCTATTTAGGATGTAGAAAGCAAGATTTACTGCTTCAGCCCAGAAACATTTTGGCATTCCTCTATCAGAAAGCATAGACCTCACCATATTCATTACTGTTCTGTTTCTCCTTTCTGCCACTCCATTGTGTTGGGGTGTATATGGGGTAGTGAACTATCTTTTGATCCCTTGTTCTTCACAAAAATCATTGAAATCTTTCGAGGTGAATTCTCCACCTCTATTTGTTCGCTAACACTTAATAGACATCTCTACTTCCTTTTCAACTCTTATTTTGAACTTCTTAAAGTGTTCAAAGGCTTGAAATTTTTCTCTGCTAGAAGAAATAACTATCCTTTTCTAGAAAAAATCATCAATAATACATAAAATATACCTCTTTTCGCTGTTGGATGGAGGTGAGATAGGCCCACATATGTTTGGATGCAACAACTCTAGCTTGGCTTCAGCTCTCCAGGTACTTTTCTTTGGGATTGGATCTCGGTGTTGTTTTCCTTCCATGCAGCTTGTGCATGTTTTTGTTTCATCAGGGATGGTGGGGAGACCATGAACCATCCCTTGTTTATGGAGAATTCTCAAACCAGTGTAGCCAAGGTGTCCATACCTTCTATGCCAGATTGAAGATGAATCATGAATGTTTGTTTGAAGACACTTGATTGTCTCTGAATGAACTACAAACATTCTATTGCTGCTCATGTATATATTCATTATCAACCCCTTCTCAGGATGGAAAATCTTGCACAAACAACCTTGAATTAACATGCTCAAACCTTTTTATTGCATTTGCCTCATACTTAACAAGTTATTTATGAGATCAGGAACAAAATAGACATTAGTGAGGACATACCTGATCCTTGCAAAGTCTACCTTCACCACACCTTTGCCTGCTACTTTCAGTTTTCTGTTGTTTCCAAGCCTGGCCGTATGTTCAAAATATTCATCCAGGCTTGTGAACATCTCTCTATAGCCACTCATGTGATTTGAACATCCCGAGTCCAGAAACCATTCATCCTTTTTCGTTTGTTCTTCCTCATGAGCCATTAGAAGCATCTTCTCCTACTCATCTTCCACAGTGTAGTTAGTCTCCTGTTGCTAGGACATTCATACTGAAAGTGTCCCAATTTTTGACAATTGTAACATTCAATTCTGAATTTTTCAAAATGGTTCCAATTTTGAAACCTACCACGCCCTCTTCCTCTACAATTCCATCTTCCTCGACCTCTACATTTATCTCCATTCCTTTCATCAAATATCTTTAGAGCCTGCTCATTATTTTCTTGTTTTTTGAATTTCTGTTCATGAACAAGAAGAGAGCTCTGTAGTGTTTTTATTGAGAGCTCATCCACATCCTTTGACTCCTCTATTGAGCACACAATATAGCTAAATTTCTCAGTAAGTGTTCTCAGGATTTTCTCCACAGTTTTGACATCGCCATGTCCTCTCCAAGACTTCTCATGTTGTTGGCTACTTGCATCACCCTTCTGATGTAGTTTGTGATTGATTTTCCTATTTTCATCTCTAATATCTCAAAATCCCTCCTGAGTATATTGAGTTGCACACACTTGACTCTAGCATTCCCTTGGCACCTGACCTTCATAGAATCCCAGATTTGCTTGGCAGTCTCTTTCTGTGCCCTTGTTTTTAAGATACTCTTGTCAATTGATTGAACAAATAGTTTTTGGCCTTTAGGTCCCTTAGCTTAGCCTCATCCAAAGCTTTATGTTATGCCTCTGACAGCTCCACTCCGGCTTAGGGTTTTCATACCCTTCTTCAACAGCACTTCAAAACTCCTTAGAATGGAGAAGGTTCTCCATGAGCATACTCCAATGCTCATAATCCCCATCATACTTAGGAATAGCTAGCTGCGCAAAACTACCTTGGTCACCCATCCTTTGTGTTAATGGATCTGATACCGGATTGTTAACACAGGAACAACAATGATTTGAGGCGCTGCTTAACCAAGGCACCAAGTGCTCTTTATTTATAATAGAGTAATCCTAATTCTAGCTAAACAAAGATTACTAATCCACTTAGAAGTAGTTGATTACATAGTAATGAGAGATTCCTAATACTAATTGAAAACCTACAGACTTTAGAAGTTAATCCACCAAACAACTAACAAGTAAAAGCTAACTGCTACTACAAGCAAAGTCTACTGCATACAACCTTCTGGACAGCAAACAACGCCAGTATATGCTGGTAACATACGCTAGGAAAGCTTGCTGATTTGGATGCTACTTCAGAACTAGCGCTGGTATAGGCTGGGATTCTCTGGTCTACACTGGTCCATGAGGCTCTTCTCACAGTGATTGCTATCGAAGATGGAGACAGAGGCTATCGGCGGATCTCATCATCATCGTTCAGCCTTTCTCCGATGAATAATCTAAAATCTATGTGTTTATCGCATTTAACAAATGTGTCAATTTAGGATGGGTAATCTGTATGAAATCAATAGAGAGATGATAAAAATTAGCGGAAATTATGTGTTTATAGTGTTTAACAAATGTGTCTATAGGGCTTAACATATGTGTCTATAGTGTTTAATGGATGTGTCTATAGTGTTGAACAGATGTGCCTATCGTGTTTAACCAGTACTATATGTTTTAAGGTTCAAATATCTTGACCAGTAACGCTCTTCAGAATTTCACCTCATAATTGAATCCTAATTGATTTATATGCTTCTATCGCTATAGTGTGTATCGATGCAACAATTCCAAGTATTACTTTTTCATATCCACCTAACTCATATATTACAAGTTATTCATGTTGTTGAGATTTCTAATCATTGTTGATAGTTGGCAGCAAGTTGAAGCTAAATCCAAGGAAACTGATTTTGTTGTACAGGAAAGAGCACAACATGTTCTTCATGTGTCGTTTTTCTACACATGCACAGAGATAGCATTTAAATGTGCATACATGAAGGTTTTAACCCGAACCCAAGTTTGCTGGTTAGGGTTGGATTAGGGGGAAAGGTGCCTTGGGTAATCTGAATTGGAGACCCTAGCCTAGGCTCAGCCACCAACCCTGAACTCAAAAGCCTAAATTAGTAAACCCAACCTGCTACCCAATGACCCTTGATCAAATAATATCCCTAGACTGCTACCCAAGCCTACCTAAATATAATTCTAGCCCAATTAGTAAGGCTATTGATGGCTGTTTTACATGTGTATGAAGTAAGTACAAGATCAAGTAATAATACCTATTCAATCTCAAGTGCAAGTTATGTAATTGTAGTAGGGAGAGTGTGGTTGACCCCAAGAGATTGTATTTTTAAATTTTGGTGGAATGCTATCCCATTGCATAGTATCTCAATAAATATCTCTCAATTTGCTCTGTATCTCTTATCCCCTATCACATGAAGAAACAAGATCAAAGTTTCAAAGTTTAAATTACAAAATGACAAGATTACCACTTTGGCATCTAGGGTGCACAATATATCATCATCAATTGTGTATTCCTCCACCTCCTTTGGAATCTCTTTGCCATATGCATCTCTTTTTGTTGGTTTTCTCTAACCAATCTGAATGATTCTCCATATTACAAGATCAATGGATTTGATGCAGACTTCCATTCTTATTTTCCATCATTTGAACTGCCAATATCAAGTATTCGTGACTGATTTATACTATGTCCTTCATAGCCAGAAGGGGATGCCATGATCTTTGGAACTCTAAATTGTGAGGTTTACTTCAGAATAACCTTGCTCTGATACCAATTGAAGTATCAGATAACAGCCAAGAAGATGGTGAATTTGTTATGACCCGTCCTCACCGGCCATGTCATAACAGGAAGAAATAAGAAATTAAAGGGCTAGATTGGAAATTTAAAAAGATGTGTTGGACTCGAATGAGAATTTAAAGAATTATTGTGTTAAAAACTGAGTTTCTTCGAGGAGAAAAAAGAGGACTACACTAGAAAGTTAATACTGGGATTGGAAAGAAAATAAAATGTGACGGGGTTAAATTGATTAATTGAAAGGATTGAGGATCTGGAGAGGAGGCTCGGGAGCTGGAAAGCTGCAAGAAGCCGAGGAGACTTGAAGACTAGCGAGGCACCACTAGGGTTTTATCGATTTGTATTTTACTTTTCTTTCTTTTACTTTATAACACACTTACTTTAAACATTTGGACTTCTGTATAAGGACTTTGAAACTTTATTTTGATTTATTTAGCTAAAATTTACATTTAGTTTTAAAAACTCAACTTGTTTAAAAACCAAAGATCCTGGGAGTTATGAGCTCTGAAAAAGGGTTTATAACAGAATTGACTTTGATAAAAAAACACTTGCTTGGTTTTAAAAACAAAACCTGTTTGAAAACTGATCAACGCGTTGATAACAAAGTAGTTTTGAAAACCACTTGTAAAGAGAAGGTAACAAGTGATAAGAAGTGCAAGCAAGAAAAACAAGTGTAGAACACTGAGAGTTATAGAGGTTCGATCACACAGACCAACGTCCTCTACTCAAGATCTACTTGAGAGTTAATTGATTATAACTTATTCCTGACACACAGGACTTACACTTGTCTGACTCACATGACTTTCTCAACGCCTGACATACAGGACTTTACAAGGCTGCCTGACATAGGACTTAGACCAACAATGCATGACTAACATAACTTTACCAAGGCTGCCCGACACACAAGACTTATACCAAAATTTTTGCCATATAAAGAGGACTTGAACAAGTATGAGTGATCAACAATCAACGCGTTGATAGTAATACATATACAAAATGTTCATCATTAATGCGTTAATGAAGACTAGTTTCAGCCTTGTTGATCAAACTCTCTTGTTCTTCAATATTTTCTTGAGTCTGATTGTTTGTGACTTCATGTTCATCTTCCTTTCTGACTTTCTTGAATATTTGGAAGTAAAGTATTGTGATCAGATCTTGAACTTGACTTGTTTGCTCTTCAAGCAATGTCATCAACGCATTGATGCAATGTGCATTCAATGGTTAAATGATTTCTTTCCTTTCTTGCGATGATCCGACTTTGATCATTTCTTTAATGCTTCAAATCTTTCTGATTTCTTTTGATTTGATGTCCAGCTTGTTCCTTACAGCTTACTTCGCAAAATACAGTTGTAATTGGCTAAGAAACAAGTCCACATTAATATGAAATATGATCAAAATGCATATTATCAAAATTCATGATAGAATAAGAAATAACAAGAAATATCAGGCCATCTCTAAACATAATGCGCAAGTTCCTCAATTTCCTTATTTTCTCTTCAACAACATTCCTAGCAGAAGATCCATACAACGATTCGCCTATTGGCAGTGACGCATCACTCAAAATGATCAGATTAGTCATTAACCATAGTCAATCCTTGCATCTACAAAAACAAAAGTAAAGAACAACCTATTAAATTACTTAAACATTAGGAAAAATGTGAATGGTGATGATTTTAGAGGTCCCTCAAACATGCTCTCATGTGGATCTTTCTCATACACATGTAATGCTCTACTTCACATAACATATATCAACGGCTTCTTCTTTACAAGCATGATATTATCTCATCAAATCATGCCATGAAATCAATGAATTCAACATCAATAGAATATCAAGATGAAGAACTAAACATGATACTAAGAGGTTTAAATATACCTTGCACCAAAGGAAAAAACCGCTTAAGGATTATTTTAATCCTTGCTCCAATCCGACGTATGCTCCTTCCTTACGCTTTCAAGCTTGCTCCAATGGCAGCCCTTGGCTTCCAGAGATGATGATAATGCCACCTTGCACCAAGAGGAGAAGGGAAGAAGACGAATGAGATGTGAAGCACCTTGAATTTCTTGTGTGAAATGACACAAATAATTCCACCATTAATTCTCCAAAACTTATCTCATGAATTTGGCACTTTGAGAGAGATTGAGAAGGAGAAGAAGATAGTGGAATCAGGGATGGAAAATGAGGCACTTCCTCCCATCTATTTATAGATTGAGGAGAACTACCAAAAGTTTTCCCTTAAATGTGTCAACCATTTTGCCTACCTCATTAATGTGCCAATCACATTGCCAACCTCATCAATGTGTCATTCACATTGTCAACTAAATTGTCAACATCATAAATTAACAAATATGGAGTTATTCCATGGTGCAAGGTGCATACACCTTACACCAAAATTATCAAAATACCTTTACTTTAATAAGTGGCTTTAGAGGTGGTTATGATTGATAAATGAGGTCCGAATTACACAAAGTAATTCCAATCATTCCATTTTACATATTCGAGCTCCTTTAAGCTCATTAGTGCCATTTACCAAAATACTCTTACTTTGATAAATTGTGCTCTAATCATTTCTTCTTCGTCAAGTTACTCCCAGCTCCTCTGAGCTGGATTATTAGCTCAAAAGTTCTTGGTGCGCCAGAGAATTCTAATAAACTCCCACTCGTACTAAGATACTTTTGAGTTCTAACTCTCACTGGAATTAAATCTCTCAATCACAAGTCAAACGAAGGCATGTTCATATAAATGGAGTTAAGGGTGCACCCCCAAGGCACACACACCAAATCTCCTTCATTGTGGTTGTTAGACTCACAATGAAAGATTGTGCTCTCATCAATGTACTTAAACTTATCAAGTACTCTTCAATGCACTTGAACTTATCAAGCACTCCTCAATGCACTTGAACTTATCAAGCACTTCTGTGTGTTCTGTTTGAACTTCTTCAAACATTGCTTGAACCTATCAAGCTTACTTGAACTAATCAAGTATTGCCTTTTATAAACCCCAAACACAATGATACATCTTCTTAATCACAAGCAATCTCTTTCTTAGAATTTCAACGCTTTGAAACTCATGATTGTATTAAGCAACTGAGATCTCATTCTAAACACTCATAAGTCAATCCTAATCATACACATAGTATGTGGGCCCAAGATTGAACTTTAGAGTATATGTATCATATACCAGTGTCTTTCCTACTAGCTTAAACTACCTAGATAATTGCACCAACTTGACTACCCAAAAGGAGGATACTCCGGTCTTATTTCTCCAAGAACTTCAACAACCAATCAAAGTAGTCTTATTGATACAACTCACTGATAGTAAGCTAAAGTTACTAAGAGTTGATGTCAAAGAATCTCACACTAAGCAAGAACATAGACAACTTGCTTACATTCTTTCTTTTGGTCGCATTTCATGGACATGGAACTCTAGGAACACATCCTTGATGAACATATCTTCAAGGAACAAATCCTAGGGAACACATCTCAAAAGTTTCATATGAACACTAATTTGGTGTTTTACCTACACCACTCCCACTTGGAATGATGTCCACTAATGTGGAGGGGTGTGTCATTTTCTCCCTCTTAAAACACCAATAGTGTACTCCCTTTAACAAATAGGAGGACATGTCACAAACCATGAAATATCTCTAAGCAAACCCCAACTTACTTCTATCATAGGCTAGGATGTATGGTGGTCATATAAACTCGATGAACTTGTTCATCTCATTTTGATTTCATCTAAATCAAGGCGACATATAGCTAAGGTGTCTTGTGTTGGTTCAAGACTCCCACTCAAAAGTATAACTTACCTAAAGTTACATGTTTTCAAAGAAACAACATACTTTGAGTCCTTAGTTGTCTCATCCCTAATCTACCAAAGATTAAGGGTGAAAGACCTGTGTGAGAAAGTCTTTCCATGCCTATGTTTGACATGTTCTAATTTTCATTGTGTAACTTAAGATTGAACAAAAGAATGTGATGATAAAAAACAACTTTATTAATCATCCAACATTCCTTACAAACATGTGTGACACTCAAAGTGGTGAAGTACTAACATACTATAATCTACGCAGACCCATTGCTTTAACATGTCGAGCAAACACAAGAGGTGACAATGGCTTAGTGAGAGGATCAGCCACCATAAGGTCCATAGAAATGTACTCTATTCTAACTTCACCATCTTCATTTGCATCCCGCACAAAATTGTATTTCATGCTAATATGCTTAGTCTTTCCATGATACTTGGAATCTTTAGTCTAAGCCATGGCCGACATACTATCACTATAGATAGTAATAGGCCTTTCCATTTTAATCTGAGATTCCAAGTTCTTAAGGAAGAACCCAAGCCAAATGGCCTCTTGTACATCCGAGGCACATGAGACAAACTCAGCCTCCATTGTTGACAATGTTGTACAAGTTTGTTTCTTGCTACACCATGTAGCTGCCCCACCATTAAGCATGAATACATATCCACTTGTAGATTTGCTGGAGTCTCTATCTCCACCCAAATCAGCATCAGAATAGCCATGTAAATCAAGTTTCTTTCCTTGATAACATAACCAATAATCTTTGGTCCCCTTCAGGTACCTCAGAACCCTTTTAACACTTTTTCAATGCTGCATTCTGGGGTTTGAAGAATATCTTGCTAATAAGCCAACTGCTTGGTTAATGTCTGACCTTGTACACAACATGACATACATCAAGGACCCAATACCACTAAGGTACGGAATGTTTTCCATTTCTTCCTTTTCCTTTTGGAGTCTTGTGGAATATATGCTCACCAATCTTGCACCCATATGCAAGTGGGGTGTTCACGGGCTTTGAGTTTGTCAAGTTAAATCTTTTCAGAATCTTATCAATATAAGACTCTTGTGAAAGAGCTAACAACCTCTCCTTTCTATTCCGATGTATCTTTACACCTAGAATGAAAGAAACTTCCTCTATATCCTTCATGTCAAAGGTGGAGGACAACCATCCTTTAATGGTTTTCATTAACTCAAGTCCACTACTTTCTATCAATATGTCATCTACATACAAGGTAATAACAGCATAGTTGGATCCATATAAGAACAAGTAGACACAATGGTCTTCATGCATCATTACAAAGTCATAGCTAGTAATTGCATTATGAAACTTCAAGTACCACTATCTTGAAGCTTGTTTAAGGCCATAGATAGACTTCTTAAGTCTACACACCTTGTTCTCACAACCATCTTGAACAAATCCTTCATGTTGTTTCATGTATATCTCTTCACTCAAATCACCATTGAGGAAGGCCATTTTTACATCCATTTGATGCAATTCTAGATCCAACTTTGCTACAATAGCGAGTAGTATTCTGATGGAATTAAACTTCACTACAGGTGAGAAGGTGTCTTTGAAATCAACACCCTTCTTCTATGTGAATCGTTTGGCAACCAACCGTGCCTTGTATCTCTCGATACTTCCATCAGAATGTTGCTTAATCTTAAGCACCCACTTATTTCCAATGGCCTTTTTACCAGGAGGAAGATCTGACAACTCCAACATACCATTTTCATGCATTGAGGACAATTTCTCTTGCATTGCCTTTAGCCATTCATTCCATTATGCACCTTCAAGAGCTTCTTTGATGTTGTTTGGTTCATCAACTTCTGATGTAATCAAGTAAGTCTCACCTTCCGAGAGTCTCCATCTTTTAGATTCTCTAGATTCTCTTTTTGATCTTCTCAAAGGAGGATTAGGTGGAGCAATATGTTGCTCCATCTATGGAGGCACATCAATATGGACATCCTCAAGTGGTGGCAACTTATGCACTCCCTCTTGAAGAACATCATTTATATCCCATTTGGAGGCAACTCATGCTCCGATTCGTTTCGTGAGGAATGTTATTTTGCTCTTGATTAATCTCAACTCCCTCTCGAACAGATGTATCCACTTGTGGATTTTGTTCAAGTTGTTCCTTTTGATTTGGAACCATATTTGAAGTCACAACTCCAATTGGTTGAGATATTTCGATTGGAATAGATGCACCTTGTGCAACCGGTGCCCATGTGGCACTTGGTTGATCCTCTTCAAGGATTGGTCCAAAAGAGTTTGTCTTTGCATTCATCAACTTTAGGAAACTCACATTCCACAAAGTTGGTATTTCTGGCGTCAAAAACCAAACCATTCTTGTGACTTATATCCAAGAACACATAGCCCCTTGATTCTGTAAAATAACCAAGGAAAGCACATTGCTTACCCCGTGATCCCAACTTTCCCAAAGGATGGTCCGGGACATGTACATATGCTAAGCAACCCCAAGGGTGCATGTAGCTTAAGTCTAGGGACTTTTTCTTCCATAACTCATATGGAGTAGTGTCAATGTTCTTGGTAGGCACTCTATTAAGAATGTGCACTGCACAAAGCTACGCATCACTCTAATAAGTGATGTCCAAATTGGCCTTTGCCATCATGGATCTCACCATGTCCATTAAAGTTCTATTTTTCCTCTCGAACTCCCCATTTTGTTGTGGAGTCCAAGGAAGAGTTCTTTGAATGCCCTTGGAGTCACAAAATGACTTAAATGCTAATGAGCTATACTCTCCACCTCTATCAGTCCTCAAAGACTTGATCTTCTTACCCAATTGGTTCTCAACCAAATTCACATACTTCTCAAAGTATGACAAGGCCCCTGCCTTGGTTTTGAGTAAGAATATATGGGTGAATCAAAAAATAGTCATCGGTGAATGTTATAAAATATCTAAAACCATTTCTAGATACCACTCTCAATGGACCACACAAGTCTGAATGTACTAAACTTAGTACTTCTTCCCTTCTAGTGCCTCGCCCAAATGGCTTCTTTGTTGCCTTTCCTTCAAGGCATGATTGGCAACTCGGCAAGTTCACCTTTGTCAAGGACCCAAATAAGCCACTCTTGGCCAACTTATTCATCCTATCTTGACCTATATGACCAAGCCTTTCATGCCAAGTCATTTCATTTGTGACCTCAGTCACATGGCAACTAGATGAAGAATTGGTGTGGTTACTTGGTCTAAGTTCATACAACCCGTTGTTAAGCATACATTCACACATGACTTGATGATATTTCATAATAGTAACACTACTATTAGAAAAGGTTAAGCTATAATTGTACTTCAATAAGTTTGAAATAGAAACCAAGTTTCTACAAATACCAAGTACATAAAGTGTGTCCACAAGATAAACGTAATATCCATTACACACGGGGACTTTACAAGTCTCAATACCAACTACTTCTAAAACATCATTATTTCCCACCAATACATTCTTCACGCCTCTTGGGAGCTTTCTGAATACCACAAACCAGGACTTGTCTCAGGCTATGTGGTCCGTTGCTCCCGAATCTACAATCCACAAAGAATTGTTCTTAGTAAGTATGGTACATGACACAACATGTACATTAGAAGTAGTAGGTACACATACCTTGGTAGGATTTCTACAATCCTTAGCAAAATGGCCCTTGTTGCCATAATTGAAGCACTTCAGCTTGGAAACATCCCTCTTTTTCTTAAACTTCTTCAAATTTGGTCCATTTCCACCGCTGTTTCCATTGACCCTTGCCTTACCCCTGCCATTCCCATTGCTACACTTACCAAACCATTTCCCTTTCTTACTCCATTTCTTATTGGAGGAAGAGGTGGAGGCAACATATGTCTTGGAATGATTCTTAAGAGCCATTACTTCCGCTTCAAGTAACAAATGGCGGGCAATGTCATCAAATGACTTAATTTGACCTTCATCAACTACCACTCCTCATCAGACAAGGACCTAATGATAGCCTGCACTTGTTGCTCATCGGTGAGGTCATGTCCCGCTTCCTTCAATTGGTGGATCATGCGTGACATCTTACGCAAGTGGGAGCTCATGGTGTGATCCGGTCTCATGACATAGTTCTTAAACTTCAAGATCATGGACCTTTATTTCTCAATAGAAACATCACCAAACTTAGCTTTGACAACGTCCCAAATACCCTTGGCACTTTCAATTGTCGAAATTTCCACCATTATCTCATCCACCATAGTAGAGAGAAGGGTGACTCGACATAAGCTGTTCTTTTTCTGGTATGCCACATAGGCATCACCATTTCCACCATCTTCAGGAGGTGTAACCTCATTGCTCAACACATCAAGCGTGTCTTGCTCAATCAATATGAACTTTGACCTTCTGTTGCCAAATTGAATAGTTTTCACCATCGAATTTCAGGTCCTTGTTCAACTCAGCAATGATACTCTTACATGTCATCTACAATGATGCAATCACATGTTTTTAATGTTCAATCAACACAACAAGACTCATGCAAGTAACACATTGCACAAAATCACTTCAAGCATGTTCATACATAGCAAAAGAAGTGCATATAGCACTCAATTAGAAATATAAAAAAACATGTTTCCATGGCTTCATACACATGTTCTCCAATGAGCCTCAAGAGGGTTCTATTCACTTGTCATACTTGTACACTTGGTCATGCAATAAATGCATGTACCATTGTACCATAACCTTAAACTATAGTCCTTCAACCCCTTAGTCACCATAAGGATGATTCCCAGGAAACATGGAGGAGTCACAATGGTCTCACTTAAAATCCACCTCCTTAGACAGAATCTCCATTATTAGACTTTAGAGTACGGACTTGTAGCTTAAATTACAAGCATGACACTTACATATAACACGTACATGTAACCATTTGAGAACATGTATAAATCTCATTTATATATCCATGTTCAAATGATTTAAACATATTAAATCATACATTATAAGCATTTTAAACAAGCAAACACATTGCAAGTTCATGCTTATAAGATTCGGTCAAAACTAGTGCACATTTGCACAACACTCAAGTCATTTACATTACAAGTAAATGTTTACCAACTTTCGGCCATTCAATGATTCTCATAGAATCCATACATCAACACATGATGTTCATATAGCTTTCATGTTTTTATAGCATTCAACAAGCATACATATGTAAGAGATCATAAACCTCAAGCTCTGATACCATTTGATGATTTTAGAGGTCCCTCAAACATGCTCTCATGTGGATCTTTCTCATACACATGTAATGCTCTACTTCACATAACATATATCAACGGCTTCTTCTTTACAAGCATGATATTATCTCATCAAATCATGTCATGAAACCAATGAATTCAGCATCAATAGAGTATGAAGATGAAGAACTAAACATGATACTAAGAGGCGTAAACATACCTTGCACCAAAGGAAAAAACTGCTTAAGGATTATTTTAATCCTTACTCCAATCCGACGTAAGCTTTCAAGCTTGCTCCAATGGCAGCCCTTGGCTTCCAGAGATGATGATAATGCCTCCTTGCACCAAGAGGAGAAGGGAAGAAGATGAATGAGATGTGAAGCACCTTGAAGTTCTTGTATGGAATGACACAAATAATTCCACCCTTAATGCTCCAAAACTTGCCTCAAGAATCCAGCACTTTGAGAGAGATTTAGAAGGAGAAGAAGATAGTGGAATCATAGATGGAAAATGAGGCACTTCCTCCCATCTATTTATAGATGGAGGAGAACTACCAAAAGCTCTCCCTTAAATGTGTCACCCACTTTGCCTACCTCATTAATGTGTCAACCTCATTAATGTGTCAACCTCATTAATGTGTCAATCACATTGCCAGCCTCATCAATGTGTCATTCATATTGTCAACTAAATTACCAACCTCATAAATTGACAAATATGGAGTTATTCCATGGTGCAAGGTGCATATACCTTACACCAAAATTATCAAAATATCAATACTTTAATAAGTGGCTTTAGAGTATTTTGATTAGAGTATTACACAAAGTAATTCCAATCATTTCCATTTTACATATTCGAGCTCCTTTAAGGTCATTAGTGTCATTTACCAAAATACTCCTACTTTGATAAATTGTTCTATAATCATTTCTTCTCCGTCAAGTTACTCCCAGCTCCTCTGAGCTGGAGTATTAGATCAAAAGTTCTTGATGCGCCAGGGAATTCCAGTAAAGGGACCTGCTATTTTAACCGATTGATCGAGAAATGCTTTGATGCCATGTGGTACTACGCATCCTTGATCGACTCCGCCGCCATACGCCTGACGGTTTCCATGATTATCTCTGTTATGATTCGTCCTCTCGGACGTTCATAAAAAAAAGAATAAAAGAATTCAAGATTGGGAATAAAACTGGTTAGAAAATTTCAGATTAAAATTGAGATTCTTAATAAAGTGAAAGGACTGAATTGCCAATTATAGAGTACGACATATGAGCTCATACCTTATGTTATGTGAGCTTAGCGTTACTATTACCCCCTTTTTTACCTTTAGCTTAAAGAAAAAAAGGCTTTCATTTACTATTAGAAAGATGTTATGCCCCCCAAAACGACCTATTTCAGTTCCTCCTTAAGCCTTTGCAGCATTTTCTATCGATCTGGGCGGGAGCTATCCTAATGTCCTTAACTAGCTACTCCAACCCACTGTCATTCCTATTTCTAACTATTATTTAAATTCTTAAAGTTTTATTAAAGATTTCTAGTTTTCTTTCTTTAAAATATTTCAAGTTTTAAAAAGATCCTTGGGCATTGTGAACTCAAAACCCACCTTCTTATCTACCAGTTTTGGGTTCACAACAATCTCCATTGGCAAGGTCAAAAAGCTTCGATTCAGGTCTCCGTTTTCCATTCCTCCGTAATAGAGGGGTCTTCATAAACAACAGGGGTGGGTTAGTGTTAAACCAGAAAGGAGATTTCAGGGTTCGAGAATGAAAGGGTTAAGGTTAAAAATGCACAATATGTAGTTCGGCGGGTTTTATAAAACAAATTGAACGCGTAGAAAGAGGATACAAGCGAAGAAGAAGACCAAAGGGGGGTTCTGAAAATAGGTGTTATTAAATACCCAATATTTAAACCAATAAATCTATCAGTGGCCAATTGAGGTGTGAATAAAACCGTAGGGATTAACATTTTGTCCAAAATATGTGCCAATTATGACACAACATAAACAAAAAAAGTGACACAAAACCCTAGAATCACGCCATGCCTACTCGGGTCCAATCATAACCTTTTGACAATTAATCACAACAAGAAACTTGTGAAAGTTTCTTTTTTTGTATTCACTAATTTAATCACCATCAAACAATGGGTATTGTAGTTCATATCAACTAAATACGGTTCATGATTCTTCAATATTATTGATAAAATGTAACATCATCCTTCCCATCAAGTATTTCATAGAAATAAATGCTAAAATATATACTCAAATAAATTAGCAAGTTTAAGAGTGGAGATAAATTTTATTATTTCATGAATTTCATTCTTACATAACATTAATTCTAAAATGAAGCAATTAAATCAATTGAATCGAAAAGTATACCAACGTGATTTGTCCTTACTATCTCTATCTTATGCTTAACTTGAAGCCATATCGGGACTTCATACATCATTTCTCACCATGGAAAGAACTTTCTCTCATTGACGAATTCTAAAATGAAGTAATTAAATCAATTGAATCGAAAAGTATACCAACGTGATTTTTCCTAACTAACCCTTTCTTATACTTTAACTTGAAGCCGTTATCGGGACATCATACATTATTTCTCACCATGGAAAGAACATTCTCACATTGATGAATTTAAAAGGTCATACAGTAAACAACTTTGAAACAACAAATGACCACTTTACCGTATTAAGAAATGGCGTTTCCAATTAAGCTACCATAGTACTTAAAAGAACGGATTTCACTTCAAATTGAAAATCAATTTTTACACCACAAAACCCGATTTCTTTCATCACCAAGTGTTTAGTAGAGGCTAATAAAGAGAGTACTTCATAGTTTGAATGAATACAACTCTTCATTAACATCAAAATAAGGATATTACACAAACACTGACACCAAAAAACAATTGTGAGTGCTAAATCAGAAACTGATATACTTGGAGGTGGTACCTCAAGTACCTAAGAATATTAGGTGGTACCTAGGATTAGAACTTTTTGAAGGAGTGCCAATGCATGTCCATCACATGTCAGTTTTAGAAATTATTGATGTTTAAAAACAAAATAAAATACAGTCATACACTCTGTTTTAGTGAGTTATTTTCATGAAAGTTTTTACGTAAAAAAGTCCATTTTTGCCACCGATGTTTGGCCAAAAGGCCCTATTTGCAATTATTTTAAAAAAATGGGTGCGCATTTGTATTTTTTATTTATTTTCGGGTCCAATATTACCTCTCTAATTATTTTGGACCCTTATTACCATTAAACTGACTAACGACAGATTTATGCGGGAATATTCCGTAACGGAAATGCCACGTGTTCATTATAATCTTATATGGCATCCACTTGAACAAATTATTAGGCCAGGTCATTAATAAAAAAAAATAAATAAGCCAGATAACCACTCCCCTTCGTTATAGTTTACTCTCCCTCTGCAATTCATCTACGCAAATCAAGTTCGTCGACTATAACTATGAATAAGCCATGTCCGACAGCGTGAAGTCCGATCTCCTCCTCAAATCCAACCCTGTTCATAAGAAAGTCCTTGTTCTCATCCATGACGACAAGCCTGTCTACGAATCCCTCGTCATCGTTCAGTACATAAACGAGGTTTGGTCCACCGGCCTTGCCATCCTTCCCTCCGATCCTTACAATCGCTCCACCGCCCGCTTCTGAGCTTCCTACATCGTTGACAAGGTTCAATCTTTTTCATCTGGGCAACGATATTATCTATGTAATTTGTTCAGTAATGATCACTTGATTAATTATCCATCTTGTAGTGGTTTCCGGCCATGAGATCAAGTGGGTTAGCTAAAGGCAAAGAGGGTGTGGAGGCAATGACCCGAAACTGGGCAGCGGGCGAAATGCGTTTGTCAAAGATTAAACTAAGGAGTCTTTCCGCATCCTTTTGCGATTTGGTTCCGACAGACAAGATCTTGCTGATCCGATCGCGTATGTCGTTCCTAAAGAGAGATCCGTCACCGTCAACGCGTCGGTGGATTCGAAAACGTGGCGGCGAGAATCTCAAGGCCTCACTGTTATGAACATCGTGGAATCAAACCTGAAACCCTACATTTGCCAATGAACTCAGCTTGGCTATCTATTCTTGGTTCGTTAATATTAGCTTGGTAGGATCGTCGAAGTTTACTGGATCGCCGATGTGACGGTTTCCGGCGACTAATCAAACGGTGGAGGTTGGTCTTGGTTAAAAAGGAAGTATGTGTGAGAAGGATGGAGGAAGTAATTCGGAAACTGTGTCTCGAGGAGAGCTAGTTTGAGGGGAAGTTTAAGAATTTCATAATCAACTTCCAGAACTTCCAGACATGAAGAACAGATGCGAAGGAGAAGAGATTTGGGGGATTTAAGCAGATAGAATCGTGAAGAGTAAAGAACAATGAAAATCTACTAGTTCGATGGAGACAATGGAGGAAGATTCGATGAAAAAGGCTAATTTTTTGACAAGATAGGTAGGAAAATGGAAAGCTACATGGGAACGCCACATCATCAAACAATCAGGACATATCATCAACAATTGAGACCACGTAGGAAAATGAGCGACCACGGTGGATATTATGACGATCAATGGTAAACGGGTTCATTTTCGTAAACTGTAGTGTCAGTAACAAACCGTTTTTTTAAAATAATTGTAAAAAAGTCTTTTTAGCCAAACATCAATGACAAAAAAGAACTTTTTCTCAAGTTTTTACTATCATTCACTTGTTTACTTTATTAGTATTGAAAATGCAATGTGCAATAAATTTATATTTTAAAATAATTATTTCAATAATTTTACCAAACATCGACAATATGGAACGAATAACCTAATCCGACTTTCTTCTTTTCTTTTCGTTTTTTTACTTTAAATTCAACAATACATAGCGTTTACAGTAACAAATTAACAGAGGTCTATTTTACAATTGACTAACAAAACATCAAAACATTGAGACGCTAACAGTAACAAATACAGTAACTTTTTTTAGTGTGTCAAATAACGTTAATCGCTAACGCTACCTAATAACGTTAACCGCTAACATTAACAGCTAACGCTATAGCAAAACATATCTATCGGGTCGGTTAACAAAACCCAGCATTGGCCAAACTCTGATATTGATCAAGTGGACAAATCACATTTTAACCCCTCGTTTTTATGACTTATTTAAAAAGGCCTCCTCCTATACCACACCTAACCATCATACCATCCACCTCTCACGTTGCACCGGCCTCTCCTCATCTCATCGTTATTATGCTAATCCGATGGCCATCTCCACTTCTTGGAAGGATGACGCCACTGCTAGGACTCTTTACTCTGGCGACACATCGAATTGGGTCCCTCCAGACATAAGCTTGCTCCAGATCTACGCTTGGCACGACGAGGATGACGCAGTCTCGGTGGCGGGATGAGTGCCGCCCGATGAGATGCAATGAATGATGTTGTAAGACCACCCTTGCGTCGCCTGCCATCGATTCACATACAGTATAACATACAGTAAAGGTAATCCCTACGAATTCACTTCTTCTCCTGGTATGGAACCAAGGATTCACAGTAACCGTTACCGATGACGGTAACGTTGCCAGTACCATGGATGCTTCACATTTGTCAGCTTGAAGCCTCTTCTAGCTGAAGATGTTAAATACTCAAAAGTAAAACATTACCCCTCATCCTTGTGAAGACAGTTGCCACGAAGTATGAAGATGACCAGCAAAAAAGAAAGTAAAAAAAAAATAAAAACGGCAACTTCAATCTACAAGGCAAAGGTTCAAACTTGAAATATGTTAACTCACAGTATGTGTAAACCCAATACGGCGGTTTCCTAGGGAAAAAAAAACATCCTATACCTATCAAATCAATTTTTTCTTCTAATTTTTTCTCTTATAAACGTCACATCATTTTGAAAAAACATTTACTTTCTTCCAAAAAACTTCTTAAAATAACACATCCTAATCAATTCTAGTGATCAAGATTATAAGCTGCTCAAGGAGATATACTCCATTACTCCCACCTTCTCATTCATGTTGTCCCTTTTCTTTTACAGAATGTATAGAAAATGCGATAACATGAATGGGAAGGAGGGAGTACATTCTTTAGTTCATACCCTTTTCTCGAGCACTTAACCCTGCCTTAGTAGCGGCAAAGTGGCAACTCCAGGATGCAACAGCAGTACAGCTTCCAACCAGAACACTGCTATCAAGAGCTGCATAGAGAAAACAGTCATAGCAAGTACACAAGGATGTTCAATATAATCAGTTTTCTAATCATGCATTAAGAGACTTGCATGAGACTAGAAACTACTGTATGCTGAGAATGAAACTGGCAATAGAAGAGAAACCAACTATTCTATTGTTGAAGCAACTGTTCTACTGTCTCTACATACAAGGGTACCATAGATGAAGGATTGAGGAAACCATCTTACTAGTGCCTAGTATATTGTGATAAGGTGCATCAAAGTAAAAACACAAATACAGAATGCAGTATTAATAACCAAATCCAGAGGGACGTGCAAATACACACTTGGGCAGCCAAAAAAATAGGGAGTCAAAGTAAGACAACCGCAACATGCTCATTGCAATAACAACCGAACCTTAATCCCAACTGCAACATGCCCATTGTTACCCATAAATGACAACCATAACAAGAGTAAGGAGAGGTCAGAATTACCTGATGCAACGCAATGTCACAACTCAAAGAAAAGCGAACATCATCCTTACATCTGTCTAGCAACAGCAACATGAGAAGGCAGAAAACAAAGATTTTGATGTGCTAATTATAAACAGAAGCATTGACAAGCAGGAGACAGAAAGGTCCCCTGCATCAATTATAAGAAGCCCAGATAAAGTCATGAATCATCACAAGATTAACAAATACTCATATGTGCAGGGCAGCCAATTGGCTATGCTTTACAAGACCAAGTAACTAAGCACCTAAGTCTTACGGATGTTCAAAACATTCGCCTTTGTTATACATCAATGTACAATCAAGTACCCCGCAGTGAAATGGGCTTGGGCACGATAAAAATCCATCACTATGTTAGACTAAGTTAACCTGCCAACTGATAAGGAGTTTACACAATCTCCCCATGTCTGAATTCACTGTCACTACAATCACCGTTTGTGTCTAGTCCACATGGAGAATCATAAAAATTAAGATTTTCTTGATAAAAACTATCGACCTGTATAAGACCTACATCTGTTACTATACTGTCATCATGTCTCATGGGCTTTGTTAGTTTCGTATCTTCACAATCAAGCATGCTCTTCTCATCAAAATCAGTGCACTTCAACCACTTATCAGACTTGCAAGCATCAGCGATGAGATCCTTTTGACTTCTGCAATCTGTCCTGATCTGGTCCCAAGGAACAACATCCCCAAGTGCTCGACCAAAACTGTCATCATCATCCTCAATTAACTCTGCCTCTCTAGCATCTTCATAAATCCTACCATGATGGTGATCACTCCAGTTGGCCAAATCATTATCATCCAGCAGCACATCATCATGGTGTGGCTTCTCTGAAAGTAATTCAATCGATTTTGGGCACTCTTCTCCTAAATTTCTAACTTTATTTAATATTTCAACTAGATCCCGTGATACTGAACCCAACAACTCAGCCGGAATCTTACCAATCCTACCCTCCAATGTACCAACTTGAGCTCTCAATTCCTGCAGTTGTTGAAAAACCCCAACGCGTAAATCTCCTTCATCCTTACCCATGAAGCCAAATCCGTCATTCTCCATTTCCTCCCTCACACCATATACAGTATCCTGGTCAAACAGAAACCCTCCTTTGTGCCCAACAACCCGATGCATAATTCTTGCATTCCCATCAAGAGGCCCAGGTTCATGGCCAGAATGCACTGCATATAACTTGAAAACTGCCATCCCTTCCTCCTGATACACAAAAGTCTTATCCTTCTCATTGTAATTTGCAATTGGCACAATTGCCCTGATCCGGAACCCACATCCACACCTCTTTGATGCATAGGGCTCTCTCTTGACCATTTTTGACTTCTTGGCAACAGGCTCCCCAGCTCTGTGACAAGCATAATCCTTTACCTCTGCCATAAAGGGTTTATACCTGATGTATTTTTGCCTAATGCACAGCACAACCTTGTGCTTGGCGGCCAACTGCTGCAATCTATGAGGGACCTCTTTGGCAGGCACATCAAATGACTCAGTGTACTCGAAACGCCGCCTCTTACTTCTGGACGAAGAACCCGAGGAGGCATTGCAAATTGGACAGGCAGCCACACAGACCCTGATAAAGCTCTCCGGAATACCATAAAACTTAGCCCCGACGGTCCATACCTGCTTGATTCTCTCTATGGTGTCCTTAAGCCCTAGGTGTTTCAAATCAGCATCGCCGTGGAAACTCATAACAATTTCTTGCCACTGATTAACGTGAGAGACGAATTGATTAGAGTTATTCTTGAAGCATAGGAATTCGTTACCGGTGAGGGGATCGATGTGGGCAGAGAGCTTGTCCTGGATTCTCTTCCATGCAGTCAAATAAGCGGTGTCCTCATTCCGGTCCTTCCACACGGCGCGCCACGACTTGAGAACGTCGGCGGGCGTAGCGGCGCGGATCTCGGACGGCGTGGCGGTCCGTTGCTCGCGGATGCAGCGGATCATCAGCTCGTGCGACTCAGGGTTGAAGGTGTAGAACTGGGAGGAGATGAAGGGATCGGGGCTGATGCGGCCGAGGGGCTGATTAGGGATTTTGGCGGCAGGGTTGACAGGGTCGGTTCCGTCCTCGTTGTCGGAGGAGGAGTGGCTGGGCGATTGGGCGGCGGAGGAGGAGGAACGGAAGAATGAGAGGTCCGGCGGGTCGTCCGGCGGTTGGGAGTGGATGATCTGAACCGTTGAGCCCAGATCGTGGAAGGGGTAGTCCTCAATTTTGTGGGGATTCATGAGCAGGGATGAGAGGGAAGGGCCGGCGTTTTCCCACTGTTCTATCTTCCGACGATTTGCACACTTTCTGACATTTTCGCAGCTCTCAAGCATTCATTTCTGAATTCTTCGTCTCTCTAACTCTCTCTCTCTCTCTCTACCCACTACGAACCTTTGATTACTGTTGAGGGATGTCAATAGATATTCACTATATCCAATCCGGATACATAAATATTTGGGAAACTATCCATTGTTACCACCCAAGTTTTCTCAAATGTCTCTTTTTTACCACTTTTCTTTTAGAAAAAAGTTTTTTTCACTATCGACGTTTTGCCTTTGGACCCATTTTACCATTGATGTTTATTGTTTGAACTGTATTTACCATTAAGTCCGTTAATGGAGGAAATATTCTCGGAATACTCCATAACGACATCCACATCATTATTTTAATAATTAAGTTTGCCCTTGATTTTTAAAACTGAACAAATTGACTCAAACTCCTGATTTGGAGTTACATCTTCATCCCCACCCCATCAAAATTATGTAATAAACTTCTCACAGGCAGAACAATCCTCAACATAAACAATCGAAAGAAAAATTTGAATTCTCTTTTCTTCAAAAATAGAAAAAGACTTACTTTTCATCTTTATCAGCAAGATTGAGGAGAGCAATGAGAATGGATTCAAGGAGGGAGAAGGTAGAGGTGAGGTAGAGCAAGGAAATGAAGGCGGGATGGTGGGAAAGATGAGGCAGCGGCAGTGCTGGGAAGTTTTAGTGAGGCAGTGGATGTCTTTGGCGGCCTGAAGCATGGTATCCGCATGTGTTTCTAAGTATACTTATCCTTTAAAATCTTTCAATATACTTAAAGATATTTTAAAATTTTGTATCATAAAAGTATATATGTAGAGCATCAAAAAGAGTAAAACTAGTTTGCATAAATAAAACAACAATAAAATATTGCAAATCATGTATCCTTATTGTATGAAATGAGTTTTCACACATAATATAAAATAAATTTAAAGAAAAATTTAGATAAAGTAAGTAATTTTAGATAATTTATTTGTAAATAGGCATATACGGATCGTTTCGGGTATCCACGAGTTTCTAAAATTAGAACCCGCGGATTATTGGTTTTTTCGGTTCACGGGTTTTTCGATTTCGGACTATGCGGTTCGGTTTCTGAGTTTTGCGGGTTTTTTTGACACCCCTAATTGTAGGTGGCATAGAAAATGACGGGGAAGGAGAACTTGATAAGGATGAAGATGAATGAGTTGTTTAGTAAAGGAGTCAATTAGTAGATTTTTAGATATATTATGGTTTAAGGGGCAATTCACCCCAAGCTAGGTAAGCGTCATCTCATAAAAAATTTCACCACATAAGTGCCAAAGTGGCGAATTTAACGGAGGATGGTAAAAAGACTCCAAAGGTTGGGTTTCTGGGTAACAAACAACGCATCAAAAAAAAATCCCACCAAAGATCTCATGTACAAAAGAGCAGGATGATCGTTTAAAGTTTTACCTCCGGATGTTGATCCATATGATGCGTTTAGTCGAGAAAGTGCGCACCCTTTACCAGTATCCATGCACGAAGAGTTGCTTCATCAACTCGCTCTGGTAGGGGTGTTCGTTCTGTCGGTTTGGGCATAATCGTCTGAGTAAAGCCAAACCAATCAGATTATGAACATGTGAATTATAAACCAAACCGTCCGAATAAGAACTAATAACCGAACCAAACTAACTGAATAATATTTTAGTTGGATCGGTTCTTAGTTTTAGTTTGTTAACCTAAGACACATGTTACCAGATATTTCAGTTGACAAACACAAGTTTAGGATAGAGTTCCAAATTGTGACAAAACGCACATGAAAAATATAAATTTGGAAGATATCCTTAACTTTAAGGTGAGCGGATATTAAGCAGACCGCGTTGGGGCGAAGATATGTTTAGTTAATGGCCATTTGACTCGTGTAGGATATAGCTATTGGATCGTGCTCAAATCAAGTTAATAAATTTACCCGCTTAAGAAACACCAAGTGCAAGGTGCACTTGTAGATGAGATAACTGTGGTCGAACCCTCAAGTTTCGAGTCTATGCGTCGATCTAGTTGTTCTGCCAAGTGTGTTTTGTCAAAACACACTTTAGAGGGATAAAGTTTTTTGTGGAAAACGATTTACGGAGTGAAGTACGAAAAGTGAAGTGCTAAAAGTAAAATGGAGAAAGTGCATACAAGAGAAAATAGATAAATAAAAGCTTCTTGGGAAGATCACTAACGGGCAATGAAAACTAGAGCGAATGTAACTTGAGAATTTTTAAGTTAGGGGGCTTGGATAAATTTCAAGCAGTGAGCTCTCGGCCTAAGCCATTCTCGCCAGAAATTGGTTGTTCTGGCATGTCCCTCCGATACGCAAGGGTCCCACTCAGATCTGCGTAAGGGCTTTAAGTTTAGCCAAGGCCCGTCTGGCAGGCATGTTGTCCCAGCTTCTCTATCAGGCTTGCTGTTACACCCATCCCCGACGTTCTGTAATTTTTTTTGTGAATTTCGACCGCAAGTTCAAATTCTGTAATTATCAGATCACAAACGACTTGTGATTAATTAATGGAATTTAGTGTTTGGGAGTTAATTTGGAGTTAATTACAAGTGTTTTATATGTTGGATAACATTTACAGAGTTTCGGGACGTTTTGCCAAAATTCAGTTTCGGAGGGCAAAATGGTCACCGAGGAAGGAAAAAAATTGGAAAATCATATGTTGGGCTATTTTATTTTTGGGCCAGCCCATGTGAGAGTGTGAGGAGATATTTGTTTTGGTTTTAGGAAACAAATTCATTTTCTTCATAAGTCTTCCATTTCTTTAAACTCATGCCTTCTTTTCTAATCATCCCCTTCCATTTAATCAGACTTCACCACTCATTTTCTGACCATTCACTCTCTTCCTTATCTCTCATTCATCATTCATCTCCATTATTGAGCAAAAGAGAAAGAACACCTCTCCCTTTACTGCCCAGAAATTTTCATCCACTTCCACAGCCTTTCTACACTAGAAATCGTCCGAATCTGCTCTTGGGGTCTTCAGAGAAAATCTTCATCAAGGTCTTGGCTACATCTTTTCTTAAGGAAACAAGAGCCAAAGATGAAAGAAATGTCCCCAAAACCTTGGTGCAATCCGACGGGTCCAGCAGCACTTTTGGTGCCAAAATCTATTTCTTAAAGTTTTGAGCTTGGATCTTCAACAAGCTTAGTCCTACCACTTCCTAGGCTTCCTAAATCTGTAGTATTCAAGGTATGGTTGAGTTATGTTGGTTGAATCTTCATGTTCTTGAAATTAAAACATGAAGAAAACTCATCCATTTCCTTTGTTCTTCATGGCCGATTTATTCAAGGATTTTTAGTGGTGGATTTGTCTCAACAACAACTCATCCAAAGCTGTGAGTATGAGTTTTATCAAGGTGAGGATCCTCCTTGGAAAATTTTATGAATTTGGTTAAAGAATGGGTATGATCTTCAAGTATGTTGTTGTGTGAAGCATGTAGAACATATGTTGTTCTTGGAAGTATGTGAAAAAGCATGTTGGTTGAATTTTAAGGTGGAGGCCGAAATGTTGGATGAATTTTTGGGTGAATTTTTGTTGAAGAAAGTTGGTAGAAAACATGTTATAAGTATGTTTAACAGGATTGCCCGCAGACTCAGACACAGAATTGGTTGTGATCATTTATGCCCTCAAACAATGGAGGCACTACCTACTCGGCAACAGGTTCCAGATTTTTCACCGACCACAAGAGCTTGAAGTATCTGTTTACGCAGAAGGATCTGAACATGAGGCAGCGACGGTGGCTCGAGTACATGAAGGATTACGATTGTACCATCGAGTACATCGCCGGTAAGGGGAACTCAGTAGCAGATGCTTTGACCAGGAAGTATACGGGCATTGTCAATGGTGGAAATTCTGGGGACAAGGCCGAGGGATCAGATCTGATGATGTTATGGCAACAGTGGGAACAGTGGGAGCAAGCTCAAGTTAACACTTTAACCATCTGATTGGTTGACCAAGATCCGAGAGGCACAGACCAGGGACCTAGGGTTGAAGAAACTCTCGGGTGAGAACAAAGGAGCCTTGCGACCATTCTTCGAGTACAAGTAGGGATTGTTGTACTTCAGGAGTTGCCTCTATGTACCGGACGAATCGTCGATTCGAGACCAATTTATGGGAGAGGCGCACTCCAGTAGTTTGAGCATCCACCCCGGAGGTGAGAAAATGTACCATGACCTTCGATCTCACTTCTGGTGGCCAGGGATGCAGAGACATATAGCTGCCAACGTGGCGAGATGTGCGACTTGTCAGCGTGTCAAGGTAGAGCATCAGAAGCCAGCCGGTACACTGCAGACTCTACCTATTCCTGTCAGGAAGTGGGGTAATATTACGATGGATTTCCTGATTGGTTTACCTCCAACCAGAGCGCATCATGAAGCTATTTGGGTTATAGTCAACCGACTGACCAAATGCACACACTTTCTACCGATGCGAGTGACGGACTCGCTGGAGAAGCTTACCCAGTTGTATATTCGGGAGATCGTCCGAATACATGGAGTGCCGGACTCTATTGTATCCGATAGGGACCCATGATTTAACGCGAGGTTCTGGGGTGCCTTTCACAAGGCTCTGGGCACGCGACTTCACCTGAGCACGACATACCATCCTCAGACAGACGGGTAGTTAGAGAGAGTTATTCAGACTGTCGAGGCTATGCTCAGGAGTTGTGTTTTGGACTTCGGGGGACATTGGGATAAGCACTTGCCGTTAGTAGAGTTCTCCTACAACAACAGCTATCAGACTACTATCGGCATGACACCTTTTGAGGCACTGTATGGTCGGAGATGCATGACACCGCATTGTTGAACAGATGACTCAGACTGGATGACTATCGGTCCCGAGCTTTTAGAGGAGACGACGGAGAAGATATGTCTGATTCAGATGCGGATGAAGGTAGCAAACGATAGGACCACCTCATACGTCAACAACAGATGACGAGATCTGGAGTTTGAGGTGGGAGACAGAGTTTGGTTGAAGGTTGCACCGACTCGTGGGACAGTTTGATTTGGCAGAAGGGGCAAGTTAGCGCCGAGATATATTGGTCCTTACGAGATTCTGGAGTGTATAGGCAGGGTTGCAAACAGATTGGCCTTGGCTTCGAGCATGTCAGCTGTGCATAATGTTTTCCACGTCAGCATACTCAAGAAGTGCATCTTGGACGCCAGTTAGACCATTCTGGTGGAGGAAATTGAGCTAGAGCTGGATCTATCCTACCGAGAGGTACCGATAGCTTTTCTGGCTAGAGATATTCAGAGGCTCCGCAATATGTCGATTCCGATGATCAAGGTTCAGTGGTCACATCATTCTGATCGGGAGGCGACTTGGGAGACGGAGCTGGACTTGATGAGTAAGTATCCGGATGAGTACGGGTTGTTGAGACCAGTCTTAGAGGACCAAGAGTCCTAGGGGGCGGTTGTTATACCCACCCCCGACGTTCTGTAATTTTTTCTGTGAATTTTGGCCGCAAGTTTAAATTCTGTAATTATCAGATCACAAACGGCTTGTGATTAATTGATGGAATTCAGTGCTTGGGAATTAATTTGGAGTTAATTACAAGAGTTTTATATGTTGGATAACATTTACGGAGTTGTAGCGACGAGATTTTCGACAGGAGTCGCCACCAATCTATTTGGTTTAGGTCGATTGGAAACCTAAAATAACTGGTATGCACAAGCTCTAGATCCGTTAGTTAATTACAATCAAAAATAAAAAATTTCGATTGCCCAAAATTGGTACCACAGGGTTTATTTCATATTTTGTTTGATTTCTCTTTTATTTGATTTTTTTATTTATTTAAATGATACACAAAATAATTAATTCTAATGACACTGGAAATAATGACAATAATTAGCAACATGGAAAAAAAAGAAGAGAAAAGAGATCAAAAGTTTAAGTGTAGTGCTCAAACTGTTAGTTTTTTAAAAAAACTTGTTACAGAATATTAGAAATAAAAATGGTATTAGTGACCAAAAACAACATCTTAAAGAATTATAGGGACTTAAGTAATAAAGGGAGACATATGAGAGACTAAAATAAATTAGTTAAAACCAAAAAAATAAAACACGTACCTGTGTTGCAGGAGGCGAATCCGCGAAGAAGAAGACAGAGGGAGTAGCTCGGGTTCGACCGAAACGACGACGACGACGTCGGCAGCGGAGAGCGGTGCGGATCAGCAAGGCGGCGGCCGGCGAGGAGTGTGGTGGAGACCGGAGCAGAAATGGCGGCTTGGGTCGCTGGATTGAAGCGGGTTACACCGCGGGTGGGTCGCGGTTCGAGGCGAAATTCTCCGTCCTCCGACCTCCGTTGGCGAAATTAAAGGCAGATTCGGATTCGTCGCGATGAAACGGAGACGATGGTGCCAAGGTTTCGTGACGAGGAGATCGATTTGAATATGGAAGAACACCTTGGGTTAAGAAACCCTCACTTGGTCGAATTGTTGGTTGAATTCTAAGTATATTGAATTGATGTTATCTTGGATCATTCTTTGGATATGTTGTTTCTAGCATGATGAGGGGTTGATATTAGGGTTCAATTTGAAGGTGAGCATGTTGAATGAAAAATGCCCAAATAGGCCGAATTGTTTATGTGAAGGTCAGACTCATGTGAAATGGGACATTAAGCCCAGAGTCCCATGTTCGAGTCCTGGGGAAGGCATAAAACTCGTAACCGGGTACGAGAAGTCCGTGAGTTAAGGACCGAGGGGGACGCCGGTTAGAGTCCGGTATGCCAACCCGAATCCTTAACAATGTTAGTAAGCATGATTAGAATGTTTAATTGTTGAATTAAGTATGAGAATGGAACCTTAATTGGATTGAAAAGGATGTTGGTGTAAGAATTAGGTTAAGGCCGAAAATGAGGAAATGGTATGTTTATGGTTGTGGTGTGTTTCGGGGATATATTAATAATGAAACGGTATCGGGAATTGAAGTAGGTAACAAACGATGTTCGGAACATCGTTTTCTAGAATTGTGATCGTAACTGACATACTTGCTTGCTTACCTAGATTTGGGAAAGTATGATTTGAATGCTTAGTTGTGCATGTGTAAGTATAAATAACTATGTTCTAGCTCGGTTTGAGAATCCGAGCTTTATGTGGAATTTTGCGGGAATGTGCGGGATTAGTTCCCGGGGGTCTGGATTGGTGATTTCTGATTTGTATGTGGTTGTTCAGTTTGAATCAGCAGTTGTGGAGTAGTGCGTTACTTCGGAAGTCACACTACCACGTTTCGGGCCGAGCGTCGGGATTTTCCCAAGATTCTTCTGCAGATCGGTAATAGTAAGGTAAGGGTTCAACTTCTCTCGTTATACATTCTGGGAGGGATATCATGTATATCGGGGGTTGAAGTGGGTTCCGAATTGAGGACGGTGGTCTGATGATCCCGGGACCAGTTATATGGTAAGGTACAGGTATGCAGGTTCAAGGCCCGGGATGGTCTTGGAGACCTCGGGTTCTTCTTCGGTAATCTATATCTGCACTGGGTGCTGATATTCTGTATATACCTTGCGGTATATTTTGTTGTATACCCTGCGGTATACTATGTTTGTTATATACCCTGCGGTATATTCTATGACCCTACGACAGTTTTGGGGATCACGACCCCGGATGGTACCATGCCTTTGTTAGCTTCGGCTTCTGACCTCTTGGAGAGGGCTATCGTTCTGTTTATTTGTTTTTATGGGTCTCTGGCGGTCTGCACCGCGTCCTTCGGGACTCTGGCTAACCACGTCCTTCAGGACTCTGTTTATTAATTTTGGTTATATATATTTGTACATATATGTTCTTGTGTTTTTGTGTTTTCTTTGTTTTGCAGGTAACCGCGCACTTAGCTTGCTTATTGCAACCTATATCTTACCTCAACCCTTACTGGGTCCTCCCGAGGACTCACCCCTTCTGTTTACCACCTTTTAGGTCGACCTGACAAGCAGCCAGTGGACTAGAGTTCTGTGGTGCTTTTTGTTCTATGATCAGGTATCTGCAGTTCCGACACTGAACTTCTGTTATATTATAGGGGTAGTCTCGGTAGAGGCTTCAGTCTGCTTCCTGATTTCAGGATTATGCTAAGTATAGCATATGGGTTTTCTCACAGTTAACTTACTTCTCTCTTTTATTGGTCTGTTAGCAGCAGCAGCGGTACTTGTAGGGATCTTCTGATCTCGGAGTTTCTCCTAGATCCCGCATGTAGGTATTATGAGGTTTTCTTTGTCGGCTCTGTAGGTGTATATGCATGCATGTCATCTGCCTGAGCATGTTATGTATCCTAGATACATTCTGCTTCTGTATATATGTTATGGATACTATGTAGGACCGGGGACTCGCCCATGACAGTGGAAGGCGGGACCCGGGATGTGATCATATTCTGATGTGTTACACACATTCTGTATCTGTGTGTTTCTGAGGAGCTTATATATGATGTTATCCATGAACTATATGTTTGGTGATGGTTGAGTGCTCGCCTATTTCAGTGGGGCGGGGCTCGCCATGGATAGTTAGGGTTTATACTGTATACTTGCATTGTTTGGGAATTGTAGGTTGCGGGTCGAAACACGACCGAAGGTTATAAGCGCATGACTCTATCTGCATACTCCGTGAGCGAAGTGTTCTCAGGCACCGGGCCTTCGAGAACGAGACTTTGCAGGCCGGGTCACGGGACCACCACACTTAGCGGGTTTCGGTTAGACCGACTACTTCCGTTTATGCCGCAGCTTCCGCTTCGCCATCGTGGGACGGCCCCGCCTCCGCAACTGGGCGCGGGCGCACCCGTGACAACAGGGTTGAATTGATAATTGGAGGAAACTTGAGGAGAAGAGTGTGGTTTTGTGCCCAGAAAATTGTACACGACAATCGCCACTGATTTGTGCATGGCATGTTACACCCACCCCCGACGTTTTGCACTTTTCTGTAAATTCTCGGCCGGAAGGTCAAATACTGTAATTTTCAGATCACATACGACTTGTGATTAATTTATGAGATTCAGTATTTGAGAGTTGATTTGGTTTTAATTAAAGGTGTTTTATGTGTCGGGCGACATTTTTCCAAGTTCCGGGACGTTTTGCCGGAATTTGGTTTCGGGCGACAAAATGGTCCCATTGGGAAAGATTAGGGAAATTAATCATCTTGATTAGTGTTGGCTGAATTTGTTAGGGTTTTATGGAGAATTGGAAGAGATAATATCTCTTGGATGACTCACCTTGGTGAGCTAATCACCATCTTCCACCATGCAAGGCTTGTCATCATTCTTGACTAATCACAAGCCACCACCATTTTCTCCCAAATTGGAATTAAAATTCTTTCCATTTTAATTCTTTTGGCTGGCTCTCTCTCTCATTTCAGATCATTTTACACATTCCATCTTTTCCTAAACACTTAGAGAAAAATAGAAAAGCTTAAGTGCAAGCTTGCTTCCCTTGCTGTCCAGCAAACATCCGTCTCATTCCCAGCCAAACTGATCTTTGTAGAAGCCGATTTGGTTCTTGAGGTCTTCATAAGAAATCTTCATCTATGTCTTGGCTTCAACTTTGCTGAAGGAAGCAAGAGCCAAAAGTGAAGGGAAGGTCCCATAAATCGGGTTGCAAGCAGACGGGTTCTGCTGAGTTTCTAACTCCAAAAACCTAATCTTGAGGGTTTGAGTTGGAAACTTCAACAAGGAAGGTTCTACCACTCCCTACACCTCACAAATCAGTATTGATCAAGGTATGGGTGAGTTTATGTTGGCTGAAATTTGCAAGGAAGATTGGTGGCTGTTTTGGTTCAACAATAGCTCATCCTAAGCTAAGCTACAAGTATCATCAAGGTGAGGATCATCTTTGATAAGATATGTGAAGATTTGGTTGTTAGATAATTCTGACCTTCAACTATGTTGAAGTTGGTAGCATATTAGGCATGTTTTGTTCTTAGAAATGTATGAAAAAAACATGTTGAAAAGATAGAGAAGGGGCCGAAATGTTTTGGTGCATGTTTGATGTTTGTTGTTGAAGAAAGTAGGGTTTAAATGGTTAAAATATAAGTTGGTGAAGATTTGGGCCAAATTGGAAGGTTGGCCGAAAGTTGAAGGGTTTGGCCGAAAAGTTGTGTAAAATTTGGGCACAAGTGAATTTGGTAAAAAGTTGTGGCTTTAGTGGCTAATTAGCAAGTTTGCAAAGTTTTGGGCCGAAATGAACTTTTGGCCGAAAGTTAAGGTTATGGCAGAAAGTTTTGAATATTTTGGGAAAAATTGGTTTATGGTTGAAAGGTTGACAAAGTTTGTTATTTTGTGACTTTTTAGAAATTAAGGGTTAATTTGGAAGTTCTTAAAAAGTTTAAGAACTTGTAATTATGGAAAGGTTAAAGGAAAAGTGAGCCGTTTAGGGTTTTTGGATAATTTATGGACATTTTAAGCATAAAATGTCATTTCTGTGAAGTTGGGGCACTTTTGTCACTTTCCGCAAAGTTTAAGGACTTAAGTGGTAATTTTGGTTAATTGTCAAAATTAGGCAACTATAGTTAAAGTAACTAAAGTGTTTAAGTGTTTCTGTGTTTTGACAGAGTAGATTCACGTATCTGCGTTTTAGAGGTTTCTGCTGTGGAGCGTTGGTGGCCACAGAGAGTTTTCCGTTTGGCTAAGGTAAGGGTTTAACTTTCTTAATACGTAATACATGTGTATTAGGTTAGTTAAGGGCTAGTACTCGGGTCGAGGATCGGGCCCGGTGACTCCGGGTCTAGTCACATGGTACGTAGCGGTTTGCGGGTTTTGCTTAAATATGGGTTATGAACGTATATCATATCGGACTTGCTCGTGGGGTCGACAACGGACCCATATTTATGTTCTATACTTGAGAAGTCCGTGAGTTACTGGCTGACGGAACGCCGGACCTAAGCCGGTATGCCAACCGTGGTCGTTAACTCACGATGTTATGTGCCGGAATTGTGCCGCTTTGTGTCCGGCGATTAGGGCGATATCCCCTCGCCGGTACCACGCGTTATGACCCGATCATCGGTGTGAGCTTAACAAGCCGTTGTAGGTGTTGTCGAGGGTTCGGGAACCTTTGTATTGGCGTACCACCAGTCCGACGGACTTAAGAGCATCATCACATGTGCATATCATAATCCCGATATACTTAGGATCGTATTATTTAGTTCATCGCATACTAATCCTTTTATGCAGTGAAATATTTTCAAAGTTTTCCCGCTACCGTACCTACCTCCTTACGGAGTTCTTTCGAGAACTCACCCCCACTTATTATGTTTTCAAGAGATCTAGGCAAACGATCTGCGGTGTAGATCTCCCGCAATGATCGTTGTGCATTTTGGTTTTGAGGTACTTATCCGTTAAGTTCGGGGGTGTTCTCGTTAGATACATTTGTGTGATCTTTCCGAGTTGTCTCTGACATGTATTATCCTGTTTATGTTCAACAAACATGTGATTTTAGCTAAGCGAGGTATTACTACTTTTTTTTGGACTCGGCTCTATAAGTGTTTTGCATATAGGTTATTTTCAGCACTTGGGTCTGTATATTATTCGTAGGGAGTTTTCGACCCTACGAAGAAGGCGGAACTCCTTTTGCCCGTATTCCTTATCATCTGCTTATTTTTTCTGCGCGCGATATTCTCAGAAACCACTAACTTGTCTCAGTGCAGTTTAGGACTAGAAAGACGACGTAAAATCTGCAACACGACTTGACATTATAACCGAAAGGAAATCGTTTTAAGGGATGAGTTTCGGGTCCACACAAAACCATTTTAAGAGAACACCGCTTTCACCCTCCGCCGACTCAAAGAAGCTTCCGCAACCACTCGACAACCGCGCTTCCAAAGATCCGGCGGTGGGGTGACATGGCAATCACCAAATTTCCATTGTGTCGTTAGGTCATACATGGAGATTACCATGTACATGGTCCAAATTTGTACACGGTGATTGTTGTGGCCAGATTTTCAATCTGATTAAATGATTTGATCTGGACCGTTGGATGGAGGGTATTGTAGCGACGTGGTTTTCATCAGGAGTCGCCACCAATCTTTTTCCTAGGTCGATTGGAAACCTGAAAATAGTCTACGAGAGATCTGGAATCGTTTGTCAGTTACGTACAAAAATGGTTAATTTTCATACGCCCAAAATTGATACCACGAGTTCTTTTTAGATTTTGCTTGATTTTAAGGAAATAAAGAAAAAAACAAATAATAAAACTAAAAATAGAAGAAAAGGATTTTTAGTAATTTACATAGGTAAGAAAACTCAAAATATCTTGAAAATAAAAATAAAAAAAATAATGTAGAATGGGCACAATAACAAAAAATATTAACTAAAACACAAAAGGTTTAGGCCTAGTGCCCAAAATGTTGAGTTTTAAACTTGAAAGAGTGATGTAAATGAAACCAAGGATAAATAAGGGGGTTTAAGTGAAATCAGGGGAGGAGTAAAGGGACAGGGACCAACATTGTAATTTTCCCAAATATTTAAAACTGCTTCAGCAGCTTCACCTTCTTCACGATGCGTGCGCCGGCGGCGGAGCGGACGGCGGCTGGAACCAGAGTCGACTTTTCGGCGGCGGAGAAGAGGCAGGTCGTACCGGTGGCAGCCGGAGAGGGTGGTGGCGGCGGTTTCGCGGCGAATGGAGCTCCGCATGGAGAGAAAATGGGCGGCCGGCGTCGGATCGGATTGTGGGCGTTTTCTCCGTGCTCAGGCCGTATCCGGCAGTGTGCAATGGTGGGTTGGCTCCGTCTTGTCGAGGCGAAGCCAATGGTGATAGAACGGAGGGATGAAACGCAGTAAATAGGAAGGGATGGAGGAGGAGGTCCGGCAGGTCGGCGGCGATTTCTCCTTCGTTTGGCCACCTCCGGCAACGTGGGATGGATGGTTGAGACCGGTGTGGCGTGGCGGTGCTGATGAGGTCGGAGTTTTGAGGCGAAATGCAGCGGATGTGGGGGAAGGAGGGTGGAGGACGATGGCGTCGAAGTTGAAGCTTGGTGGTTCGTTTCTTTTTTTTGGTTGCAATATTGGTTGCCGCTCTTCTCCTCTCCCAACAATCAATGGCTCAATTTATAATCAGATTTTAGAGTTTTGTCTAGGAGGTTAAACTCTTGTTCAATGGTGAATAAAGCTCATCCCCAACAAGTTTTGACAATTCATTGATGCCTGCAGCGCCTCCTGCAGACTTCACGCCTCCAAGCCTGCTGCCAAGTTCCAAGGTTTGCTCTTCTTCTTTTTTTCTTTTTCTTTAAAAACGTTTCTTTCTCTCTTTTTCTTTTCCAATGGAGATAGGGAGAATTCGACACTTCATAACAAGAGCTCATTCTGGGCAGAAGAGGAGCACGAGCGATTAGAGGATCAAGAGTAGAGCAAGGCGATTCAACAAGGAAGAGTGGAAGATTTAGCTAGCAATTTCAACACAGTTGGAGCTTGAGGTGTTAGATTACTTGGAGCTTTTGGTTAAATCATCTCAGCTTCGTGGAGACTCGCCGACTTCATCTTCATGCTCTCTACACAATGGGTTCCATCATTCCTACTCTAAACTTTTCATGATGTGTAGTAGCTAAATCCTTGTTATCTCTTAGGAATTTGTGAACCCTAGACTATGGGTACTTGATTATATGGATCAATTAATATTGCTTGAATCATATTAGAACTTTGAGATATACATGCTTGATTAATTATAGGATGAAAGTTTATGATTATTCAAGGAGGAAAATAGATTAATTGCATAGTAAACTAGGGAACCTAATATTGTTGCTAGTTTATCTCTAAATGCACATTGAGAGGGGTTTAGACTTAATAAATTTTCCTAAATAAATGCAGGCAATATTTAGAAATGTTTAAGTTGTTGTGCCCATAGTCTAGGTGGAACAAATATTTCTAAGAGATAACCTAGTCTTATCGTTCTTTTCTAGTAAATTAGCTTCTCTTGTGTTGGTCAAATTAATCTATTCCATGCTTAGTAGTTAGTTAATTTAGTTATTCAATCAACCATCATTCACACTTTTGGTTTCGTATTCAGAATTCCAACATAATTCTCGTACAGTACAAGTCTTTGTGGTTCGACTCGGTACTTCCGAATTTTATTACTTGCGATCACCGTACACTTACGGTGAGCTCCAGGAGGTTGGGCAGGTGGAAGAAGGATGGTTGGCCAGGAGGTTGGGCAGGTGGAAGAAGGATGGTTTGCCAGGAGGTTGGGCATGTGGAGTTTGTAATATTTGAAATTATTTAGGATACATTTGTAGTTTTTTAAGAGATTGGTGTTAAAAAAAATATTAGATTTAGACATTTTTGTAATTTTACTACTTTAACGGTGGTTCTAACTGAAAAATGACGGAAGGACCAATGGTGCACAAGGTTGTGACTTACAGGACGAAAGTGATACAAATTCTTAAAACAGAACCCAAATAGGATAATCGTATAACTTAAGAGACTATGAACGGAGTTTACTCCTTTGTAAATGGATGAGGAAATTGGCGGTTCTTTCCATCCATTGTACTTTGTGTAGTGAACTGCCCATTTCAAATAAAAGAAACGTTTACACAAAGAAAAAGTTAGTATTTGATTTTATGTTGTATTTAACTCAACTTTTACTATAAAGAATTTGATAAAAGAAATTATTTAACGCAAGACGGCTGAAATTAGTAAATTGGTGAGATGATGATCAGAGGGTAGAGTGTTTTCTAGGAGCACAATTTATGGAAATCAAAATTATCACAACTCATAACAATTAAAATGTTTCAAAATAACTCAAAATTCTATAACTTCTTAATATTTAAATATGTCAGGGAAACAAAGATCGAATGATTTCGAGTCGTGATCTTGGTTTTAGTAAATGCTTCGAGACATGACAGAGAGTGCCTCAAGAGACTCCAATATCGTCAACCCTCTACCCGTTGTATAAAAAAATGAATGATTTACATTTATAAAAAGAAAAATTAATAAAAATAAATTCTATGCCAAAAAGAAAATCGACCCATTGCTGCAGCCCGATCCAATTAGTTCGGTAACGACTTTTTTTTTAATTTTATTTTATATATAGAGGTATTTCTGCCTATTTTCTTGTTCGTAAAGAAAAGCAAGTATATTACGTTCATAGTAACTGAACTACAATTGATGTCCTCTCGTTGCCCACAATTTATATACTGGGATAAATTGGTCATTGGTTTATTTCTTGGTAATGGTGGATTCCATTTCCATTTTACTAGGGTAAAAAATACCCAAGGTTTTTAAAATAAGGTTCACTTATACTCTGTATATTAGTTTTTCCGCCACAAAACTTTTGCAATATTTTGAATTGGTAGGGGACTAAAATGACAAAATTTTGGCATTTAATTTTCCTATTTCACCATTTTTTTATATTACTCGATGTTGTCACACACATAAACCACTGAGAAACAAATACCAAAATCAACTATAGGAACAAGTCGTCCAAGAAAAAAAATCAAACAACTAAAAAATTGAAGAGAAAAAACATATTTGAAAAATAATTAGATCAATATAAATTGCTCTTATATCTAAGAGTATTTTTTAGACTTCACTTAATGTTGTATAATTTTTAGAACAAACGAAATACGAATAGAAATGTACCGGATGTCCCTTAATTTTAATTTTTATCCTATTGAGGTCTTATTTTAACTTTTTGTCCTCTTTAAGTCTCATTTAAAACTTTTTACTCGTTTGAGGTCCTTCCGTCCATTTTTGCCGTTAAGTTTAACTGATCTGTAGGGAAAATGTTAGTTTTAACTACTGAAATTTTATAAAAAAAACTCTACTTATGCCTTAAAAGTTCTAAACTTAACAATTTAATCATCCCTAACAATTTTAAACTTAACAATTTTATCCTAAAATTTTCAAACATTACCAATAAACACACCACTCACCTCTAGGCACCACCGTCGGACCACCTTCGGAATTCCAAAACCATCTAAAAAATGACACCAAGCCACGGATCCCGGCCTTAGGCCGCCGGATCGCGAGCCCCGGTCGCTAATCGGCGAGCCCAAGCCGCCGGTTCGGCTATCCTAGGCCGCAAATCAGCAAGCCTGACCACTGATTCGAGGCCTGGGCTCGCCGATTCGTTGCTTGGGCTCGACAATTTGTGGCCTGGGCTCGCGATCCGGCTGCCCATTGCCCCGATCCGCGGTTTGGTTTCGTTTTTGGATGGTTTTGGAATTCCGGTGGTGGTCCGAAGGTGGGCGGAAGGTAGTGGGTTTATTGGTAATATTTGAAAAGTTTTGGTAAAACTGTTAACTTTAAAAAAAAATTGGGGTGATTAAATTATCATGTTCAAAATTTACGGTGCAAATAGAGATTTTAAGAAAAGTTCAGTAGTAAAAATTATCATTTTTTCCAAAGTTCCGTTAAACTTAACGGCGAAAATAGACGAAAGGACCTCAGACGAGTAAAAAGTTTTAAAATGAGATTTAAATGAGACCCCAATAGGATAAGAATTAAAGTTAAGGGACCCAATGCACTTTACTCAAGGAAATACTCATAGAAATAATATCATAAAACATAGAGGGTTTATTACAACTTTTAAGGGATTTTATCTATAAATTATATTACTACATTTACATCCTATTGAGAAAAAATGGGATTCCAGTTCATGAATCCGTTTTATACATATAGGAGTAGTTTATAATCAGATGACAAAGTTTTACATGTTAAATGAGGCAAATGTGACATTGAAAAAATAAAATAAAATTGCACTTTTTTTTATAGAAACACATTGCCATGTAATCTCTAGAAATAAAGATAAAAATTACAGTACTATACTAATTCGTAGCTTGTTTCATAAACACCGGAAAAAAGTAAACAATTTTGGTGATTTATAACGTTAAGAGACAAATTCAGATGATTTAAAAGTTGGGGGACTGTAACAGGAAAATACTTATAGTTCAGGGACCACAAGCCGAGCGCCTCCTATTCCCTCTACAAAAGAGGGAAAGATCCCCAAATTCATTTGCAGCGAGCTTTCCTCTTCCTCAAGTCGCTACTTCGAGTTTCTTCCCTCTACTGGATCGGCGATGGCGAAGCAGCATGCGAACTGGTCTCCTTACGACAACAATGGCGGGTAATTTCTCTTCTTTATCAGTTCGATCGACTAATTCAAGGCGTATTTGTTTTCGTTGATGTTTCGTTTTGCCTTTTATTTCTGGGGTTTATGTGTTTTGTTTGTCAATAGAACCTGCGTGGCCGTTGCTGGAGCCGATTACTGTGTTATTGCGTCGGATACTCGGATGTCGACTGGATACAATATTCTTACACGTGATTATTCCAAAATCTGTAAGCTGTATGATATCTTTCCTATGCTCGGCCCTCGTTTTCTTCTGGAATTGTAATTCATTGCTTTACAGTTTGATCAGCTGAAGGTTCGAGCATACGTATTTTTTTATTCTGTTATGCCGTCCCCTTTTTCCGTCTATCGGAGGAAGTAATTATCATGTACTGATGTTTAGGAGGAAAAAAAAAAGATAAATTATAAATGTGTGAATTGATGAGATGTTTGTGGGAGAAAAGATTTATTTGATTGGGGATTTTTTTCCCGTCTTTATGAACACAGCCTATATCTTCCTTTTGTTTAGCAGAATAGTAATATGTTTAGTGGGTTGTGAGGTTTAAGTATAGCTGTGTGAGATGATTCTGGCGTTGTGAATCAAAAGGTTTCCTTTTCTACCATTCATTAATGCTTTCAATGCTTGAATAGCAATTTTATCTTTCATATTTCTTAGGTGGCATTCCAGTTGGAAAAGATGAATACATCCTGTGATATTCATCTGAGTTACCAGTGACTTCTTGCCAAATCTTTTCCATATGCCATCTTTTCAAAATCACTGCATGTTTTGGGTGACTAGTTCTATTTTTTCATCATAAAATTCCTTTGTGAAATAGATTGTAGATATGAAGCTGTAGTTTTCTAGTACCAATAAAATTACTGTTGTGCGAGTATCTAATTATTTTTCAGATTTTCTGTTGGGGTTCATTTGCTGCTGCAGGAATGCACCTTTCGTTTGTATTGGTTTTAGTCTTTTAAAAAAAATGTCTTTTCTGTCTTGCTCAGGGCTGAAAAATGTGTGATGGCGTCCTCTGGATTTCAAGCTGATGTTAAGGCTTTGCAGAAGCATTTGGCAGCTAGGCATTTGGTGATGTTCTAATCTTACCAAATTATTTTGACCTTTAATGACAAATGCTTCTGCGTTTTTCGTGAGTGTCTGAAGAAATATGACTGCCGGATATCTTGTTAAAAAAAGAGCCTTATTTCTTATTAGCTTCTTGAATTTTGCAATGCCACTTGTAGCTAATTACCACTGTATCTTCATACTTTCAACAGCTTTATCAGCACCAACATAACAAGCAAATGAGCTGTCCTGCAATGGCTCAATTGCTTTCAAACACCCTTTATTACAAACGGTTCTTTCCTTATTACTCTTTTAATGTTCTAGGTGGCCTTGATAATGAAGGTAATAATTAGATCCTTCCTTGCTCTTCCGAGGAATGTTGATTTACTTCCATATTGTTTTAAATTAATTTTCTCATCATCCTTCAGGTAAAGGGTGTGTTTTCACATATGATGCTGTTGGATCCTATGAGAAAGTTGGGTACAGCTCCCAGGGTTCTGGTTCTACGCTTATCATGCCTTTCTTAGATAATCAACTCAAGTCCCCGAGCCCTCTCTTGTTGCCAGCACAGGTATCATACTTCTTACTAAGTTGGGGCCACCAGTGTTGTGTCATATATTGTATTAGTCATTTTGATTAATATGCTGCTTGTTTAGGATGCTGTAACTCCGTTGACAGAGCCTGAAGCAGTTGATTTGGTGAAAACGTGTTTTGCATCAGCAACGGAGAGGGATATCTATACTGTAAGTATTTTTGCTCTTTAACTTCTTGCTTTCCCTTGTGGACATAAGAAGGGGCTGTATGTGCTTCTATCTTAAACTGGACACTTATGTGGGGTGAAGTCAGGGTGTTATGTGCGTCAGTACTTTAATCTCTTATCTCTTCTGTTTACTGAAGAAGTTGGAAAAAAAAATGGGAAATTTTTTATTGATGAATGAGATGTATGTGAGTAGGTAAATTTGAGGAAAAGGTGATTTGATGGAGGATTGATGGATTTAAGGAAGTTTTGTGTATGGGGATTTGAAAAAGTAGGAAATTGTTTTTTGAGAAAAGTTTTTGGTGAACACTACCTTAAGTATAGAGTGATTTGTGTGTAGAAAAATGTTGCAACTTTTTAAAACTCTTCTTTGGGTAGTAACTTTGAACATCTTTCTTTTGAGGTTGGCAGTATCTTAGTATGCAACTTAATAACTTGAGTACCATGCATCGTGGGACATAACTTTAATGGGGGAAGAAAGAGAAAATGAGACCAGGCTTGCCAATGTTTTAGATATCTCCAGAGATATATTTCTACCTACGAATTTATTTGGCTTTTTTTTATTTCGATATTTGATTAGATAGTTAATTTATCTATGTCTATTCACTGAAACCTCATACTTTGACAGGGAGATAGGCTCGAAATCGTTGTTATGAATGCCAAGGGTATTCATCGTGAGTACATGGATCTGAGGAAGGACTGACACTTTCGGTTGGCCTTCATACTGCTGCAGTTTGTGTTCTAATCAGTTTATTTCTTTTATATGGATGATATTGCACAAACTAGCTCTAGTTCTTCAGATAAACTCTGTCGGTTGACTGGTCATTTGTTCTGTATTCAAGATAGGATTATCTTTCTTGTATGTTCGTGTTGCAAAGCGTTGTTTGTTTTCGATGATTCTATGTGGAAGTTGCTACATTGATTCTATATGGATGATAATCGCTGGTCGTTTAGGCGTGTGAAGGAGGTGAGTTTGGATCGGTTTGAGTTCGTCGAGTTTGGTAAATGGTGGCTTGAGTTAAACTCATGATATGTTGGTGAACAAAGAAGCAATCCACAATTAGCCGTTCCTCTGTTGAAGCCGAGTATAGGGCCATATTAACAGATGCTAGGCCTAGGGGTGTGCACTTTTCATCTGAAACCATCACCTTGTTTCCACCCTCATCCCATTGCTACATGATCTCACCCCAGAATCTCATAAGTTTTTGTTCATCGCAATCCCTTGCTGGAAATTATCACTTTTGTTCAGTGTCATCCAGTTGCTTGAACGTCAAGCAACAAAGATATGAGAAATCTGGTTATTGCTGTTTCGAATCGAACTGAAAAAACTGGTTTCAATTTTCTTGAATTCTAGCCTTCGGTTAATCTGGTTTGTTATAGTTAAAAAAATGAAAACTGACTAAACCAACTAATTTGGTTTGGTCTGAATGTGCAACCGTAGCTGCTGCTGCTAGTGAGCTAGTGAGCTTATGAGTAAAATCCACCATTTGTTATTATTTTTATATTTGTGACCTATTCTAGTCCTATTTTAAGTTGTTGCTCGAATGTAGTCATGTTTTTAAGTTACGCATTTTATTATCGTTTTTTACGTCCAATCTAACCGTTAAAATGAACGGATGAGTGTGAAGTTACCTTTTTACGGTCAATTAATTGCTGTAATACACCACAATATTTTTAAAATTAAATGATTCTACCACAACGTTTTTTATATTCATAAACCGAAACCCCAACTTCTCTCCCACCATCATTTTTACCAACTATAGACTATATAACTAACACATGATTCCAAGTAGTCGTTCCTCCATTTCCACAAGCTCTCATCATCCTAAAAAATTTTCACCCAAATTAAATTAAAGCGTTATTAATGGGCCCTGGGTCGCCGATTTGCGGCCTGGGCTAGCGATTCGCCAGCCTGGGGCCGCGATCCGACGGCCTCAGGACTCGATCCGACAGCCCTAGGCCTCGATCTACGTTCCGGTGAAGTTTTTTCTCCGTTTTGGATTTTCCGGCGATGGTCGGTGGTGGTCTTGCGGTGGTCTGGCGGTGGTCGGGGGTGGTCTGGTGGGTGTGGTGGGTTTACGTGAAGTTTGAAAACTTTCGGGTTCAATTGTTAAGTTTATAATTGTTTGGATGATTAAATTGTTAACTTTAAAACATAGGGTGCAAATAGAATTTTCAAATAAATTTCAGTGGCTAAAATCATCATATTTCGCAAAGATCAGTACCGAATAGGACCACGAATGCAGAAAAAAACTTAAAAATGAGACTTTATTGGTACAAAAATTTAAAACAAGACTACGATAGGACGCAAGTTAAAGTTATAGGACCATGAGTGCACTTTACCTGAAAAAACAATAAAATAGAGAATTTAGTGACTCAAGTGAAACAAATAAAAAGGACCAAGGGCAAAGTTAGGGGTTCATTGGGTTTTAGAGTGAATTTACGGAATAGTCACCAATTGTGTTATGATTTTAAATCCGGCGGTGGGTCAGGTGCAAGTCGATGGATGACGATGGCGAATCCCGCCGAGATGGAGCGTTGGATGTTGGCAGAGATGTGGTAGGCGCTAGGGCGACCGATCGTAAGCTTAGGAAGGCTAAAGCGATGTTCCAGCGTTGATCCGGTCATTAATTGGGGCGGGGATGGATAGGGGCAGTGTGGCAGTAGTCAAGGATGGAGGTGGCGATGCTGTAGTGGCGGACCGAAGCTTTTGGAAGTCTGAAAAGTGAAGCACTGACGATCCGACTACTTGGTAGATTCCCGCCGATAGCATTCTAGTTCAAATTGAGAAAAGTCAAATCCTGGCACTCAGAAATGTCCGCCTGAACAACTCCGATCAACCGACTCACACCAAGATCCAATTCAAGTTTCTAATCTGATCTGGAATCAACCCGATCAACTCGGATGAATTTTCCGTTCCTTATTCTTAGCTTTTTCTAGGGTTTATGTATCTTGGTTTTGAAATTATCCTCTCTTCAGATGAATCAGGTGTATCGGGAATTAGTTTTCTTGTATTGGCTCTTAGCAATTCGTTAGAATTTATGAAGTTTTGTACATTTTGAGGGATAATGTGTAAGTTTTGAAAATGTTGGGGGTATAATTGATTAAGTTTAAAAAATTGGGGTGTATATTAGCAATTCATGAAAGGTAAAAATGTCATTTCGCGTTCCGCCGTCCATTTAAACGGTCAAATTGGAAAGAAAATATGGCAATAGGACGCGCAACTTAAAAACCGGATCATTCTGAACCGAAAACTTAAAATAGAACCACAATAGGTAGCAGACATAAAAAGAGACTCGCGCGAATTGTACTCCATATTCCGGGACTATTAAATACTCCTACGTCCGCAAAAGATTGCAACATTCGTTTTGACAGTTTCACAGTATTTAATCTATGATTTGTTTTCATGAATGTATAGATATTAGAAATCAAAATTTTCATACATGTATTATAATTTGAAATATAAATTTTCTAAATATATTTTTTCTAAATTTTTTTTCCAATGTTTATCTTTATTAAAAATTGAATCAAACATTGAACATTGAAACAGCAAACTCAAACACTACAATTTTATTTTTGGTGGACGGAAGGAGTATGTATTCAAATTATTATTATATATATATTAAAATGTTGAACACAAATAAATTTAATATTAAGAAACAAATGTTACAATTTTAATGGAGATAAAAAATAGCAGTATAATAATTACTCATAAAAGTAAATTTTAAAAGAAGCAAGTAAAAAAAATATGAACGAGAAAGCTAAGGTAAGTAACAAATGGTACAAGTAGAGTGCGACACGTGCTCAAAAAGTATATTTTGGGAAGCCTCCAAAGTTTGGAGAATGTTGTAGATTTGGGAAATACTTCCTATTTTTTCTCCTCATTCCCTATTTTGGGGAATGAGATGAGAAGTTGTTGGACCAAAAAATGTACAAAAATCTCCAAAAGTGAGCATCTCATAATGCAGGGAAGTTGCTGGAAATGCTCTTAGTTCTCATATCGTGTTACAAAAGTTAAAATGTCTAATTAGTATGATTTGTGTTGCAAAAGTTAAAATGTCTAATTAGTATGATTTCTTTTATCATTTTTCATTTTAGATCAGTTACCGTATGAAAAATCCGTAACATTTATATATCAATTAACAATTTTCCGGCCTGATATGGAGAGAAAATACGTTCTCAATTCCAAAAAATTTCATTCATCACTTTCAATTTTATAATGTCCCCACCGCGAGGCGCGGATTGAAAAGGATACAAGTATCACAACATTTTTCAAATTCATAAACTTTTCTTTACAACATTTTTCAAATTAAACTCGGTCAAATTTTATTGAGCCCGTTTATTTGAGATCGAGCTCAACTCATGCCAGGTTCAAGCTTTGCTCGAAAGTTCGTGAGGTTCGAAAAATGAGTAGTTTGCTTAGGCTCAATTCCAAATTTGGCTCAATTAGGCTCGTGAAACTTGAAAAGGTTGATGTTAGTATTATGTGATAATACTTATGCGAAAATAAATAAGTGTTGGAAAATAGTAAGAGTCCTACTATGATTAGGATTGCTTATAGGATGAGAATTTTAATGGGATTAGAATTACCTATGGGCCTATAGTGGTGGCCGGCGGACTGAAGCTTGTGCAAGGGATTGGGTAGGAAGGATGAGCCCGATAGGGCTGAAACCAGAATTCGCGAATCGGGTCTGACCCGGCCTGTTGACCAATACAGGCTGGTTTGACCAACCCTGTTGACCCAAAAGGGTGGGTTTGACCCAACGGGCCTATGGCCCACCAGGTTTTCCTCCTTTGTACAATTAAGGATCTAACTTTTGAAAAGTTCAAAAACAGAAAAGTTCTTAGGAAATTGATGTGATCTATTCCTGAGATTTTAAGTTTTGTTCAAATGAGGACTTAATTTTCTGAAGAGTTCAGAAATCTAGAAAATTCATAATGAATTGATAAGATCAATCCTTGAAATTTTATTTCCTATTAAATTAAGGACCAAATATTTTGAAAAGTTCAAAACTTAATAATTTAATTCTAGGATTGATGAGATTGGCCCATAAAATTTTATGAATGTGTTCAGATTGGTTCTAAACTTTATAGTTTGACTAGATTGCTCATAAAACGTTTGAGAAAAGTTAAGAATGGTCCTCTAATTTTTAGGTAAGACCAGAAAAGAATCAAAAGGTTTTGTTCAACATCCAGATTAACCCTTATATTTTCAAAGAGTTTGAAAGTGTAAAAGTTACACAATTCTCACTAATAAATTTTTTTTATAGAGTGGGAGTTTTTATAATTAGCATGTTACATTTATTTTTATTATGCAGGTAATGATTATATGTATAAGATGCAGGTTTAGTCTTATAAATTTGACTTGTGATGTTTAATTCATGAGATGAATTCTATGATTAAAACCCTTACTTGAACACTTAGAAAAATACTTCAAGTTTAATATTAAGTTGAAAGTGATAAATCAAAGAGTTTGATTAATCGTAGCCTTTTCATTATACTTAATTATATGAGATTTTGTTACGTTTAGTATGGATCGCCAATAAATTTTGGGGCATGCTAAATGTAGCAAATTACATTGTTAGATGTACATGAGATGTGCATAGGGTGATGAAATTTAGTGCTACCGCTAATAAAATTTAGGGGCATAGTATGATGATGGTTGACTTAACATTATTTGCATAAGGGCACTAATAAAATTTAGGTTTATGCAAATAGGAGGCTAAACAAAATGAGGGTCACATGAGATGTGATTAACAGGAGTTGTTTATCTTTCATGTCTGTTGTTGGATCGCCAATAAAATTTGGGATTATGATAGATAATAATTGAAACTCGTTCCTACTACTAAAGACTTTATTTGTTAAGGGTGTCAAATTCTGTCTGAATTAATAGGAGGATAATTTCTGAATTTAAGACCTTATTCATAAATTTACATGTTGATTCAATGTTTGCCTATTGTTTTTTGTTTTTTATTATAGATTAGTGAAATCTAATATGGTATGTTTATGATTTCTATAGCATCTTTTTTGGAGAAATAAGTTTGTTGGTCTTGATTGTTCAACTTAGTTAGAGATTGTGAGAAGGTTTCTAGATCTTGAGAAGATCACATGATGCACCACCAATTACTTTAAGGTTTTTCATACATGGAGATGACACTTTGTGAAAGTGGAATGACTTAATGATCATGAAGTAGATTGTTATGTGATAACATACATGTCTAATGATCATCAAGAAGAAGCAGGTGAGACGTGCTAATTTGATCCATCTTCACTTGCAAATATTGTGTGGTGAAGAAATCCAACATTGAGATATTGGATATCTAAAATGCTTTTCATGGCCCATATGATGGAAACTCTTTTGTTCATGAACGTGGACTAAAAATGAATAGTCTAATTAGAAAGCTTTCTAAGTTGGGTGTGTAAATAGATCAAGAACTTTTTGCTTCATCTAAAGGTTCTAAATCTAAAAGATTGGAAAATAATAGCTCTTGAGAGAACCAGAAGTTGAAACAAATAGGTGGTGTAAATAAAAATAAAAGATCAAACCAAATAGTTGAATAATTAAGGACCATGCTTCCATTATAGATTATAAGGGCATAGGAAGAAGGGTTGCAAGTTCTCTCTTGCAAGGTGGAAATAGAAAAGTTCTATTTCAGACATGTTCTTTGTTGATGTTTAATCTTTTAATTAACGATACTTGTCACTTTTAGTGTTGATCTCTCACATAATAGATGTTTATCTTACGATATTATAAGTATGATACTCTTAAAAAGTTTAAGAAGTTTCATGGTGAGAATGAGAAACTAAAAGGAAAAAATATTAAAGTCTTTTGATTTGATCAATAACATGAATACTTGAGTACCATGCTTATTGATTATCTCTAAGATATTGAGATTGTCTTATTAGAAACTCCTTGAAGTTTAAGACCTTATTAGATATGGTCTCTTTCAATGTGAGTTTCAACATTCTTCCACTATTCTTTTAAGGATAGGCCCTAGAGAATGTTGCACACATGACAAATTGGGTTCTTTACAAGTGCACTCCTAAGTTACCATATTAGATAAGTTTAGACAAGAAATCTAATCTCGAGCATTTGAGGATATAGAGATATCATATGTTGTGAGACCAGTGGGAGAGAAGCTTGACATTTATGCCAATATCCATAAGGCTATTTGGATACTTCTACCGCATTGAGAAGTAAAAGTTTTTTTTCCTTAAAGAATGTCACTTTTCTAGAGAAAATGTTTCTACTAGATGAGAAAGTTGGACATGCGGTAGATCTTGAAAGTTTTTAAGGGTCACAAATGAAAAATCCACAAGATATGGAAGTAGAGAAAGTAAATAAACCCACTAGATCATCTAGTACACTAGAAATTCGTGAATCTCAAAGGATATTAAAGCCTCCTAAAAGGCTAAATCTCACGTTGAATATAATATGATTAGTCTTCACATGGATACATATTCGAGAAGCTACGAAGAAGTGATGAAAGTCATCGAGAGAATGGCTACGAGCCATGAAATATCCTAAAATGGACTTCACTCATTCTAACAAAGTATGAACTTTAGTGGACCTAATAAATATGTAAGACATGTTTATTGTGAAACGGTCTACAAGCAAAAACTTGAAAAAGGATGAGAAAGTAGAGACTTATGTAGATTTAGAGATTCATAGCACAATGTGATTTTCTCATAGTCGTGCCTCTCCACTTTCACAAAGAAGAAAGAGGATAAGGAGGAGGAAGAAGTAGAAAGAGGAAATGTACCTTGCACCCTTAAAAACAGCAAAAGGATCTTATGTCCTTGCTCCAAACGTATGCTCTAAATCTTCTAGGTTGGTGGCGGATTCCTCTTGAATCTTCAAGCCTTCAAGTTCTTTGATGAGGACGGATTGAATGTGTGATGGTAGGGGCGATTCGTGTTGAATGGACACAAAATAGATTCACCTGAAATGCTCTAAAGAATGCTTGAATAATTAGGCCAAGAACAAGAGAAAAGAGAGAAGTTTCGGATTTGAGTGTATGAATGTGTTATGGCCAAATCATCTATTTATAGATGATGTAGGGAGTTACTGTTGGAATTCTTAGCGCACCAAGTACTTTTGAGGTAATGTTTGAGCTCATCTCAAATGGAGAAGTGAGTTTCAGCTCAAAGTGAGCTGAAATGAGTTCTATGGAATTCAACTATGTGTATTGTGGCTATATGGAACATTTGTGATGTTTCATGAGTAGTAACTACTTACTTGCATCCTTTTATACAAAATAAGGGTATTTTGGTAAAAGGACATGGCTTTGGCAATCGAGGTGCATGGTGTATGCACCATAGTGCATGTGTGCACATCTCTTGGAAGCTACCAATAGATTTTGGCCATGAGAGCCTAAAATTGGCGAAGAGGCACCTCAAGGGAGGCACCCCTTCGCCTAAAAGAGGAGTTACTTAGCATTTGGACAAGGGAGTGTACAAAGGGGGAGTAACCACTCCTTAGGCCGAAAGTATGTGTATTTTCGGCCATAAAGAGTTGTGACTCTTCCTAGTAACTCCCCACATCATCTATAAATAGATTATTTGGCCACAACACAAGATATACTTAAGAATCCGAAACTTCTCTCTTCTCTTTGTTCTTGGCCGAAATATTAAGCATTCCTAGAGCACTTCGGGTGGAATGTTTTTTGTGTCTCTCTAACACAAAACAACCTCATTGCATCACATGTAATCTGCCCTCATCAAGGAATTCGAAGGCCTGAAGATTCAACCGGAAGACTTGGAGCAAACGTTTGGAGCAAGGACAAAGATCATTACGCTGTTTTCTCAAGGGTGCAAGGTATGCTTCCTATCTCTACTCCTTCCTCCTCCTTCTCCTCTTTCTTCCTTGTGAAAGTGGAGAAACATGATTTTGGAAAATACATCATGCTATGAATCTGTAAATCTACAAATGGTATCAGAGCCTGTGTTGCTTGAATGTATATGCATGTTCGCATGTACTTATATGCATGTTCGCATGAACTCGTATGGATGTTGCATGCAAATATGCATTTCGGGTTAAATGGATATTACATGTATTTTCGGCCTTAAGCATGGAGTTGATATGATCGTTCATGAAGAGTATGAACCGTATACATGCTTGTATGTTTGAAGATGATTAAAATCATGAAATTACATGTATGTATGAATTCGGTCAAGATAGAAGTATCTTGTACGAGAACCTTGTATGACGCCTCGCGGTCCCTTGACAAGCGTTCGCCAGTGTCCAGGCATCTCCTGACAGGCGTTCGCCAGTGTCAAGTTTTTCGCCTGATAGACGTTCGCCAGTGTCAAGGCTTCGCCTGACAGGTGTTCGCCAATGTCAGGTGTTCGCGGCATGAGGGATTCGCCAGTGTCAAGGCTTCGTCTGACAGGCGTTCGCCAGTCCGTGTTCGCAGGGATTGGGTTCGCCAGTCCCCATTCCGCGAAGGCTGGGGTTCGCAAGCCGTGTTCTGCGAGGGGCAGAATTCGCGCTCGCGAGGGGAAAGGTTCGCACATGCGATAGCATGTGTTCTGCGATAGGCATGTGTTCGCCTGGTTATTCGAAGGGGTTATGATCAAATATGTGAATCATTGTATGCTTATGTATGTGTTCATGAGTATGATTGAATGAAAGCATGTGTGTTGCTTCTTTGTGATTCACATGTATATCTATATGAATGTTAGAACATGATATAATTATGATTATGGCATGAAATGCACAAGATAAGTTCTTGGTGTAATTCTTCACTTGAGTTATTGGCTTTACCCGGAGATAGTCTTAATTAGATGGTAATTCTGTCTAGGAAGGAACTTAAGCGGTACCATTGTGTCCCTCCTTCCTGGGAACTATCAGTATGGTGACTTGAGGGATGAGAGACTTAATTCAAGGAGGAATAAACAAAGATGTGTTCTTGGTGTATTTTCTACATGTTCTTACTAGTATGCATAAGTTGCATATATGTGACATTGAACCTCGACTTTTACTAAGAACCTCAACCCTGAGAGAGTCTTAGTACTGGTGATTAGTTCACCACTATGATGAACTTGAGGGAAATGAGACTTGGTTTAAGGAGGATATGTTATTTCTAAAACCTAAAGTTTCTAGGGACCCTGTCAAATTGATTATAATTCTGTCTAAAGAGGTGGGTTTTAAGCGGGACCGATGTGACCCCTCCACCTTTCCTGGGAACTGTATCAAGGAGACTTATGGGTGATGAGACTAAGGTTTTGGAGAAATACCATATGTAATGTTACATAAGCTATTCATGTATGTGTACATGAAACCTTAAAGTACGATATTTGAACCTTCTTGGAGGTTCAATTAGAACATGTATGTGAAACTATGGAAACATGTTTGTGTGTTTCTAATTGGATGCTATATGCACTCCTTTTGCCATATATGAACATGTTTGAAGTAGTTGCATGTATTTGTTGCTTGGTTGAGTCTTGTTGTGATTGATTGAACTTTAATACATGTGATTTGCATCATGTAGATGACATGTAAGAATATTGTTGCTGAACTGAATAAGGACCTCAAATTGGATGGTGACAACTATCCAATTTGGCAGCAAAAGGTCAAGTTCATTCTTACTGAGCAGGACACACTTGAGGTTTTATCTGATGGAGGTCAGGTTGCCCAACCGGAAGAAGGGCAAGACCAGACAACCTATGTGGCTTATCTGAAAAAGAATCGTCTTTTCCTAGTGACCCTTCTTTCGACAATGGTGGATGAGATCATGGTTGAGTTCACAACCCTTGACAGTGCCAAAGAAATTTGGGACACTGTCAAGACCAAATATGGTGATGTTTCTGTGGAGAAACAAAGATCAATGATTCTGAGGTTTGAGAACTATCAGAAACGAGCCAATCAGACCATGAGTTCTCACCTTTGAGAGATGTCTCGAATGATCCACCAGTTGAAGCAAGTCGGGCACGACCTCACAGATGAACAACAGGTCCAAGCTATAATCCGATCTTTGCCTGATGAAGGTCAACTTGCGCCACAATCCTCAGATCAAAATATTTGATGACATAGTCCGCCATCTTTTACTTGAGGCCGAAGTAATGGCCCTAAAAAACCATTCCAAAGCATATGTTGCTTCTACTTCCTCCAACAAAAGGGGAGGAAACAAAGGAAAAGGGAAATGGTTTGGTAAAGGTGGAAAGAACAATGGCGGCAATGGCAAAGGTAAAGGAGGTGGAAACGGTCCCAATTTGAATAAGTTCAAAAAGAAAAGGAACGTTTCTAAGCTCAAATGCTTCAACTGTGGAAAGAAGGGGCACTTTGCAAAAGATTGCAAAAGTCCTTCTAAGGTACATATACCTACTACTTCTTCTGATGTATATGTTGCATCTTGTTCTTTGCTAACTGAAAGCAATTCTTTGTGGATTGTAGACTCAGGAGCAACGGACCACATAGTCTGAGACAAGTCTTGGTTCGTGGCTTACAGAAAGCTTCCAAGAGGTGCAAAGTGTGTCTCGGTGAGAAACAACGCTGTAATAGAAGTAGTAGGAATTGGGACATGTAAAGTCCCCACTTGTAATGGATCATTATATCTAATTGATACATTATATGTACCGGATATTTGTAGAAATTTGATTTCTATAAGTAGTTTGTTGAAATACAAATATAGCTTGTCTTTTCGGATGATAGTGTGACTATCTTCAAAGATAATCAAGTTGTGTGTGAATGTTTAGTAAATAATGGCTTGTATGAACTTAGACCGAGTAGCCACACTAATGCTTCATCTAGTTGCCATGTGACCGAGGTCACAAGTGAAATGACTTGGCATGAAAGGCTTGGACATGTGGGTCAAGATAGGATGAATAAGTTAGCCAAAAATGGCTTGCTTGGATCCTTGACCAAAGTTATCTTGCCAAGTTGCCAAGCATGCCTTGAAGGAAAGGCAACGAAAAAGCCTTTTGGGCGCGGAACTAGAAGAGAAGAAGTAATAGATTTAGTTCATTCTGACTTGTGTGGACCTATGAGAGTGACATCTAGAAATGGTTATAGATATTTCATTACATTTACTGATGATTATACTCGATTCACACATGTTTTCTTACTCAAGTACAAAGCTGAGGCTTTATCATACTTTGAGAAGTATGTACATTTGGTTGAGAACCAATTGGGTAAGAAAATAAAATCCTTGAGAATAGATAGAGGTGGAGAGTATAATTCAAATGCCTTCAAAGCCTTTTGTGACATGAAAGGAATCCAGAGGGAGTTCACTCTTTCTTGGACACCCCAACAAAATGGAGTGTCTGAAAGAAAGAACAGAACTCTAATGGATATGGTAAGGTCCATGATGGCTAAGCTACATGCACCCTTGAGATTGCCTTGCTTATGTGCATGTCCCGGACTATCCTTTGGGAAAATTGGGTCCTCGGGGAAAGAAATGTGCTTTCCTTGGATATTGCATTGATTCGAAAGGTTATGTATTCTTAGATATCAGTCACAAAGAAGGATTGGTATTTGATGGCAAAAACGCCAACTTCATGGAAAGTGAGTTTCCTAAAGTTGGTGAATGTAATGATCTTAACTCTTTCGGTCCAATCCTTGAAGAGGATCAACCTAGTACTTCAGAAGTACCAGTTGCACAACGTGCACCTACTCCACAAGGAGTACCTCAACAAGAGGGAGTTGTGACTCCTAATGATGAATCCAATGTATTGGATCACATGGAACAAGATCCTGTAGAGGATACACTTGTTCAAGAGGGAGTGGAGGATCAACAAGAGCTAGAACCACCTCCGTCCATGTTGAGAAGATCAACTAGGGAATTGAGACAACCCAAAAGGTGGGGTCTCTCGGAGGGTGAAACTTATTTGGCGTCATCTGAAATAGATGAATCAAGTAATATTAAAGAAGCTCTTAATAGTGCACAAAAAGAAGAATGGCTAAATGCCATAAATGAAGAACTTCATTCTATGACAGTGAATGGTGTGTGGGAATTGTCAGATCTTCCTATTGGTCGGAAGGCCATTGGTAATAAATGGGTGTTAAAGATAAAGAAGAATTTTGATGGAAGTATTGAAAGATACAAAGCCCGGTTGGTGGCTAAGGGTTTCACACAAAAGGAAGGTATTGATTTCAAAGATACCTTGTCACCTGTAGTGAAATTCAATTTTATCAGATTATTACTTGCCATTGTGGCATACTTGGATCTGGAGTTACATCAAATAGATGTTAAAACAGCCTTCCTCAATGGTGATTTGAGTGAAGAGATCTATATGAGACAACCAGAAGGGTTTGTCCAAGAAGGTCTTGAGAACAAGGTATGTAGACTTAAAAAGTCTATTTATGGTCTTAAGCAAGCTTCAAGACAATTGTACTTGAAGTTCCATCATGCAATTACAAGCTATGGCTTTGTAATGATGCATGAAGATCATTGTGTATACTTGTACTCGTCTGGATCCGATTATGCTATAATGACTTTGTATGTAGATGACATACTAATTGCAAGTAATGGAGTTCGATTAATGACAACCATCAAAAGATGGTTATCTTCCACTTTCGACATAAAAGACATGACGAAGCTTCCTTTATTTTAGGTGTCAAGATACACCGGAATAGAAAGGAACGCTTGTTAGGCTGTCACAGAACCTTATATTGATAAGATCCTTGAAAGTTTTAATTTAACCAACTCCAAACCCATGAATACCCCACTTGCATATGGATGCAAGATTGGAGGGGACATGTGTCCCACGACTCCAGCAGAAAAGGAAGAGATGACAAACATACCATACTTGAGTGCTATAGGTTCCTTAATGTATGCCATGTTGTGTACAAGGCCTGACATTAGCCAAACAGTTGGCTTATTGACTCGATATTCTTCAAACCCTGGAATGCAACATTCGAAGAGTGTCAATAGGGTTCGACGCAACCTAAAAGGACCTAAAGATTATTGGCTAATCAATCAAGGCAAGAAGCTTGATTTGCATGGTTACTCTGATGCTGATTAGGGTGGAGATCGTGACTCCAGTAAATCTACATCTGGTTATGTATTTCTGTTTAATGGTGTAGTAAGAAACAAACTTGTACAACATTGTCAACTCTCATGTGCCTCGGCTGTACAAGAAGCCCTTTGGCTTGGATTCTTTCTTAAAAACTTAGAATCTCGGATAATGGTGGAAAGGCCTATTACTATTTACAGTGATAGTATGGCGGTCATGGCTTACACCAAAGATCTCAAGTACCATGGAAAGACCAATTACATTAGCATGAATTATCATTTTGTAAGGGATGCAATTGAAGAGGGTGAAGTTAAAATTGAGTACATATCTACAGACCTGATGGTGGCAGATCCTCTTACTAAGCCATTGCCACCACTTGTATTTGCTAGACATGTCAAAGTAATGGGTCTTCGTAGATTGTAATTAAGTTGGATATACTTCACCACTTCGGTGTCACATATGTATTCTATGATGAATGATTAATAAAGTTGTTTGTTTGTCATCATCTAATTTGTTCAATCTTTATGTTTTCACAACGAAAATTCGGACATGTCAAACATAGACATTAGAAAGGGTTTTCTCACACGAACCTTTCGCCCTTAATCTTGTGTAGACTTAAGGATGAGACTAGCTACGGACTCAATGTATGTTGTTTCTTAAATGAAGCATGTTACTTGGTAAAGTAATACTTAAGTGGGAGTCATGAACCAACACATGACATTGTAGCCTCTTGTCGCCTTGATTATGTAAATTAAAATGAGATGACTAAGTTTCATCGAGTTTGTTTGACCACCATACATCCTAATCTATGATTGGTGTGAGGAGTGGCTTACTTGATAACATTTCATGGATTGTGACATGTCCTCCTTTTATTTGATAAGGGGAGTACATGTTTGGTGTTTTAAGAGGAGAAAAATGACATATCTCCCAACTTAAGTGGACATCATTCAGTGGGAGTGGTGTAAGTAAAACATCAAATAGTGTTCATTTAGAACTTCATTGTTCTATAACCATGAAATGCGACTAAAGAAGAATTTAAGTAAGTTGTCTTTGTTCTTACTTAGTGTGAGGTTCTTCGATTCAGACTCTTAGTGACTTTGACTTGCTATTAGGAAATTGTATCAATAAAACTACTTTGATTGGTTGTTGAAGGTCTTAGAAGAAAAGTGGAATATCCTCCATTTGGGTAGTTGAGTTGGTACAATGACCTAAGTAGTTTAAGTTGATAGGAAAGACACCGTTTTATGATGATACACATGCTCTAAATTTAATCTTGGGCCCACATACTATGTGTAGTATGATTTAGATTGAATTGTGAGCACTTGTGAATGAGATCTCAGCTTCTTAATACAATCATGAGTTTCAAATGGTTGAAATTCAAGAAAAGGTTTGATTGTGATTAAGTGAAGTGTATCATTGTGTGCAGGGTTTGTAAAGGCACCACTTGATGAGTTCAAGTGAGCTTGAAGAAGTTCAAGCATGTTTGATAAGTTCAAACAATACACCGTTGCTTGATTGGTTCAAGCATGTTATTTTGAAGAGGACAAGCTTTCATTGTGAGTTTAACAACCACAATGAAAGTGATTTTATGTGTATGCCTTGGGGTCGCACCCTTAACTCTACTTGTGTGAATGTACCTGTTTATTTTGGTCTACATATGTGTTAAAGAAATTTTATTTGAGTGGAAGTTCACAATCAAAAGATAAATTAGTGCGAGTAGGAGTTTGTTGGAATTCTTAGCGCACCAAGTACTTTTGAGGTAATGTTTGAGCTCATCTCAAATGGAGAAGTGAGTTTCAGCTCAAAGTGAACTGAAATGAGTTCTATGGAATTCAACTATGTGTATTGTGGTTATATGGAACATTTGTGATGTTTCATGAGTAGTAACTACTTACTTGCATCCTTTTATACAAAATAAGGGTATTTTGGTAAAAGGACATGGTTTTGGCAATCGAGGTGCATGGTGTATGCACCCTAGTGCGTGTGTGCACATCTCTTGGAAGCTACCAAGAGATTTCGGCCATGAGAGCCTAAAATTGGCGAAGAGGCACCTCAATGGAGGCACCCCTTCGCCTAAAAGAGGAGTTACTTAGCATTTGGACTAGGGAGTGTACAAAAGGGGAGTAACCACTCCTTAGGCCGAAAGTATGTGTATTTTCGGTCATAAGGAGTTGTGACTCTTCCTAGTAACTCCCTACATCATCTATAAATAGATGATTTGGCCACAACACAAGATATACTTAAGAATCCGAAACTTCTCTCTTCTCTTTGTTCTTGGCCGAAATATTAAGCATTTCTAGAGCATTTCGGGTGGATATTTTTTGTCTCTCTAACACAAACCAACCTCATTGCATCACATGCAATCTGCCCTCATCAAGGAATTCGAAGGCCTGAAGATTCAACCGGAAGACTTGGAGCAAACGTTTGGAGCAAGGAAAAAGATCCTTACGCTGTTTTCTCAAGGGTGCAAGGTATGCTTCCTATCTCTACTCCTTCCTCCTCCTTCTCCTCTTTCTTCCTTGTGAAAGTGGAGAGGCATGATTATGGAAAACACATCATGCTATGAATCTCTAAATCTACAGTTACAAGGAAGGGTTAGAACTCGCTTATGGCCAAAAGTATGTGTACTTTCGGCCTAAGAAGTGGTTACTACCTCCTTGTACACTCCCTTGTCCAAAAACAAAGTAACTACCCTATATGGCGAAGACGTGCCTTCCCTTGAGGTGCCTCTTCGCCATATTAAGGCTCTCATGACCGATTTATGCCTTGGTAACTTCCAAGGGATGTGCACACATGCACTAGGGTGCATACACCATGCACCTCAACTACAAAAGCCATGTCCTTTTACCAAAATACCCTTATTTTGTATAAAAGGATGCTAATAAGTAGTTACTACTCATGAAACATCACAAATGTTTCATATAGCCACAATTCACATAGTTGAATTCCATAGAATTCATTTCAGCTCACCTTGAGCTGAAACTCACTTCTCCATCTGAGATGAGCTCAAGCATTACCTCAAAAGTACTTGGTGCGCTAAGAATTCCAACAAACTCCTACTCGCACTAATTTATCTTTTGATTGTGAACTTCCACTCAAATAAAATTTCTTTAACACAAATGTAGGCCAAAATAAACAGGTACATTCACACAAGTATAGTTAAGGGTGCGACCCCAAGGCATACACATAAAATCACTTTCATTGTGGTTGTTAAACTCACAATGAAAGCTTGTCCTCTTCAAAATAACATGTTTGAACCAATCAAGCAACGGTGTATTGTTTGAACTTATCAAACATGCTTGAACTTCTTCAAGCTCACTTGAACTCATCAAGTGGTGCCTTTACAAACCCCAGACACAATGATACACTTCACTTAATCACAATCAAACCTTTTCTTGAATTTCAACCATTTGAAACTCATGATTGTATTAAGAAGCTGAGATCTCAATCACAAGTGTTCACAATTCAATCTAAATCATACTACACATAGTATGTGGGCCCAAGATTAAATTTAGAGCATGTGTATCATCATAAAACGGTGTCTTTCCTATCAACTTAAACTACTTAGGTCATTGTACCAACTCAACTACCCAAATGGAGGATATTCCAGTCTTTTCTTCTAAGACCTTCAACAAACAATCAAAGTAGTTTTATTGATACAATTTCCTAATAGCAAGTCAAAGTCACTAAGAGTCTGAATCGAAGAACCTCACACTAAGTAAGAACAAAGACAACTTACTTAAATTCTTCTTTGGTCGCATTTCATGGTTATAGAACAATGAAGTTCTAAATGAACACTATTTGATGTTTTACTTACACCACTCCCACTCGGAATGATGTCCACTTAAGTTGGGAGATATGTCATTTTTCTCCCTCTTAAAACACCAAACGTGTACTCCCCTTATCAAATAAAAGGAGGACATGTCACAATCTATGAAATGTTATCAAGTAAGCCACTCCTCACACCAATCATAGACTAGGATGTATGGTGGTCAAACAAACTCGATGAAACTTAGTCATCTCATTTTAATTTACATAATCAAGGCGACAAGAGGCTACAATGTCATGTGTTGGTTCATGACTCCCACTTAAGTATTACTTTACTTAGTAACATGCTTCATTTAAGAAACAACATACATTGAGTCCTTAGCTAGTCTCATCCTTAAGTCTACACAAGATTAAGGGCGAAAGGTTCGTGTGAGAAAACCCTTTCTAATGTCTATGTTTGAAATGTTCTAATTTTCGTTGTGAAAACATAAAGAATGAACAAATTTAGATGATGACAAACAAACAACTTTATTAATCATTCATTATATAATACACGCGTGACACCAAAGTGGTGAAGTACATCCAACTTAATTACAATCTACGAAGACTCATTACTTTGACATGTCTAGCAAATACAAGTCGTGGCAATGGCTTAGTTAGAGGATCTGCCACCATCAGGTCTGTAGATATGTACTCAATTTTGACTTCACCCTCTTCAATTGCATCCTTTACGAAATTATATTTCATGCTTATGTGCTTGGTCTTTCCATGGTACTTGGGATCTTTGGTGTAAGTTATGGCCGCCATACTATCACTGTAAATAGTAACAAGGCATTTCCACCATTATCCGAGATTCCAAGTTTTTAAGAAAGAAGCCAAGCCAAAGGGCTTCTTATACAGCTGAGGCACACGAGATAAACTCAACCTCCATGGTTGACAATGCTGTACAAGTTTGTTTCTTATTACATCATGTAGTAGCCCCACCATTAAACAGAAATACATAACCAGATGTAGATTTGCTGGAGTCACGATCTCCACCCCAATCAGCATCAGAGTAACCAAGCAAATCAAGCTTCTTGCCTTGATAGCATAGCCAATAATCTTTAGTACCCTTAAGGTACCGTAGAACCCTCTTGACACTTTTCCAATGCTACATTCCAAGGTTTGAAGAATATCGAGCCAATAAGCTAACTGTTTGGCTAATGTCAGGCCTTGTACACAACATGGCATACATTAAGGAACCTATAGCACTCAGGTATGGTATGTTTGTCATTTCTTCCTTTTCTGCTAGAGTCGTGGGACACATGTCCCCTCCAATCTTGCATCTATATGCAAGTGGGGTATTCATGGGTTTGGAGTTGGTTAAATTAAACCTTTCCAGGATCTTATCAATAGAATGTTCCTGTGAGAGGCCTAACAAGCGTTCCTTTCTATTCCGGTGTATCTTGACACCTAAAATAAAGGAAGCTTCTCCCATGTCTTTCATATCGAAAGTGGAAGATAACCATCCTTTGATGGTTGTCATTAACTCAACTCCACTACTTGCAATTAGTATGTCATCTACATACAAGGTTATTATAGCATAATTGGATCCCAAGGGTGCATGTAGCTTAGGTTAGGCGACCTCTTCTTCCACAACTCATATGGAGAAGAGTCGATGTTCTTAGTTGGTACTCTATTGAGGATGTGAACTATACAAAGCATTGCATCACTCCAATAGATGATGTCCAAGTTAGCCTTAGCCATCATGGACCTTACCATATCCATTAGAGTTCTGTTCTTCCTTTCAAACACTCCATTTTGTTGGGGTGTCCAAGAAAGAGTGACTCCCTCTGGATTCTTGAGTAAGAAAACATGTGTGAATCGAGTATAATCATCAGTAAATGTAATGAAATATCTATAACCATTTCTAGATGTCACTCTCATAGGTCCACACAAGTCAGAATGAACTAAATCTAATGCTTCTTCTCTTCTAGTTCCACGCCCAAAAGGCTTTCTCGTTGCCTTTCCTTCAAGGCATGCTTGGCAACTTGGCAAGACAACTTTGGTCAAGGATCCAAGCAAGCCATTTTTGGCTAACTTATTCATCCTATCTTGACCCACATGTCCAAGCCTTTCATGCCAAGTCATTTCACTTGTGACCTCGGTCACATGGCAACTAGATGAAGCATTAGTGTGGCTACTCGGTCTAAGTTCATACAAGCCATTATTTACTAAACATTCACACACAACTTGATTATCTTTGAAGATAGTCACACTATCATCCGAAAAAGACAAGCTATATTTATACTTCAATAAACTACTTATAGAAATCAAATTTCTACAAATATCTGGTACATATAATGTATCAATAAGATATAAAGATCCATTACATACAGGAAGTTTACATGTCCCAATTCCTACTACATCAATTACAAAATTGTTTCCCACCGAGACACACTTTGCACCTCTTGGAAGCTTTCTGTAAGCCACGAACCAAGACTTGTCTCGGACTATGTGGTCCGTTGCTCCTGAGTCTACAATCCACAAAGAATTGCTTTCAGTTAGCAAAGAACAAGATGCAACATATACATCAGAAGAAGTAGTAGGTATATGTACCTTAGAAGGACTTTTGCAATCTTTTGCAAAGTGCCCCTTCTTTCCACAGTTGAAGCATTTGAGCTTAGAAACGTCCCTTTTCTTTTTGAACTTATTCAAATTGGGACCGTTTCCACCTCCTTTACCTTTGCCATTTCCGCCCTTGTTCTTTCCACCTTTACCAAACCATTTCCCTTTTCCTTTGTTTCCTCCCCTTTTGTTGGAGGAAGTAGAAGCAACATATGCTTTGGAATGGTTTTTGAGGGCCATTACTTCGGCCTCAAGTAAAAGATGGTGGGCTATGTCATCAAACATTTTGATCTGAGGATTGTGGCGCAACTTGGCCTTCATCAACTGCCAATCCTCATCTGGAAAAGATCGGATTATAGCTTGGACCTGTTGTTCATCTGTTAGGTCGTGCCCGTCTTGCTTCAATTGGTGGATCATCCGAGACATCTCTCGAAGGTGAGAACTCACGGTGTGATCAGCTCGTTTATGATAGTTCTCAAACCTCAGAATCATTGATCTTTGTTTCTCCACAGAAACATCACCATATTTGGTCTTGACAGTGTCCCAAATTTCTTTGGCACTGTCAAGGGTTGAGAACTCAACCACGATCTCATCCACCATGGTCGAAAGAAGGGTTACTCGGCAAACACGATTCTTTTACAGATAAGCCACATAGGTTGTCTGGTCTTGCCCTTCTTCCGGTTGAGCAACCTGACCTCCATCAGATAAAACCTCAAGTGTGTCCTGCTCAGTAAGGATGAACTTGACCTTTTTCTGCCAAATTGGATAGTTGTCACCATCCAATTTGAGGTCTTTGTTCAGTTCAGCTACAATATTCTTACATGTCATCTACATGATGCAAATCACATGTCTCAATGTTCAATCAATCACAACAAGACTCAACAAAGCAACAAATACATGCAACTACTTCAAACATGTTCATATATGGCAAAAGGAATGCATATAGCATCCAATTAGAAACACATAAACATGTTTCCATAGTTTCACATACATGTTCTAATTGAGCCTCCAAGAAGGTTCAAATATCTTACTTTATGGTTTCATGTACACATACATGAATAGCTTATGTAACATTACATATGATATTTCTTCCAAACCTTAGTCTCATCACCCATAAGTCTCCTTGATACAATTCCCAGGAAAGGTGGAGCGGTCACATTGGTCCTGCTTAAAGCCCACATCCTTAGACAGAATCATACCAATTTGATAGAGTCCCTAGAAACCTTAGCTTACAGAAATGTCATATCCTCCTTAAACCAAGTCTCATTTCCCTCAAGTCCATCATAGTGGTGAACAAATCACCATGCATTTCATGCCATAAACACAATTATATCATGTTCTAACTTTCATATAGATATACATGTGAATCACAAAGAAGCAACATACATGCTTTCATTCAATCATACTCATGAACACATACATAAGCATACAATGATTCACATGTTCAATAATAACCCCTTCAAATAACCTAATCGGGGGTCTCGCCCCCGAAACCTATGGTACATGCAAGTTTACATTCGGATTCACGCGGGGCCATTCGGTGAAGGCCAGGACCCAGGCAAACCCCACTCCTGCCTATCGCGGAACACAGGCCTCTGCAAGCGCGAACCTTGCCCCTCGCGAGAGCGAATCCTGCCCCTCGCAGAACATGGCTTGCGAACCCAGCCTTCGCGGAATAGGGACTGGCGAACCCAATCCCCGCGAACCGGCAACGCTGTCGCGATGCCGGACAGGCGAAGCCCTCCCCCTTATGTTGTGAAGCCTGGACATTGGCGAACCCCTCATGTTGCGAGGCATCATATAAGGTTCTCATACAAGATACTTTTAACTTGACCGAATTCACACATACATGTGATTTTCATGATTTTAATCATCTTCAAACATACAAGCATGCATACGGTTTATACTCTTCATGAACGATCATGACAATTGCATGACAAGGCCAAAAATACATGCAATACTCATTCAACCCGAAATGCATATTTTCATGGAACATGTATATGAGTTCAAGCAACACAGGCTCTGATACCATTTGTAGATTTAGATATTCATAGCACAATGTGATTTTCTCATGATTGTGCCTCTCCACTTTCACAAAGAAGAAAGAGGAGAACGAGGAGGAGGAAGTAGAAGGAGGAAGCGTACCTTGCACCCTTGAAAACAGCAAAAGGATCTTATGTCCTTACTCTAAACGTATGCTCCAAATCCTCTAGGTTGGTGGTGGATTCCTTTTGCATCTTCAAGCCTTCAAGTTCTTTTATGAGGACGGATTGAATGTGTGATGGTAGGGGCGATTCGTGTTGAATGGACACAAAATAGATTCACCCGAAATGCTCTAAAGAATACTTGAATAATTAGGCCAAGAACAAGAGAGAAGAGAGAAGTTTCGGATTTGAGTGTATGACTGTGTTATGGCCAAATCATCTATTTATAGATGATGTAGGGAGTTACAAGGAAGGGTTAGAACTCCCTTATGGCCGAAAGTATGTGTACTTTCGGCATAAGGAGTGGTTACTACCTCCTTGTACACTCCCTTGTCCAAAAACAAAGTAACTACCCTATATGGCGAAGGCGTGCCTTCCCTTGAGGTGTCTCTTCGCCATATTAAGGCTCTCATGACCGATTTATGCCTTGGTAACTTCCAAGGGATGTGCACACATGCACTAGGGTGCATACACCATACACCTCAACTATAAAAGCCATGTCCTTTTACCAAAATACCCTTATTTTGTATAAAAGGATGCTAATAAGTAGTTACTACTCATGAAACATCACAAATGTTCCATATAGCCACAATTCACATAGTTGAATTCCATAGAACTCATTTCAGCTCACCTTGAGCTGAAACTCACTTCTCCATCTGAGATGAGCTCAAGCATTACCTCAAAAGGACTTGGTGCGTTAAGAATTCCAACAACTTATGAAGCATAAATGATTGTTAAATTTTTTCTTAAAGACAAGAGTTGAGTATGACTATGAGAATGTGATGTCAAAACTATGTTCCTTATTTGATATCTTGAGAAGAAATCATTATGGAGACTGTAAATTTTCACCTCAACCGTGAGCAAATGGATGGTCTATATACTTCAAAATTAAAGTGAGCCTCTCGAAGTTAGAACATTCATTTTAAGAAATAAAATAAATTGTTTGATTTTTCTCATAATATGAATGAAATGTGTGTACAAGAATTTTAGTGGGAGTTCATTGTTATTTCTAGTGTTTTAATGTTGATAACGTAATTCTCATTGGGAATAATGCAAGTATCATGTAATCAACTATTGAATGGTTATCCATTATCTCCTCCACATAAGATTTGGATGAAACGCTTTATTAGTAATCTATAGAGATAGTTGTAATGAAATGTTTGAATCATCCTTATACATGTACATAGATAAATTATTAAAAGAGTTCAACTAGAAATATCCAAGAGCGGACATATTCATATTTGCATAATGTATTGATGTGATCACGACTATAGAACTTGCGATGTCCTCATCATGTATGCAATACTATGTACAAGGCTTGATATCATGTGTTGTGAGCGTCACAAATAGATATCAACACATTCCATGTAAGGTATTGAAAGACTATGAAAATCATCCATGAGTACTTGAGAAGCACTAAGGATAATTTCATAGGTTTTGAAAGAAATAAGTGGAATTGAGATTGCTATAGAAACTCAAGTTATCACTCACATGTAGATCATTTGAAATTCTTATTAGGGTACATCATAACCCTAAGTAAAAAGAGTTGTGATGAAATAGTTCCACATAAGTGACCATAGTATATGTACACCCAATAGTTGAGTGTAACTAATGGATTCAATCCAAAAAATTGAGTGTAATTCCTAGCATAGTTAATCTAGTCATGATAAAGTGTTATGACACTATTAACATGATACAAACAAAATGCATATGAAAAACATCTTGAGAAGATGAAATTTAATATAGCAAACTAAGGTAGATTTGTTACGAGCAAGTAAGTATTAAATGGTATTCAATCAATATTACTATGAAGACATTACTTTCTTTATCAAAATTGGGTTCAAATTTTGGCAAAGCCCATAGATCAATAGCGCATATGGAGTATGGTCGTGCATAGGATGATGATCATGAAACATGCTCCTTATGAGTCATGATCTTAAATGTTCATAGTCATAGAGTTGCTATGAATGAGCAGTAGTAACTCGGATAGACTACTACATATGATGCATGCTTTCGAGAAAAGAATGTCTCTTTTCATTGACATTGGTGTGGAGACACTAGTGCATATATGTAGGTGCTCATTACATGAATGAGTTCATTGATTTGACCCATCTAAAAATTCTCATATGGAAATATTTAATTACCAAAAAGAATTTTCATGTTACAATTGTGCTTAATAATCCTTTGACTTGAGACATCATAGTAGATTTGTGTATGACATATTATATTTTGATCTTGTCTGGATTCCAAGGAATTGTAAAAGGGATAGGTATTGGGTATAATATTTGTCATATATGGAATCTTGTGAGTGTCAACAAAGAATCCATCACTTGTCAGTAAGATAAGAGAATGTCCTATGTTTTCCTTTGAATTATGACTTTGAAAATCCTTGGCCAAGTTGAGATGATTAGAAAAGAAATTTTCTAGTTCATCAAGTAAGTTATGATTTTGGAATGGATACATAGTTATTGAGCGGTTAGGGATTTCAATTATCCATACCATAAGCTCAATCGAGACATTGTTTGATGGAAGGATCATATTGCATGGTAATTGTAATTGAAAAGGTTCGCTAGTAATTCACCTAATCTAGGTCTTCATGGCATGTTGCTAGATGTCAACCATAATTTGTTGGATTTCTTGAAATGTAACAATTTAAAGAATTATTAACTAAGAGTTAGTTAATGGATAGTTGAAGAGTTTACTTTTTAATGATTAAAGTACCTAATAAGACCACAAGAGTTGTGGCCCTACTACTGGTATTTGGTGAACCTAAGGGGTCACACACATAAGGTTGATCGTATCCACATTTGTGAGAGAGCTTAACTGGATTTTGGGAAATGGGAGATTGTTAGTATTATGTGATAATACTTATGCCCAAAGTAAATAAGTGTTGGGAAATAACAAGAGTCCTACTATGATTAGGATTGTTTATAGGATAGGAATTCTAATGGGATTAGAATTACCTATGAGCCTATAAATATATCATGTGTGGAATAGTTCCACCATTACATTCTCTACATAAAACTCTATCACTCTAATTCGGTTCCCTTCCGCTAGCACGGAATTATCGAAGTGGTGCGTCGATCGTGTGGATCAACTTTAGAGGAGTTACACTTGGAGCTCTTGCGAATCATGTTCCAATTAACTGTTTCATGTTTCCACTACGTGCATGTAACCCAACTGACCCGAATCTCAAACCCGATTAAACCGAATCCGAACCCGACCTGACTCGAATCCCTAACCCGATTAACCTGAATTCGAACCCTAAGGAACTCGAAATAAACTTTCATCATAATAAAACATAATCATCTAATGCATTATAGAGTTACTATCATCATAACAAAATAAACTACTATCATTCATTGTCTAAACTCTAAAGCAAGAAATTGGTTGTAAATAACGTCAATTGTGCACTAATGACTAACAACAATTGTAACATCCAAAATGTAATCATCCAACAAGGTATATTGATGCTGATCTAACAAGGTATTGATGATGATCTAACAAGGTATTGATGCTGATCTAACAAGGTATTGATGCTGATCTAACAAGGTATTGATGTCGATCTAACAAGGTATTGATGCTGATCTAACAAGGTATTTTCTTAGTATATCATTGTTGTATATATATGTGAATAATTTTCTTAGTATATCATTGTTGTATATATATATATATATATATATATATATATATATATATATATATATATATATATATATATATATATATATATATATATATATGTGAGTGTGTGTGTGTGTGTGTGTGTGAATATAAAATACGTAAGTCTTTCTCCGTCCCATGAGTTGTAAATCATTCTTATATTGGGTCATGAGTTGTCAAACTTTCTTAAAATAAACTTTCTATCATCATTTTTACCATTTTATCCTCTTATCTCACATTATGGACCCACAAATTTTTCTCTTTCCTCCCACTCAACTTAAAATTGGCATTCATAAAATTTTCTCCTTTCTTTTTCATGAGGGTAATTTTGTCAACACACTATTATTCTCCCACTTTTCTTAATATATGTGCCCAAACAAATCCTACAACCTTTGTGGGACGGAGGGAGTATTATTTATAAAGAATATAAATATAAAGAATAAAAGTTTAGTTTGAAAATTCAGCTGCACGAACTTTGATCGACGAAACTCGAACTTGAACCCGTGGAACCCGAACTTTGGAAGAAACCTGAACTTGGACCCGAAGAAACCCGAAATTTGGCCCGAAGAAACCCGACCTGGACCCGGCCTGAACCCGGGACCGAAACAACCCGAATGACGTGAACCCGAACCCGAACCCGACAAGACCCGAAGTAAACTCAACCCGATGCCGACCTAAACCCAAACCCAACCTGACCTGAAATCAACTCAACCCAAAATAACCCGAAACCTGAATGGTCCGAACCCAAACCCGACCTGACCCGAAAACAGTCCAACCAGAATGACCCGACTTGAACCCGACCTGGCCCGCCTAATTGACACCCCTACGTGCATGTGATACAATTGATTATTATATTTTCTTACAGTTGAGATATATTACATCAATTTAATAAAATAAAATAAATATTCATGAACTCGAATTCAAAACTATCAAATTTAGATTCAGTTCGTGTAGGTTCACGATACTATCCAAATCGAACCTCCCAAACTCGAACTATAGGTTCATTTCAGAGCCCTAATTAGTACGAAAGAGCCCTAATTAGTACGAAAGAGGTGCTCACAAGGGAAATCGGCAAACAAATGCTTCTTATTAAAAGAACAGGAAACAATTACAGAACACGGAAAACGGTGCAGTTCTGATCTCAAGACTCGGCTATCGAACCAGTATATAAATACAGTACATATCAAAACAGAGCATGAAGTAATTAAATCCGGGAAGTAGGGGTAAAAAACTAAATGAACATAACTAAACAGAAAAAGAGGTTCAAATTGAAGTGGGGAGTGGTCCCACAGGTAGGGCCCGCCTGACTACTGTTTAGCACAAAAGAATGGATGATAGCACAGTGAGGACCACCACAGTGAGCGATGCACAGGCACTCACGTGATTATTACTTCCACTTTTGTCGGCGGTTGTATTTGCCGAGGACCCAGCCGGCGCGTCTGCAGGCGCTCCTCCCGGAGTCTCCGTCGGTGGAGCCGGTGGAGAAGCAGTTACAGGAGACGGGGCATCCGATGCCGGGGATGGACTTGGTGATGTGACGGGCGTCGGAGAAGGCGCGCCGGTGGGTTCAGGCGCCGGTGCGGGTGACGGAGATTTCCCGAACAGCTCCGTAGGTAGCAGTAGGTTGTCGACGGTGAAGATGACCACCGGAGTCGAGTCCAAAACGGTGTCGGCGAGTCTGGATGAGCCGACGCCGGTGTGGAGTGTAACGTCGTCACCTTGACTGGTAACGGACAGATCGAACTTCTCGGCGCCGTTGCTCGCCAGTGTGGCGATGGAATCTTTGGTGGTTTTCAGAGACCCTTTAGGGATGTACTCGGCGGCGGCATGATACTTCAGAAGCGAGTCCAGGTCGGCATTGGTGAGCTTGCTGAGATCGGGAACGCCGCGAGCTTTGAAGGCCTCATCGTTCGGAGCGAAAATCGTCAGACCTTTATCGATCGCCGACTGGTAAGTCTTGAGGACGCCGCTGGAAGCAAGGAGGCTGGCGAACGTCTTACATCCAGCTTTCTCAAGCAGACCGGTGATGTTAACGTCGGAAGCTGACGGAGCCGGAGCCGCCAAAATCCCCGGAGCTAAAATCGGGTCACTAATTTCAAGAACCGAAATGTTGTAAGGAATTTGCTTGACTGATTTCGTGAAAGAGGAACCGAGCTTGACGCCGGGAGTGGCAGGGCCAAATCCGACCTTCCCGCCTTGAAGATCCGTGATGTTGACGAAGCCGGAGTTCCCCGGCGCGTTGCCGGTGGTCTGATACAGGGTGGTGGTGACGGTGGTGCCATTGGAGATCTGGTGAAGCTTCTGAGAATCGTAATAGTCGAGAATGACATGGTAGCTGAGAACGCTCTTGATGACGGAGAGTGGGTGCTTCCCGGCAACCGCCGACATTGCGGCGTTGTTGAGAACCAGACATGTGATGGTCTGGCGGCTGTTGATCTCATCGGCGAGCTTCGTCTGGGTGAGGTAGCTGTTGTATAGAGAGTACTCCGGGAAGCCGGCGAGAATGTCGGTGATGTTATGGGCGTTGACGGAGACAGAAGCGACGAAGAGAGTGAGGAGGAGGAGAAAGAGAAGGCGTGATTCGGCCATGGCGGTGTGCGAGAGATGGATACAGTGTGGTGTGATACTGTGCAAGTTTAGTGGTAGTGATGAACAAAAGTGAGAGCATAAAGGGTTAGGATTGAACCCCGGGTTGAGTTTCAAGTTAACCATGGTTAGCTGTTGGGGCCGCCATGTGAACAGAAGCTGAAGTACTGGGTGCGAGGCAACTGTGATACCACTTGAGTGTGTTCGGCGAATCTATCAGTTGCAAAAAAGCAACACATTTTTTAAATAAAAGGAGAGATTGCAAGAGTAAGTAAGAATGTTCCATTTTTTTTGAGCATTTAATTTATAAATTATTTTCTCCGATCTTTTGATGTTAAAAATGAAAAAATTTATATACAAATGATAATTGAATGTTTGCACTTTGTAAATATATTTATTTTAAATTTTTTAAAACAATTATTCATAACAAAATTTGAGGTCAAACATAACATCAAAATTCAAATGGAGCATTCTTTTTAGGACGGAACAAGTAGTTTGTTTGTTGTTAGTTTTTTTTTTGTAAAAAGTGATGGAATTCTAAGAGTGTGTTTTAAATACACTTTTCTATTAAAATTTTATCAATAAACCATTATATTATTTTTATAATAGTGATTTAGAGTAGATGAGCCTCCATGAACATTTATTTACAACATGTTTTTTTAATTCAAGACCTTATCTGCAATACTTTTTGTTAAGGTCCTTAATTGTCCATTTAATCATAGTTCAGAGTACTGATCTATATTTTGGTCATTAAAGTAAATATATACAAAAAATTTTATATTTATCTTAATTTCTGTGTCCAGTCAAACCTTTCAATCTTTTGGGGACGAAAAGAATAATTACCAATCTATTACCACTTTAACTTTACTCTATATATCTCATTTTTTATACAATTTTCATTCAAAGGTAATTATTTCAAAATGTATAAAATCTTACATTAATTTTAACCTCTACATCATCAAACAATTTAACCAAGTAACTTTGTATAAAAAGACTATAAATGTGTTCATTAAAAAAATTATTGAGTTGTGCACTCTAGACACAATCTCATTTTATTTTCATAATTTTATGGATCTGATTAATCAATTAAGTTTATTCTAAGAATATTGATCAATTACTTTGTTGAATGAACCTTAATAATTATTTAAATAAATATGAACACTATTATTATTATTATTATTATTATTATAAACAAATACTCCACCTGTATCAAAAAGGTTGTCCACTTCGTTTTCATGTTTCTGTGGTATTTAATCTTTGATTTTTATTCATGAATGTTTTGACATAGAGATTTTTATAATTTATGAGTATCATAATTTGTAATATGAAGTTTCTAAATGTATTTTTGAAATTATTTTTCATTATATCATACTTATAATTTAAGTCAAGCACTCATACATAAAACATGAAAGTCAAACTCTACAATCTTTGTGAGACAAAGGGAATATTACCCTATAATATGTATTTACTTCCTCTGTCCCTAATTAATCCTACAAACTGTGTGGGCACATAGATTAAGGTGAATGTAAGATTTTATATAGTTTGACATAATTGTCATTAGTAGATGTTGCACAAAAAACGAGATAGAAAAAGTATAGATAAAGTATTGATAGTTTGATAATTTTGAAAGAGAAAAGTTTCCATTTAAAGAAAGTATATACTTCCTCCGTTACAAGTGTGTTCTCACTTTTAGTTTTTTTGTTTAGATTAAAATTGTCTTTGGTCATTAACTTATTTTACATAAACTTCTAATCATTACCCTCTTTCCTAAATCCTTTGAGTGGGTGCATTGAAACGGTAAAAGTGAACTAAAATAAAACAAAAGTGAGAAAAAGCCATTTCATTTGGGAAAAAATATATTTTGATATTGTGACAACCCACTTGAGACAAAGGAAGTAATTTTTAAGAACAATTTAAAAAGAAAATGTGTAAGATTATTTAAAAACGAATCAAATATAAATAATTTGAGAGGGACCATGACCCACCCCACTAATAGGCCCACTATATCAATTGGATTTACGGCTTCAGCCTTCATGTTTGTTTCTAGGTCCAGTTCCAACTAAAGCTGAAGTTGGGCCTCCAACTGTAAGTAACCCCTAATGTCCCAAAGTAGCCCAATCCTTCCTCACCCCTTTGCCCTCAAGCTGAAGGGAAATACTATTAATTTTCAAAATTTATTCATAAAAAAAGTTTGTGAAATTTGGTGTTTTCACAGCAAGGCTATGTTCATTTAAATGCTTTTGTGAAATACAAGTTTTTAATTTAATGTTTGTGAGGGAAAATATTGAAAAGAAATGTTGATTTTAAATATTATGTGAAACGTTGTACTCCGAACACAACAAACATGAACAACGTGAGTTGAACTAAGAAGTCAACCCATCCATATTTTGACAATATATTAAGCTGAAGTATCTGAAACCTTGAAGAGTTGCAACTTGCAAGGTTAAAAAAACCGAACCGATCATTAAACCGTAAAGTTAGTGGTTGAGGTTTAATCGGTCAAATCGGTTGAGCAGGTGGTTGAGCGTTCTTTTATATTATTATAAATTATTAATAAATACCCATCTTATAGAACTGCAACAAAATAATTCATATAATAATGCATATTTTTAAGAATCAATAAGAACTATTATTATTTACTTAAAAGATGAAAGGTTAAAGTAATAATTCTAAAGAATATAAGAGTTTATTTGTACAAAAAATAAAACTTTGTGGATGATTTAGAGTTAAGTAGATAAAATCCTAATATTGACTCTCATTCCTCAATTAAATTTGAGTTTTTTTCCTTATTTGAGTTTGTTTTTTTTTTAATTAAATTTGAATTTTTTCACCTAATTTTGGTTGAACCGCCGGTTCATTGGTTTTCGGTTTAAATGGTTTTGATGGTTTTTCCAGTTTTGTCTGATTTTTTACCAATGTAGTGCAAAACCAATAACCGGAACGGACAGACAACCGGTTCACGGTTTAGACGGTTTAACGGTCCGACCGGCCGGTCGGTCAGTTCTTTTGCAAGTTTACAACTCTAGAAAGGAAAAATTGGGTGGGGGTTCAGTCAAACTCTTAGCATTTACACATGCCAGTAGGGTCAGCATTGTGAACTATCCATTGATGCTCCAATATCTTCTCAAGTGAGAGCCTCTTAGAGGAATCTTTCACCAGTAGCTGCAAATAAGATTCAGGATCAATAAGCTAACCCACAATCCCATCATATGCTTCACTGATAACCATCCTACCTTAGTGATGAGATGTTTGGCCTCTATAGAGACCTGTGGTGTTGATGGGAAACTCAGGTCCACCTTCATTATCCTGTAATGTAATGAACAGCATGTTGGCGTTATGTGCTTAGACTTGCCTTCCCCACTAATGAACTTTCTGCAGGTGAAGTTTAATGATTTGAATTCTCTTACCTCTTGAATGTGTCCTTCTGACTCTCTGCTTCAAATGGTGGGGATCCATACAAGAACTCATAACACAGAATGCCTAGAGTCCAGTTATCAACTGCATAATCATGTGCTTTGTTCTCGACCATTTCGGGTGCCAAGTAGTCCAGAGTCCCACACATGGTGCGTCTCTTGCTGCTTGACTGGACAGACCATCCGAAGTCTGCAATCTTTAATCGACCCTGCAAAGAGTAGATTTAAACATATTACAGATACATACTACTCTGATATTAGAAGGCCTAGCAGAGGAGAGCAATGTGTGTTCTACAAGCTAGAATTTGTTGCAGGCCTAGGCTCCAACTTAAGTTATGTCATACAACTCTTTTCGAAAAGTTCTGTTATTTTACAACTATATGATATTTCCAAATTTTACACTTTCTCTCCACATTATCTCTTCTGATATCTAATATCAAGAGCAAAATAACACAATTAGGTACAACATGTGGAAGGTAGTAGATCCATAAGAATCTGTGGTCACAAGCACATATTTCTGTAGAAAGTTTTCAGCATTATTCATAAATGTAAAATGTTCTGAAAGATGCTTGAAGTTGAAGTTCCTCAAGTATACATATGGAACAGATAATTTACCAGTAATATGGAAACCAAATCAAACATTAACTTAGTTGGGTGATAGCGAAGGCACAAGTCCATGACCATTCCATTTCAAATATTCAACTAGAATAAGATGAAAGAGTAGAGAAGCAAAGCACTTGAAACAGCAAACCTCATGATCAAGGAGCAAATTTTCTGGCTTAATATCTCTGTGAATCACATGCTTCTCATGACAATACGCCAAGGCTTTTGCTAGACTAGCAATGTACTGGAACCGAGAATTGTTAAAACCAACAATTATTCCAGAACATTAACAGACCAGTAATTGAAATGGGTAAATGTTCTTCTTACAGTAGCAGCTTGCTTCTCGCTAAGGTGGCCTTTTTTCCTTAGCTCTCCGTAAAGCTCACCGCCATGAGCGTACTCGAGGATCAAGAAAATGCGCTCGCTATCATGAAACCAGCCATAAAGGCGCAGAACATTTGGGTGACGAAGACTGCTCTGAATTTCCATCTCTCTCTTCAACTGATTATGAATCCTGTACTTCTCTATCTGCTCCTTGAACAGAACCTTCAACGCAATAATGTATTTACTCTGCCGAAAACGATTATCGTCAATTAAACCGAAGAAAATGTTGGGATCGAAGTGAGAAACTGGAGATGGAGTTTCAATTAGGGCTGAAATCGGGTTCAAAGTTCGAAGCTTTTTGGGGCTTTTCTAGTGGAACAAAAATCAGAGGGAAAATACGTACTTTGATTTCTCTGGCGAGATAGACTCGGCCGAATTTGCCTCGGCCAAGAGGTTTCCCGATCTCGAAGTCCTCTAACGACCATGGCTTCTCCAGATTTGGACCTTCGTTTTGGGTTTTCTCTGCCCTTTCGTATTTCATAGCCGTTTTGCTCTGCGAATCGATCTTGAGAGAGGAGAATTGACTGCATCTAATCTATTGACAACTAACGCCTCTATTTTCAGGTACTCTTAATTTGAATATTTGAATTTGGTCCGCCAGTTGTGGACTTACGAGACCATTTTTTTCTTTAATTTTTGTTTTCTCAATTTAAATGAGGTCTTTTTTATTTTTTGAGAATGAATAAGTATTTATTCAAAGGTAAATAGCTATTACTTGGAAAAATAAATTAAATGAGGATTGAATCCCAATAAATAACCTTGCTCTAAGATTGAATTGAGCATTAATCGGTACTCCAACCAGAGAGCCAATAACTAGAGAACTGAACAGTTCGAAAAATAAACCAAAACTAGATAATAGAAAACAAAAATAGATTAGGAGTAGGAGTATCGAGGCAATATGAGAACCATGCCACCATAAGAGTTACATCTGCAGGCGCAGTGACTGATCAAAAGTTCTTCCAAATAGCCTCATGTGGCTTGAAGCAAACATTTGTCTGCAACATCCTCATGAGAGCTTGAGGCTACCGACCTCCTTCACAAAAAACCCACCAGATGGGTTAAGAGTCTATTCCCTGCAAGAAGACCTGGGAATAATAGAAGAGCAAGCAACCACACCAACAAAACAAACAAACCATACCAGGCTGGAAACATATAGTTTGACACACCAGGGTCCATTTCAGAACTGGTGTGGCAGAGGCAGACCATATACCCAACCACCCAGGTCAGCATCACTTACTGGTCCAGGCAGGGTGGGCTTTCGCCCGTCCTTAGCGTTTCTTGCACCAGCTCTTGCTGGGTCTCTTCCATTGAGCCTACTCGAGCACGCTTTCTGCCACCACCGTCTTCTACCCCACTTCCAGCCGAAACCTCTTATGGCTGCACATGGCCACTTCCTCTTGCAGCAACTCCTCCTACGACCGCGAGGAGGCCGTCCCCTACGCCCTCCATTTTTTGAGGGTGGAGAATGCATGATCAAGTTAGAAGGGGTTAAATTGCGGCCCATTCCCATGAAGAAGGTAAAGAGAGGCTCGGAGGAAGGCGGGTTGATAAACATCTCTGTTGGGACTAGCGTCTTCTCAATGACTGGGACCTCAACCAATGGAGTTTCAATCGGGATCATGGCTAGACCAGTATTCACCTGAGTGCCCTGAGATAGTGGCTCCTGATGCTTCCTTACCTCAACAGGTACAACCCAACTATCACCTTCTTAAGCCTGGGGGTCTTGCTCTCAACCAAGGTCCATATTTGTTTTCCCAAGTTTCCATACAGTCTTGTTCAACATGATTTAGTAAACCACGTTTATAGCAGAAATCTTGTAATTTTTCATACTTAATGCCCAAGAAAACTTTTAAAGAATCAGCATTAACTGTGGTGATACCTGTCTTCAACGGATGAGAGATATCCACTTCCACCCGAATTCTCATGGACAGACCCTCGCAAGCCACTTCTTTCACTATCCCTAGAGAGCGACCTAGGGCTTCACCAACATGTTTTGATGCCCAACCGAATGGTACATCCAGAACTTGTACCCAAAATTCCACTTTAGTAAAACTCATTGAAGAAAGTTGATCACCCGGGTTCAAGGGTTTGAATATGATCAGCTTTTTATCAAACGCCCATGGACCAAGTCTCCGAATCCAATAAATATGGCTCTGCTTCTCAAACTCGAAGATGGAAAGATTATCTCGTGGAAGATTAGTACCTTTTCGAAGCACAAACGGGAAGTAGTCCTTCCATGCTGCCTTGAAGGCTGAAAGCAAATTTTCCACCCTTGCTGGCTGAGGCGAGAAGACTCGTGCAACGAACGTGAGTGGAGTGGGCATCACGACCAAGGCAGCTGCGATGTCGGCGACCGCCGTCACGGCGGCGAGGAGATCGACGCCATCTTACCATTAATGGAATCGGCGGACATCACCGGGGCGACACGAGATCGAGGCGTGTCGAGGAAAAGCGTGAGGAGAACGCAAAAACGAAGCCGCCAAAGAAAAAGTGTATTTTACAAAACGTTTGAATAACTGAAAAAACATGACCAAGACATTCAGCAACACCTGCAAAACAGGGAACTAGTTGGGGAAGTGAGAATTAATCATATCCAGGAGTTACCCACCTGGACACCATATCGACATCAACCTTCACCACAGCCTCTGGAGGGGAGAATTTCTTGGAGAAAACTCTTACATTGCGCTCACACCACAAAGCACACGCAACAAACAAAGCACACCTCACCTTAGCCTTCAGGGACTTGTACCCTTCGCCACCCTAAGCATCCACTTGCAGCGAATGTTCCAGTTCAAAGGAGGCGAGTATATATAACTTCACAGCTTTTAAGCCCGCAACAAGAACAGAGGCAGAATCGGGACATCAGGTTTCCAAATCGAAGTGGGAGTGGATTTTCTCGATCCTAGTAACCGGCCCAAGGCCTTGACGTCCTTATCTTGTTAAAAACCAGAAGGATGAGCTTTTTGTTGAGAACGAATCTGTTTGGTATATTTGGTCAAATTTGAAGAAGTTGAGGAATTTATATTCTTTTAGGATTTGTGATTCCCCGATGCAACACTCACACACACAAAAAAAACTTTTGGCATATTAGAATTAAATATTCTCTAGATAATTAATTACCATGACCAAAGAAGATAGAATTTAAAATTTGCTAAGAATTAAAGATTTATCAATAAGGAACGAAATTCTACTAATTAAAGAATTTGAGAAAGTAAATTATAATCAAGTAGAAACCCCCTCAAAAGTTTCAGATAAGAAATATAATTGGCAGGAAATAAATAAGACTATGGTGTATAGTTTTACCGTGGTTAATTATCACATATGTGGTTTTCCACATACCCATTAAAAGACTAAATTACCCATCAATAAATGAATTGTCATTATCTCCTTCTACGAAAATGAAAAGTCACTCTGCAGAGCTTCCATTGAAGCTACCCACTGTTGTTGCTTTCCACTACTGTAAAATCGAAGGACGGGAATCAGATGGCGGATTGCTCCGACGACGACAACAATGATGATTTTAAGTGTTTTTTCTTCTTTGCTCATGATAATAAGATCCCCGTCATGGATTTCAACGATGACGAATTCATATCGGAGTCGCGGTTTTTCGAAGATTTTTTTCGAGAATCAGATCGCTAATTTCTGGCGATGGTGAATTCATATCTGAGTCCTCATCGGAAGTTCCAGCGATGATAGCAGTGTACGATCTCCGCTTCAAAGTTAGATGGTGTGGATTTTTGCTTCAGTTTCTCTTCGTCTCCATTTCGCGACGATGCAGTTCTGGTGACGGTGCTTCAGATCTGGGCCAACAATCATCGGATCCTCCTCAATGCGAAGTCGCGGTGTCCGCCATGACCTCCAACTACCGCAACCTTCATAGATCTCTAGCTTGTATGTGAAATTGTAACACCATTTCTACTTTACATGTGTTGTGATCAATAGTTCATTGTTGGCCTCATTTGTGTTTGTAATTTGCTTTAAACAGTATCTAAGTTTCATTTGTACACTTTAGACTTCTATGCTAGATGGTATTATAGACTCTAGTTGTGGTAGTCTCCATCTATGAAGATCTGAGTAGCTAAGAGCATATGTAAGCATTTTCCTTCTCATTTTGGTTAACTTGAGTGTTGTTAATGGTTTATTGTTTGCCTTATTTATGTTTGTTTTTTGCTTTAGATAGTATCTAAGTTTTATTTTGTACACTTTAGACCTCTATGATTGACAGTATGGGCTCTAGTTGTGGTAGTCTCCATTTAAAAAATTTTGAGTAGCTGAGAGCATGTGCAAGCATCTTGCTTCTCATTTTGGTTAATTTTAAGTGCTTTGATGTGATCTGCTACCAAATTATAAAAGAAAAACATCATAAGATGTTGCAGTTTGGTGAATTGGACAGTATACAACATTGTTATAGACACTTTAGTTAGGTTTAGTAGACACAATAGATTATTATTTGTTTAGTTGTGATTTTCTTTTATTTTTGATATTATTTTAGTTTGATTTGGATGCTTCTACGATTCTGATTTTTGACCGGTCTAGAAGCGGAATTTGTTTAGTGAATTTTATGAAATTTAGCGTATACATTGTTATGCTTTGATGTAGACGATTTTGGATAAATTAGTAGACGATTTATGATAAATTACTATACACTTTTAATGTCGGCGAGAAATGAGTCATCGGTGGCGGCTATGGCGTTGGTGGTGGTGTCGACAGAGGTCTAGAGGCGGCGCTAGCAATGGCGACGGCGGCAGTGGCGATGCCGACGACATCAGCGGTGGTGGATCCGGCGATCGCGACAGAGGTTCCGGCGAAAGCGGAGGTTGTTGCGACAGAGGAGGTTCCGGCGGCGGTGGTGGTGCGATGGATGATATTTTTTGTTAGGAACTGTTGTGGTTAGGGATATTTTCGATAATTGAGAAAATAGGAGTTGCAGACTGGGCTCTACTTGCTTAGGTGGTAGATAAACAAGCTCGTATAGTTTTATTAACAAGCAATTTGGCAGGTGTAAGGCTTTACACATTGCAGTAAGAAAAATACAACAATTTCAACGATATCTTTGAAATAAAATAAATCAAACATGCACCCCATAAATAAAAAAACAAGACATGCCGCAACGCACCTCGATAACTCCTATAACCTCTTGATTAACTCTAAAAATTGTTATCTTGCAATCATCCTAGCACGCTTTAAAACCACCAATAACTTGAGAATGATGACACTCAGGACCTAAAGAAATTCGACCACCAAAGAAATTCGACTACCAAATTCGCTAGTTCATAAAACTCCATTGTAACCGTCTTAACTCATTTTTCAATTTTCGCGCGACCTAGAATGAATAGCCGCCTTATTGACAGTTTGAATGCTTCATCATAAATATCCAAGCCACATTTTCACATCCCTCGAATGAAAGCCCCCAAAATTTACTTTGTCAACCTGCCTTGTCCCTCGAGTTGATTTCCTCCAACTTGACCTCTGATCACATGAATCCTCCCCTTGGATAATTTGCATTGCATCCGACTCCCTAATTGTGATAACTAACTTTTGATCCCCCCTGATCTATCTCTTTAGAACTTTTCTTTGTAGCTCCCGTCCTAAGGTCATCTAAATCAAGAGAAGGTTGTACTCCAGGAAAAATAGTAAACGGTTGGAAAGAATTACATGATGTTCCCAAGTCCGCGTTGAAGACAACTCGATAAATCTTTTTGATGAATTTTCTTCACCAATCAAATCTTCATTGGCTGGATTAGATGATGAAACATGATTTGTAGCGAATTACAATCATCTTGAGCCTGACTTGAACCACCAAATCTCCCAGGCCACAAGCCAGATTTGTCTGTGTTAGTATTATTAGATAATACATGTGCCCAAAACCAATAAGTCTAGGGACTAATATGTAAATTCTTATAAGATTAGGACTCCTTATAGTATTAGAAATTCTAATTGGATTAGAATTACTCATAGCCTATAAATACATCATATGTGGAATAGTTCCAGACGATGTTACATGATATTCTCTACAGAAAACCCTAGCTCTGCAGAAACATCGGTCCAATTCGCATTGCGGAATCGTCGGAGTGGTGCGTCGATCGTGTGAATCGGCCTTAGAGGATTTGCGGCGAGGCTTCTGATGTGAGCAGGTTTTAAATCGTTACGATTATATCTTTATCGCTTGGTTGCGTGCGTGTGATCTTTATCAAATTGATCCATATATTATCCAACAGTTGTATCAGAGCAAGGTTATTTTATGATTCTAGCATGTTGATGTGATTTAGTGATTAAATATGTTTAAGAATTGAAATTGCATGAACCCTAGATCATAATGTTGCATGTTCTTTGATTTAAGGCTTTAATTGATTATTATTGTTGATAGAGATCAGTAATAATAATTATTTTTGCATAAAATCAATGGTTTTGAATGATTTAAGAGTTAAATCAATAATCTGGATATTTGTGGTTAATTAAGAATTAATTCCGAATTAATTTCGAATTGGGATTTTTTTATCCGTTTATCAATTGACAAATCCAATGATTGGGTTTTGGGAATGAAGGGTTCCTCATCAGAAGGCCTCTATCAATTTGTTCGAATTGCCCCGGAAATCATCCAATTCAGAGAATTGTTCTCTAAGAAGGTTGGGATTTGGGTTATGAACCCTAACTCTAACTGCTCAAAATTGGGCAAATTAAGGATGAATGGGAGTAGTTTCGGGATGCCCTAGGGTCGGACAGGGCAGAAGAGTGAGACCCCTCTGTCAAAATCGCCGTTTAACGGCGTCTTGGTGCCGGTATTGAACCGGGAAGCCGCGAGTCGCGGGCTGCAGGCTTGGGCTTGGGCTTGCCGGCGCCGGAAATTAGCCAGGGAGGCTGGCCTCAACGTCGCCGCCCTTCTGCCGGTGTCACTTGGTGCCGGTGGTGCTCCTGGAAGCTGGCGGGCCGGTGGACGGTGAAGGGGAGTCGTCGGGGAAGGAGAGGCCCGATTTGAGCTCCAACCAGTTCTCCGGGTCGGGTTGGTTGAGACCCGGCCCGTCAACCCAGAAGGCTGGGTTTGACCAAGCAGCCCTTTGCCCCCCCAGTTTTTTCTCTTTGTGCAAATAAGGACCTATAGTTTTGTAAAGTTCAAAATCTAAAAGGTTCTTAAGAAATTGATGTGATATATCCTGAGATTTTAATCATTGTTCAAATGAGGACTTAATTTTCTAAAGAGTTCATAAATTTTGAAAATTCTTAAGTAATTGATAGGATGAGCCCATGGAATTTTAATTCCTATCAAATGAAGGACTAAATGTTTTGAAAAGTTCAAAACTTAATAATTTAAGTCCAGGATTGATGAGATTGATCCACAAATTTTCTGAAAGTGTTCAGATTGGTCCCAAACTTTATAGTTTGACTAGATTGCTCATAAAGTTTTTTTAAAAAAGGTTAAGAATGGTCCTCAAATTTTATGGTAAAACCAGAAAAGATCCAAATTTTTTGTTCAATGTCCAAATTAAGCCTTGTATTTTCAAAGAGTTTGAAAGTGCAAAAGTTACATAATTCTCGCTAATAAAATTGTTTTATTGAGTGGTAGTTTTTTATATTTAGCATGTTAAATTTGTATTATGCATGTAATGATTATATGTATGAGATGCATGTTTAGTCTTATAAATTTAACTTGAGATGTTTAATTCATGAGATGAATTTTATGATTAAAACTCTTACTTAAACACTTACAAAAGTTTCAGGTTTAATATTAAGTTGAAAGCGATAAATCAAAGAGTTTGATTAATCGTAGTCTTTCCATCATACTTAATAGTATGAGATTTTGCTATGTTTAGTATGGATCGTCAATAAAATTTGGGGCATACTAGATGTGGCAAATTATATTGTTAAGATGGACATGAGATGTGCGTAGGGTGATGAAAATTTAGTGCTATCGCTAATAAAAATTAGGGCATTATCTTTTTATCATACTTGTGCAGATGGTGTTGACTTAACATTATTTGCATAAGGACGCTAATAAAATTTAGGTTTATGCAAATATGAGGCTAAACAAAATGAGGGTCACATGAGATGTGATTAACAAGAGTTGTTTATTTTTCATGTCTATTGTAGGATCGTCAATAAAATTTGGGCTTATGATAGATAATGATGGAGCCTTATTCCTACTACTAAAGACTTTATTTGTTAAGGGTCAAATTCTGTCTAAATTAGTGGGAGGATAATTTGTGAATTTAAGACCTTATTCATAAATTTACATGTTGATTGAATGTTTGCCTATTGCTTATTGTTTGTATTATAGATTTGTGAAATCTGGTATGGTTATTATTTATGATTTCTATAGCACATGTTTTTGGATAAACAAGTTTGTTGATCTTAATTATTCAACTTGGTTAGTGATTGTGAGAATGATTCTAGATCTTGAGAAGATCATGTGCTAATAAGTACATGAACCACCGATTACTTTAAGGTATTTATACCTAGAAATGACACTTTGTGAAAGTGGAATGACTTGATGATCCTAAGACTGATTGTTATGTGATAACATACATGTCTATTGATCATCAAGAAGAAGAATGTGAGACATACTGGTTTGATCTATCTTCATTCGAAAATGTTGTGTGGTGAAGAAATCCAACATAAAGATATTGGATATCTAAAATATTTTCCATGACCCATATAATGAAAACTCTTTTGTTCATGAAAGTGGACTAAAGATTAATAGTCTAATTGGAAAACTTTCTAAGTTGGATGTGTAAATAGATCAAGAATTTTGCTTCATCTAATGGTTCTAAATCCAAAAGGTTGGAAAAGAATAGTTCTTGAGAGAACCAAAAGTTGAAACAAATACGTGGTGTAAATAAAAGGCAAAGATAAAACCAAATAGTTTAATGATTAAAGACCATGTTTCCATTGTGGATTCTAAAGACATAGGAAGAAGGTTTGCAAGTTCTATCATACAAGATGTAAATAAAAAAGTTCTATTTCTGACATGTTCTTTGTTAAGGTTAATCTTTTGATTAACAGAACTTCTTGGGTATTGGATTTCACACCATAATTGCAATAGTTTGCAATTACTCACAAGAAGTATTACGCTAAATAAAAGAAGTTTTAAAAGCTGTAAAATGGAGCAAATGTTGCTACAAAAGCGTTAAGAGTTATTTATTTAGTTCTGGAATCATATAATTTCTTTAGTTAGAGGATTGTTTTGTGCTTAATATTATCAAGAAAATCACTTTATCTTAATTGAAGATAAAAGGTTATGAACCTTCTATCAATTAATGGAATATGTTACATATTGAGAGTGATGTTTCTTATAATGATGTACTTATCAATCTTTGTACTCTTGAAAATATGATTTCAACAAAGTAACAAAAAGGACAACTTAAGAGTATGATCATGTGTACATGTAGCATGTGAGATTATGTCATATTTTCAAGAAGGGAATAAATAAGTTGGTTAAAGGTAGATGAAAATCTGTCTTGAGTATGACTCGTTGCCACTTATAAGTCTCATTTTATAGGAAAGATGACCAAATCTCCATTTGTAGGACAAGTCAACCATGCTACAAACTTATTGGATTTGATCCAAATAAGGGCATAATAGTCACCAAGTGTTAGTGGAAAAGATGTTACTCATATTTCATCACTTTTAGTGATGATCTCTCACATTAAGGATGTTTATCTTAAGATAACATAATTATGGACCTCTTGAAAAGTTCAAGTAGTTTCATGGTGAGTTTGAGAAACAAATAGGAAAGTGTATTAAAGTCTCTTGATTTGATCAATGACATGAATACATGAATACTATGATTATTGATCATCTCTAAGATATTGAGATTATCTCATTAAAAACTCCTTGAAGTTTAAGACTTTATTAGATATGGTCCATTTCAATGTGAGTTCCACCATTCTTCCATCATTCCTTTTAAGGATATGCCATAGACTGTTGCATACATGACAAATTGGGTTCTTTCCTAGTGCACGCCTAAGTTACCATATGAAATATGTTTAGACAAGATATCTAGTCTCAAACAGGAAATAGAGATACCCTATGTTGTGAGATTAGTGGGAGAGAAACTTGGCATGTATGTCAATATCTAGAAGGTTATTTGGATACTACTTTTATCACCTACCCTGAGAAGAAAAAGTTGTCTCCTTAATGAATGTCACTTTTCTAGAGAAAACATTTCTACTAGATGAGAAAGTTGGACATGCGGTAGATCTTGAAAGTTGTCAAGGATCACAAATACATTATTCACAAGATATTAAAGTAGAGTAAGTTAATGAACCCACTAGATATTCTAGTACACTAGAAATTCATGGATCTCAAAGGAGATTAAACCCTTCTAAAAGGTTAAATCTTATGTTGAATATAATATGATTAGTCTTCACATGGATACAGATCCGAGAAGCTATGAAGAAGTGACGAAAGTCATCAATTCGAGAGAATGGCTAGGAGCCATGAAATCCCAAAATGGACTTCACTCAATTTAACAAAGTATAGACTTTGGTGGACCTAATAAATGTGTAAGACATGTTTATTGTGAAGCGGTCTACAAGCGAAAGCTTGCAAAAGTGTGAGAAAGTTGAGACTTGTAAAGTATAATTGATTGTTAAATTTATTCTTAAAGACAAGAGTTGACTTTGAGGAAAATCTTTACCAATTATTATACTTAAGTCCATTTGGATATCACTTGCTGATGTTGCATAGTATGACTATGAGATAGAGAATGTGATGTGAAAACTATGTTCCGTATTTGATATCTTGAGAAGAAATCATTATGGAGGCGTAAGTTTTCACCTCAAGTGGGAGTAAACATATGGTCTGTATACTTCAAAATTAAAGCGAGCCTCTCGAAGTTAGAACATTCATTTTTATGAAATAAACAAATTGTTTGATTTTTCTCATAATATGAATGAGATGTATGTAAAAGAATTTTAGTGGGAGTTCATTGTTATTTCTAATGTCTTTATGTTGATGACGTACTTCTCATTGGGAATGAAGTTAAATACCGTGTAATCAACTAAAGAATGGTTATCCATTATTTTCTCCATATAAGATTTGGATGAAACATTTTATTCATAATCTATAGAGATAGATATAATGAAATGTTTAACTCATCCTTCCACATGTACACAGATAAATTGTTGAAAGAGTTCAACATAGAAATATCCGAGAGTGGATATATTCATATCTGTGTAATGTATGCAATACTATGTACAAGGCTTGATATCATATGTTGTGAGAGTCATAATTAGATATCAACACATTTCATGTAAGATACATTGGAAGAGTATGAAAAATATCCATGAGTACTTGAGAAACACTAAGGATAATTTCATAGGTTTTGGAGGAAATAAGCTGAATTGAGAATGTTATAGAAATTCAGGCTATCACTCACATGTAGATTATCTGAAATTCTTGTTAGGGTATATATTAACCCTAAATAAGAAGAGTTGTGATGGAAGAGTTTCACAGAAGTGACCATAGTATAAATACACTAAATTGTTGAGTGTAACTAAAGGATTTCATTCAAAAGTTGGGTGTAACTCCTAGCATTGTTAATCTAGTCATGACATGATACAAACAAAATGCATATAAAAAGATAAACATCTTGAGAAGATGAAATTTAATGTAGCAAAACTAAGGTAGATTTGTTACAAGCATGTAAGTGTTACACGGTATTCAATCAATATTACTATAAAGGCGTTACTTTCTTTATCAAAATTGGGTTCAAATTTTGGTAAAGCCCATAGATCAATAGAGCATATGGAGTATGGTCGTGCATAGGATGACGATCATGAAACATGCTCCTTGTGAGTCCCGATCTTAAATGTTCCTAGTCATAGAGTTGCTATGAATGGGCAGTAGTAACTCGGATAGACTAGTACATATGATGCATGCTTTCGAGAAAAGAATGTCTCGTTTCATGGACATTGGTGTGGAGACACTAGTGCATATATGTAGGTTCTCATTACAGGAATGAGTTTACTGAACTGACCCGCTTGAAAATTCTTATATGGAAATATTTGATCACCGAATATGAATTTTCATGTTACAGTTTTGCTTAATAATCCTTTGACTTGAGGCATCATGGTAGGTTTGTGTATGACATATTATATCTTGAACTTGTCCTGATTTTAAGGAATCACAAAGGGTTAAGTATTGGGTATAATATTTGTCATATATGAAATCTTGTGAATGTCAACAAAGGATCTATCACTTGTCACAAATACAAAGAGAATGTCCTATGTTTTCTTTTGAATTATGACTTGGAAAATCCTTGGCCAAGGTGTGATGATTAGAAAAGGAGTTTTCTAGTCCATCAAGTGAGTTATGATTTTGGAATGGATACATAGTTATTGAGTGGTTAGAGATTTTGGTTATCCATACCCTAAGCTTAGTCGGGACATTGTTTGATGGAAGGATCATATTGCATAATAATTATAATTGGAAAGGTTCGCTATACATTCACCTAATCTGGGTCTTCATGGCATGTTGCTAGACGTCAACCATGATTTGTAGGATTTCTTGGAATGTGACCATTTCAAGAAATATTAACTAAGTGTTAGTTAATGTATAATTAAAGAGTTTAATTATCAAAGGTTTAAGTACCTAATAAGACCACAAGGGTTGTGGCCCTACTACTGGCATTTGGTGAACCTAAGGGGTCACACACATAAGGTCGATTATATCCACATCCGTGAGAGAGTTTAATTGGTTTTTGGGCAAGTGGAAGATTGTTAGTATTATGATAATACATGTGCCCAAAACCAATAAGTCTAGGGACTAATATGTAAGTTCTAATAAGATTAGGACTCCTTATAGTATTAGGAATTCTAATTGGATTAGAATTACTCATAGCCTTTAAATACATCATATGTGGAATAGTTCCAGATGATGTTACATGATATTCTCTACAGAAAACCCTAGCTCTCTAGGAAACATCCGGTCCAATTCCGCTAGCACGGAATCATCGGAATGGTACGTCGATCGTGTGGATCAACCTTAGAGGAGTTGCACTTGAGGCTTTACAATGTGAACCAGGTTTCATCATTCTGATTATATACTTTATCATTCCGCTGCGTGCATGTGATGCTATGCAAATTGATCCATATATTATCCAACAGTCTGTATTCAGCACACATGGTTGGGCTTCAAAGAAAGGCCCCCACTGGAAGCATAACTTATATGATCACCCACCAAGTTTCTAATGTTCCCAAGATGCTCAGGAGCATGTGCCGACTTACTCCAAATAGATTTGAACCACTGAATCGTTTCTCTTCTTCCACAATTCTCAAACGATTTTTCTTGAACTCACATTCGATAAAAAGTTCAAAGGACTTTTGATCAATAGAAAGCTGGATTTTTGCATCAAATCTCATTTTTGCACTCAACAATTCTAGAGAGAGAAGAGAGTTTTCTCTCCCTTCAAAAATTACATACATTTTTTTGGTTAATCAGATAAATTGAACATTTTCCTTTGAAGGAAACCATCTCACTCCAAAATTACTTAACTATTATCATTTTATTTAGTGGCGGAGCCACATAGAGTGTGGGGTGGACCATGGCCCCTCCCAAAATTTTACAAATTAACTAGTAGTACATATATAGTAGTATTAGTATATTAATTGAGATAATTTTTTTTAATGTTTATATAAGTTATATATTGTTCATTTGGATAAAAAATTTGTCACAGCCACCTCGCCCGGTTGCGGAGGCGGAGCCGGCCGCGACGTCGGAACGGAAATATGGCAGGAAGCGCGGCAACGGAGCATCGAGCTCCAACAACAGAATTGTCAAGTAACAACTAACAACCTACATACTCATACAAGGCAAGCATACTTAATAATCCAACTTCTACCAAACATGCAGTTCATGGTGTGTCAAACATCGATCACCGCCATAAACACGAAACACCGAACCCATAATATGACAATTCCAATATAGGCAAGTCGGGGCTCCGCCACGACTCGAGAAGACAAGCAAGTGCAGAATATATCACAGATTATACAACATACACAAATCCATGATCGATCTACATGCATGCGGCTACGGCTCTGAGCCATTAAACAAAATCCTCTAAATACCTAAGCGCGGAATCAGAAGCCTCTCACGCGAGGATTTCCGCACGTGGTACTGCTGCTGCAACCGTAACCCCAAAAATGACTGAAGCACCGCGGATCTCTACTCCGCCGGTTGCTTGTCAGGACGGCCTGAAAGTGGTAAACAAATAAAAAGGGTGAGTCCTCGAAAGGACCCAGTAAGGGCTAAGGTAAAGCGTGGTTTGCCCAGTGGCAACAAGCTGAACTGCAAAACAGAATATCACAAGCATATATATACACATATGAACATATAACATAAGGTAAACCGGAATCCCAATCATATGCGGTCCAACCGCCAGAACGACCCATAACGACAGCCCTCTCAAAGAAATATACATAGCAGAACAAAACAGAAGCACGGTACCGGCTGGGGTCGCGATCCCCAAACTGTCGTAGGGTCACAGAAGTATATCGGCACCCCAAGTGTGGATATACACAGAATTTCGGCACCCTCCAGTGCGGACACAGAACAGAAGTATCGGCACTCCCGGTGCGGATACGCAGAACAGAACCAAGGAGCACCTGTGGCCTCTAAGACCATCCGGGTCTCGTCACAGAACAGACCATATAATAATAATGCACACATATAAACAGAAGTATCATCACCTGCTATACATATACAGAACAGAATAGGAACCCGGGGCCTCCATGGCCATCCGGGCCTTGAGACAGAACATACATACGATTTACCATATGACGGGTCTCTGTATCACCTTACCACCGTCCTAACCCGGAAGCCGCCTCAACTAAACCCTATACACATCATTTAACTCCGAGAATGTATATCGAGAGAAGTTGAGCACTTACCTCGAAACTCTTGCCCGCGACACAAAACCGGAAATCCCGGCTCCGGCCCGAAACGTAAAACTTGGCTCTTACGGTCCCACGCTACTCCACCCACGCAGAATCAAGCTGAACAATCACAATTAAGTCAGAACACATCCAAACAAACCCCAGAAACCAATTTTCGCACAATCCCGCACTTTCCCGCAAAAATCCACAGAAAGCTCGGTTTCACGAACCGAGCCTGAACATTGTTATTCATACACCCACAAACACATTCCAACCTTTAAACCCACATTCCAGACACTTTCACCCTTAATCCGCATAAAGGTAATTTTTCCATTTATTATCCGAAAATGACGTTTCAAACATTAGTACGAACCTACTTCCACCCACAATACCGAATTACCAACCAACACAACCAAAACATAACCCTAACATGGAAAAAGAATCATTTCAAGTTTCGGTTCTTCACCCAATTTTCACCCAACTTCCATTTCAATCCAAACAAAGTTCCATTTGCACTCTTTAACCACCAATTACAATTCTTAAGCAAGATTACTAACCAATTTCACCTTTAACAACCAAAATCAACCATGAACCCTAATCCACTATTCACTCAAATTGGGGCTTTTCTACTCAATCAATTTTCCACCAAATTGAAACCATAGAATGCCTTAGAATCATGCTAGGAACAACATATCCAAAGCATGATTCAAGAATCAAACAAAACATCAACTTTAGAATTCCATCAAATTTTCGCCAAAATATGTTTCCTCCTTCCATGGTGTTTTTCCAAAATCTAACCATAGATTCTTACTCCTCTCCCACCCAAGAACAGCATACTAAAAGATGGGAGAGAGAAGATCAACCAATCTCATGGCAAGGAGTAAACCCTAGCTTGAAATTTCTTCTCTTTATCCACCCAAAACATGCTTTCAACATGGAAAGAAGATGAAAGGGAGAAGCTTACCAATTTTGGAGCTTAAAACCTTGAAGTTTCAGCAAGGAAAGATGAAGAACATGGAGCTTGAAGAGGAGGAAGAATGGCGGATGAGAGAAGAAGGAAGAAGAAGAAGAAATGAAATGAAATGAAAATGATTTTTATGAAATAAATAGCCTTATATATTTATCCTTCTTTTCCATCTTAAATACAAATTGGACAAGTGTCCTCCCCACTTGCTGCAACCGACTTCAGCCCAGTTCTGGCCCAAAATAATTATAACTTTAGGGTTAATAACAACTTAACCCTCCAACTCTCCAAATCTTTGCAATTAAACCCCAAACGCAAGTAACGAATTCCAAATGAAACCAAAATAGACCAAAACCCTCAGAATATCATAAAATACCCAAATCTTCTTTCCAAAGTCCATTTTGAAAATCAGAGTGTCCTACCGGGTCCGCTGAACCCGAGTAAATCCCGACGTGCACGTGTGCTAACCCGAACCAAAAATTACACCACAACAAAAAATTCACAAATATTACCATAAATTCCGCCTTAAAATATAACATACCTCACACCGAAGCCGTCTGGAAAAATCCATCCCGAGCCCCGGGATTCCGTCGAGCCGGGAGTCGCCGGGACCGCACGTCCGCTCAGAAATTATACTCCGTAAAAAGATGCAGAACGTCCTCACGATCCCAAATATGCGAACGGCTCCCCAATCCGAGGTCCTGGGAGCGCTACCGAGCCCGCTGTACGTCCCGAGACAACCCCCGGCCCCGAAAAATATTTTCGGCGGAAACGTCCGGGGGACCCACACGACCCCAAATATGAAAGGGTTCGCCAAAATGATACTCGGATAAGGTTCGGGAGCTGCCTGAACGCCGAAAACCGTGACCCGCAGGTCAAAACCGGAGCCCCGGGTCACCCGGTCGCAACCCACTAGGGGTGACCGTAACAAAATTGAGAATTCATTTTTTTTAATTAGACTTAATTGATTGATCCAATTCACAAAATTATATCAATTTAGCCCAAAAAGTGGTCAAGTAATTACTAAAATTATTAAACTTTCCCTATTCCATAAAGAAAACCTTACTGCCTCTGGCTCTAGTCTTTGTCATTGTCCCGTCCGCCGTGGCTACAACCATCAGGTAAGTGATATCAATTTTTTAGTCTAGATTCCATTCTAGAAGATTTTGTTGATTTAAAAGAACAGCGCATTCTACTCAAACTTCCTAAATAAACATATGCATTTATGGTGTATTTTTTTATATCGTATTGATTTGTAGTAATAACATTTTAAGAAACAGTTTTCTTGTTACCATTTAATCTTATTTTTCATCAGTTATTGGCCCCCCGAACCTAAAATATTACAAGTATGTGATTGAACAAAATTCAACGTACTCCTTATTGCCATGGTGAAATTCTAAGAATTAATAACAATATAATAATTCAAAGAATTAGACAAAAGTTAATTCAACTCTATAATTCTTAGCAAAAATCATAGAGTAAATAATAATAATAGTAATAATTATAGCAATATAGAATTAGAAGAATAATTAGAAATCCAAAACCGAATTTCGACGGAGTTCCGAGATTTGTGTTTTACACAAAATCCTAAAAAAAGATTCGCTCACTCCTGTACAAGTCTTTGGAGGTTCGGCAGTGTTTGTATCCTAGGATACAACGGAAGACGTGAATGAATATTGCACTAAACTTCCTTTGTCAACGAACCTAAACATTGGAACATGATGAATACCAAAAGGCATGTAAGGAGAACCTTTTTGCAAAACATGAAAAGAGAAAAGTGTATATTTTGAGATGTGAGAGATTTTTTGTTATACTAAAATTGTTAGAGGAGATGTCCTTTTATAGTGGTAGGGATGAACCTAACCATAAAGGGTACCATAAAGCCACCATAAAAGGCACCATATGCTACATAAAATTCACCATAAAGTTTAGAATAAAATTAATTTATCATAAAGGGCACCTTAAAGTTACCATTAGGGTGTTTCAAACTTGATGGAGTTGAGGTGAATTTTACACAGATTTCACATTCGTTTCTCACCCGGTGATTTCCAATTTTTCGGACCTCTCGTTTCTCACGTTGACGTGATTTTACTGAAACTCACCATGAATTTCGCCAACCACTCACCCACGCCACCACCTGCTACTACCCCCACTCGTCTGCTCCTTCTTTGCCTGCTTCTCCTCCTACCTGCCTACTTTCCGGCGACTGGTGAGACGTACAAGCAGGCAGGAGAGAGGTGGGGGTGGAGAATCCTCCCGATTTTGGTTTGAGGGCGTTGATCGTTGACCGCCTCGGCAGCTTCCGCTCCCCGTCCCTGCTTGCGTTCCGCTCCCCCACACGTCTCGTCCCCGCAATAGACCAAGCTCTGGCGCCTACCCAGCTCCCGATCAAGCGGCGGACGGCGGCGGCCGGAGCTTCCGTTGGTTATCTTTGGGCCGGATTGATTTAAACTCCGGTTGAATCATAGTCGTCACGCGTCGGATTTAGGGAACTCGGTGGAGCAGTCATTGACGTTGGATTTAGGGGAGGAGGAGGAGGAGCAGCCGCAGAGAAGTTTGGGCGGCGCGGTGGCAGGATTGGTGGCGGCGGTGGGGCTGGTCAGGTTAACACGTGAACGAAACCTTCACACGTGAAAAATTTGTGTTTGGTCTGAGGGGGTAGTCCGTCCGTCTCGGTTTCTTCAACGTTTCTCACCGGTGAGAGAGAACCAAAATCACCGAACAAAATCTACTCCCCCTTTTAAGTTTGAACCCCCTATTATAGTCACCTTAAAGGTCACCATAAAGCATTATGATCTACAATGACAAATGGTTGAATGTAAGGACTAACGCAAGTTAGCTCATTTCACAAATACTTTTAGATATTTTGACCAAAATATCTCAAAGTGTGAGAAACGATTTTCTCATTCACATAATCATTTTCTATGTTATTTTCCTAACAATTATTATTTACTATAATATATAGAGTCTTACATTTTATCTCAATCTCCGTGGTCAATCAAACTATTCAGACACAAATTAATTATAGAGAACCAACATAGTGAGACTATCTCTAGTACTGCTACCTTGTCTCCAATTGGAAATCCGGGAGAAAAGAAATGGGAAAGAAATTTGAGTCATCTTTGCTTCAGAATTTTGATCGCCGGACGTAGTTCTTTAATTGTAGTAATATTGTGGAAATCAGTCAGTTTGTTGTTGGGTTTGAAAGGTGATTTTAGGACTACGTACTTGATTTAAGTTTTGTACCGGCCTTTATAGTGGTTAAGACCGGTACTCATGGATTTTAGCGATTATACCAACTATAGCGGCTACAAGGCAGGTACAACATAGACAATTATAAAAATGTTTTTTGAGAACTTAATCGGAGATTTCTGAAAAAATGTTTGTGACGGCTGGGGCGGATACAAGGTCGGTACAAAACCAAAAAATTGAATTAAATATCCAATTCTCAAACACTCACATTCCTCAAATCTCATCTCTCCATACTAGGGGTGTAAACGAGCGGAACAGCGCTCGAACCTTGTTGGTTTGAGCTCGAGTTCGTGAAGGTTGGCTCAAGTTAGCTCGGATGAGCCCGGCTCGAAAAAATTGCCACGAGCTCGGCTCGTTAGATGTTCTAGCTCAACTCATGAGTTCGATAGATGTTAAGATTCTGCTTGGTAGTTTAAATGGCCCAAAATCAAAGTTATAGGCATAAAAGGATCAAAGAGCAAAATGAAGGAGTTAAGATGTAATTTACCCTTTAAAACGTTATCTTCTCTCCTCAGGTTCTCCTAGCAACAATGGAGACGAGTCACGAGTAGGGGTGAGTTCGAGCCGAGCCGAGCCCGAGCCTAGCAGGTTCGAGCTCGAGCTCGTGAAATTCGGGCTCGGCTCGAGCTCGAACGAGCCCGAAAATTCGAGCTCGAGCTCGGCTCGAAGGTTCGTGAAGCTCGAGCTCGTTAGGCTCGCGAGCTCGGCTAGGCTCGATTCGGCCCTAAACGAGCTCGCAAGCTCGAGCTCGTTAGGCTCGCGAGCTCGGCTAGGCTCCATTCGGCCCCAAACGAGCTCGCGAGGCTCGTGAGCTTGTTAGGCTCGCGAGCTCGTTAGGCTCGTGAGCTCGTTAGGCTCGGGGCCTCGTTAGGCTCGCGAGCTCGTTAAGGCTCGTTAGGCTCGCGAGCTCGTTAAGGCTCACGAACCTTACGAGCCGAACGTTTCGGTCTCGAGCTCGGCTCGTATATTATCCGAGCCTCGAAACCGGCTCTAGCTCGAGCTCGAGGCTCGTGAGGCTCGGCTCGTCGGGCTCGTTAAAGCTCGATCTCGAGCCGAGCTCGGCTCGGCTCGATTCGTTACTCACCCCTAGTCACGAGTGGCTGCTTGTTCGGGAAAGATTAAAATCAAAGTAAAAGATGCTATTTTTCCACAGAAACACCGTTCCTTTTTCTCCTTTAGTCCCAAGTGACACCGGATTTAAGATAGCAGCGACGAATTGGGGTTGCTCATCACGGAGGGCGAACTTCCCGGTGGAGGCGAGAATCTCGGCGTGGATCGCGTTGGAGTGAGCCGATTATCTTGAATCGCGGTGTGATGCTGAAACTCTCACCGGCGGCGTCGAGATCCGGTGGTGGCGGATGACACAAGTGGTGGCGAGATGGTGGATAGCAGCAGTGGAGGACAAATGCGGACTTTGGTGAACCGTTTGATCACTTTAATTTTTGATGAAGGGCAACATTTATATTGCATCTGCTCGAATCAGCTCGCGAACATGTTCGAGCCGAGCATGCAATGCTCGAGCTCGGCTCACATAGTTATTCGAACACAAAAAATGGCTCGAGCTCCAGCCCATGGCTTGTATAATTAACTCGGCTCCTTTAACGTTATTCGAGCTCGAGCTCGAACCGGTTCTCGAATTCTCGCCATCACCGACCCATCTTCCTTCCTCCCTCAATCTCCGCCGAACCATCTCCCTTGCATTCATCGGCGATGCCTTCACAGACCAAGGTAATTTTTCTTCCCTTTTTTATACCCAATTTCGTTTTGGTTTATCAAATGTTTTTGTTCTTTTGACCACCTTCACTAACGATGCCGTCGACCCCCTTTCTTCACACCGTTGACATCTCCATGAAAGGTAAGGGTTCATTTCAGTTTTATTTAAATTTTTGTTTGATGTTGGATTTTTTTTATTAATGACTGTTTGATTTTGAGTTTTTGATGAATTTATGGTTTGATTTTGGTTTTTTTATTTATTAATTTATGGCTTGATTTTTGTTTTTTTAGGGATTAAAGTATTGAAGATTGATTGGATGAAGATGAAGGAGGATAAAGATTTATGTTTGGTTTTAAGGTTTTGTGAATGAATGTTTGAATATTCATATTAGGATTTATTTTATTTTTTTCATAAAAAGTTATGAGCGGCTTTGTATTGGCTTTAGTGGGTACAATAGTAGCGGATCTAGTGGGTATATAATCTATGTAGCCAGCCGGTACAATAGTATCGGATTCCGTAGTGGGTAGGCCGATACAAAACCAAGATTACATACATAGAGTTTATGTGTAATTTCGTGTTGTATCAAGGTGTATTTTTTATTATTTCGGAATGATGTTTTTCTATCCATGAGGTGCTTATTCTAAAAAGTGGTTGTTGGGGCTGCCTTACAGTCTAGGGTGAGAAATGAAGTGAGCCAGCTCGAGCTCTTACGAGTCTCACGAGCCGAGCTTTATGAACTTCGAGCTCGAGCCCAAGTCGAATTTTTAGCTCGTATATTAAACAAGCTGAGTATGAGTTTTAGAGACTCGGCTCGAAAAGCTTGCGAGCCTAAACATGTTGCACCTAAAATACCATTTTACCTCTGGCTACCTCATGTGTCCTAACGAGGGGTTTTCACATGACGGGGCGGGATAAATTATGCAAAAAAAACAATCCATAATATGTGGGTCGAATACCTTATTTAGAAACCAAACCGTGCTTAATCGTATAAAAACAGAATACGAGAACGGTTTCCCACAAATCGGTTAACGGTTATCCACACAATTATTTATCAATACTTTTATCACAAGTTTAACTAACATTTTGCCAAAATCACCTTAAAAGAATCCATAGAAATTAAGAGTAAATAACAAAAGTCATGAAATAGAATCCACACTATTAACAAACTGCTCATATGAAATGTCAAAGCAAACTATAACACATGGAAAGAAAAGCCAAAGTTCAATTAGTCAGAATCTGATGTTCAATAATACAAGTACATACAAAATTAGCCAAATAAAAAAAAGTGAAATTCCTTCAAAATTTAGGAATTTATGTTTGAGGGGTAGGTTGAGATTGTATGGGTAGATTTATGTAGGCTTCTATAACATTAGAAATAAGTACAGCCGGATTGGTTATTCGTGGTTCTGACGGATCAGAAACTGAATCCGAACCACAGAGGTACGATTGTTTTTTTGATTTTTCAGTTCATTGGTTTACGGTTAAATCGGATCTTGGATTTTTCGGTTTTGGATCGCAGTTCGGCTCAAATTTTCGATTTCTCAGATTTTTTTGAGCACCTCTAGTCCTAACTACCCCTCCCCAAAATTCCACTTTGAAGTCTGAACTCAAATCCCTAATTAAGTCTCCTAACCACGAGTATGGAATTTTCGAGTCTAAAGAGTTTTGTTCAAGCCTGGTCAAGCTGATCAACTGAAATGAGCCTAACCTAGCTCATTTATCGAGCTTTCAAGCCGAGCTCGAGCTTCTCACGATCTGAGCTTGAACTCGATTTGGGCTTGGATGGAAATCGAGCTGAGGTTAAGCCGACCCTAATCTTCATAAGCTCGAGCTTGCCGGGCTCGAACTTGACTCTGCTCGTTTTTAGCCTTATCAGAGTCTCTAGCCATGTTATTTTATGGAGAATCTTACCTTCCACTCTTTGACCTCCTATTAGAAAGCAAGATTTCGAGTTTAAGGGCCAATTTAGTACCTATGAAGCTCTTGGCTTAAGGAGCTTAAACCACAACAGCAGGCATGTCAGAGACTTAAAATTACATAATTAACCTTTTTCATTGTACACTTCTTGAGAAGATGAATAAGATGGCACAATTGTAATTAATTTCAAACTTTTGTGCATTGTTTTTGTATCCTTAGTGTGTGGACTTTAGAAATTGCATTAATCCAATTACTTATCATCCGCCAAATTTCATTTAAATCTTGTGTATGGAGAAAACACTTTTGTAAGAGCTATTTTTCGAAGAGATCAAACAATAGTCTATCTCTAGAAAAAAATTGTTATTTAAAAATGAGGGGATTATTTTAGAGTCGGTATCCCTTCCTTTTTTCAGGTCTCCCACTTTCATTTATATATGGTGTTGATAAATTTGTTATTTTTTTAACAAAATAGGCAACGGTGTTATTAAATGATAGTGAAGTATACAAAGAAATGACATCAGAAAAAGGAACAAAAATCCTTGTGCCAATATATTACTGAAATTTTTTAATTTTTATAAATTCATAGTCCTAAACTATGCAGTGCTCACATACTGCTAGTAGAGACTGTTAGGTTTTCTTAATACAGATTTCTCGAGTCCTTTTCAGCAGCGCAATCGAGTTAATCAATAATCCATGAATGCTTCAACTGTAAATTTGTAATTAGTTGCAAGCAGCTTTCATTTTCCTTTATCAATGGTCTACATCCTAGTGCATTATTGTTTTGATAAAATCGATTAGATTTTGCTTGTTCTAAAATCTTTTTCACACACTCTCCACCAATTATAGGGTGCACATATGTATACCTACACATAACAATGTCTAGTTACTATTATACCTTTCTTAAAAATTTAATAAGTCATGGATTCGGTTTCGGGAGTCACCGGCGGTAGATTGATGGATGGTTAGACGCTGACTGTGAAAGGCATGCCCCCTCCTTCCGATGACCTTTGTTGTGGTAATGGGTGTTGCCGACACCAACAGACCAACACCGGTCGTCATCCTTCCGCCTCCGAGCAGCCCAGCCGAGCGAGTTCATCTAAGACGAGGATGGTGGCTTTCAAAGTATTCGATGAGGATGGAGACGGGTTCATATCCCCCGACGAGTTGCAATCACTGTTGAGGAAAATGTGTTTGCCGGAGGAAGAGAGATCGATAGAGTGAGGCAAATGATGGGTATATGTGGATCGTAATAGGGAAGGACATGTAACGATCTTCCTGTAACATGATGCTTCCTCATGATACCCATCATTGCCTCACTTTACCAAATGCATTTTTTTATCTTTAGCTTCTTCCCTCGGTACACTACCCAAGTAACGTTGCTCTCGTATCTGCCACTGAGCAGAGAACACAAGGCACGCAAGTCTACGAGACCATACCTCTCCGCGAGGCCTAAGTCTTCGTGACGTTTATGAGACCATACCCCTCCGCGAGGTCTAAAGCCTTTGCAACGAGCCGCTCGGGGCACATCGCAAGATGCGACACCACGTCCTCGCGTGGAAAACTCACAACGACAGGCGAGGCCATGCCTTCGCCAAGTTGGGTCGTCCGTAACAGTTAGCCTCGATTAAAGTAGGGTAGTTGGTGACGGTGCGTATGAACCTCCCACGTTCGCCACTACTCCGCCTTCCCCATTAGTCGAAAACATGGGTAACCACCTCACTACCTTAGGTCATGGGACATCCTCGACCTCAACACCGCCTATAAAAGGAATACTTGGAAAAGGTACACCCCATCTACACTCTCCCACTCCTCTTTCTGCTCCTGGGTATTCTGTTTCACCCTTTGCAGATCACTCTGTGAGCAGTCGATCGTCGTTTCCAACGTCAATTCACTCCATCAAGCATCTGAGAACTCAGGCCGTAAAGGAATGAGACTATCAATTGATCTTCAACGATCTTCCTGTAACATGATGCTTCCTCATGATCTCCATCTGTAGGTAGAATTTATATATTCCCCATTTGATTATAAATAATATGTACCTTACATTGCATTTACTCCTTTGAAATGTTATATATTGTAACTAGAGGCACACAACTTTATTTCCTTACATTTTCCCATCCTGAGTGGCTGAGTTGACCTCATCAGTTCCTTGCAAATTGCAATTCCTTCAAAAAAAATATTACTCCATCAATCCTAGTAAAAATATTATTTTAGACTCTTCTATGTCATTTATCAGACATTTCTTTCTATTATTTTAGACACTTATGCATTATCTTTCTAACATTGCATATTTCTTATACATTTTTATAAGCTTCTTCAGATATTTTAATCTATTATTTTAGACAATTCTATTTATTAATCTAGACACTTTTTCGTCATCTTTCAGACATTTTCATCTATTATTTTAGACACTTCTGCGTTATCTTTCGGATATTTGCATATTTCTCATACATTTTCGTATGCTTCTTCAGATATTTTAATATATTATTTTAGACTCTTATGTTTGTTATTTTAGACACTTCTGCTTTTGACATTGCATATTTCTCATACATTTTCATAAGCTTCTTCGGACATTTTAATCTATTATTTTAGACAATTCTATTTATCATTTTGGACACTTCTTCGTCATCTTGTAGACATTTGCACAAGACCATTTGGACTCCGGAAAGACCATTTTCGGTGGTTATTAAGGAGCAATTTCGTGGCGAGTTTGGCGGGGATATCTGCCATCGATTCCTAAATCTGGAATCACGGCGATGACGATGGAGATTGCGTTGTTGGCTAGTAATAGCATGGTTCAGGAAACCGGACCGGACCGGCTGGACCGTGAACCGGTTAGCCAACCGGTCCGATTTTCGGTTTTGAAGCGTTTGGTCAAGAACCGGTGAACCGGAAATCGGTGATTCCTTTTTTTATTTGCATTTTTTAAAAAAAATTGTCAAAAACTCCCAAATTTTTATTACTATTTTTAATTTATTCCACATTTATTTATAAATTCATATTTAACACATTAATTATTTTTAATATTTTCTCATAATATATTTTAAAACATTTTTAAACTATAATATAAATATACAAAATAATTTTCAGTTATTTTAAATTATTATTTTCAATGACATAATTAATTAAAATATAGAATATTGTTTTCCTTTTTATAAAATGACTAATTTGTATTTTAAATTATTATTTTAATATAAAAATGTGCATTATTATTATTTCATATTTAGATTATTTTATGATATTTCTAAACAATGAGTGATAATAACTATCTTTAAAAAAAGTAACTGGTTGGACCGGTGATCCAAACGAATGAACTGATCAGACCATGAACCGGTGCTCGGACGGTTCTATTTCCAGTCCAGTTTTTAAAACCATGGGTGATAGTGGCCATGTAGAGAGGAGAACAGGGAAGTGTATTGTAGCGTTTGGTTGCAGCAAGATACGACCACAGCCAGAGAAGGCAAGATCGGAGACCGATGGTGGTGGCGCTGGTATCCGTTTTGGTGGAGGAGCTCCGCATCGCATCGTGAAGTAGGTAGGGAAGCGTGAAAACTATTGGCTACTTACTTGAAGGGTATATTTTCCTAGGGCTAGTTTAGACATTTACTATTTTCGGATGGGCGGGGATGAATTGTTGCTAATAGCTTTCATTTAGGAGACTAGTATGTGTAGAGACACATATATGTACATATATAAGGATTCCACACTCTCTTATTGATGCAAGGCAAAAACCACCAAAATACCCTTAAACTTTCTATGTTCTCACGAATCAATCATTGAATTTTTTATTCGACCGAATAAACGATTGAAGTTTTGAAATTATACCATTCTAGTCCATCCATTTGATTTTCACTGTGTAGTTCACGGAAAAACGTCTTGAATTGAGCGAGAAGTTAAAACATTAATTACCTCTAAGTGTGTGATTGAATTGATTCAAGAAATGAACCCTAAACCCGAATTTCTCCAATTCTGATGTTTTACTCAATTAAATCGAGTCTTGCCTTTAATCAACAAAACTGTGCCAAATTGTCATCCTACCCGGTCATTATTTACCACGTAAGCATCAATGGAATATACCAATTATATTTCATTTATACTATACAGAATGATCAGTTAGGTACTTATTCAATAGTTTAATGGTTTATTCAATCCACTAAATGGTTTAGTGACCTATTCATGACGAATTAGATAGTTCAACAGTTTTATGATTTTTTTCGCTTGATGCAAAAATTATACTACTTATGTCCCTAAAACATGCTACAGTTTTTTTTCAACATTTGATTTATGATTTTTTTCTTAAATCTTTTGATACATAAAGTTTAATAATTTATATGCAAATGATAAATGGAAATATCTAGTTTCTAACTATTTAAAGAATTTTTTCAACAAAATATTTCAAGTGAAAATTTGAGTCAAACACAACGATTGTTGGGGTTGAGTAGCAAGGGGCAAAGGCGCTTCTTCCTTAAGCAAGGTCTTGGGTTCGAGTTCTGTGTATGGAGAAAATACTATTGAGAGAGCTACCATTTAAAGAGGCTCTATCAATGCTTGATCCTAATAAAAGTGGAAAATTTGTTGTTCAAAAAAAATGTGTGAAAGTAAACATGTACATCTTTTTGGAGACGGTGGGTGTTTTTCTTAAAATTATGAGGTAGATTGATGACTCTTTGAAACCTTTAGCCAAAGAGGGAATTCTGAAAAACTCGAGGCTGTTCATATTAAGATACATGTGACGGGTGGTTTATTTTATATAAAAATATTCAACACGTAACTCAAGTAATAAAGATAACCCACTAATTCCAAGCGCAAGATATTGATCCTGTAGTATAGGCTAAAGTGGGGTCGAACCTAATGTTTTGGTATTTTTATTATCAAACAAAAGCAATAAAATTTGTAATGATGAAAGATGATTTTGGGGTAAACTTTGGAGAATTGGAAACTCAATTAAAACTCTAGTTAAAGCAAGCAAAACTCTATCAAGGAACTTGGAAGGGTTTTCTAATCTTATTACAAAATTTCTCATAGGATTGATTTTCGGTTCACTTTACTTAGATTTCCGGGTTCTTCAGTTAGGTCAGATATAAAAGAGAGCCGGATAAATTTAATGCAAAAGCCTTTTACTTCTTAAACAATTCTCATACTACCCAGATTAATGCAAGGTCTCCCCCAGTGCAGCTAGATAATTTGGCATTAGGTTCAGCGAGGTTGGTTCTTTATGCGGGTTATATGACATATATCATGACCCCTCCGCTTATTCTAGAACACAAGTTTATTCCCTAGGAAAAAGGTCCATTATGCGGGTTATATGACGGGCTCCGACATCGGAAGTCACGAGATGAGATGGAATAGTGAAAAAGTAGATTCTGTTAGAGATTCTGTCGGCGAACAGGTGTTTGCCGTCGGGGCTGGCGGCCACCAGAGCAACGGGCTCCTACATCGAAAGCTTGTGCATGGGCATCGATGAGGAGATAGCTAATTTGTCAATTTTGAGAAAATTGGGGTTAATTTTTCAAATTTGAAAAGTTTAGGGTTTAGTTGAATATTATTAAAGTGACACGGCGCCATATGGACGCCACATGTGTAGAAAAACACCATGTATTCGTTCTATTATGGAATATGCCGGAATATTCTATCCGTTAACCGATCGAATGGTAAAATTACCCCTAAAATAGACTTTGGTGGCAAATAATCTCCTGTTTCTATACTTTAGTGGCAAAATCAAGCCCGAAATTAGTTGAGTGGCAAAATCGAGCTACCCCCCAAACATTAGTGGGAAAATCAAACCTTTTGCCTTATTACCTAGGTCTAGTTAATCAAAATCTTTTTCAAGCTTTTTAATTAACCCACAATGAAGTAAATAGAATTTAGCGGTCTTCTAATTGCTACAACTTGAAATTAAGCTCAAGAGAACAAACACAATATAGTCTGAATCAACATCAATATATGAAAATCCAAGTCAAGTAGAACCTACATCAATTCTAGAAGAATAAACGAACTACTCGATCATGATGTCCAAAAACACAATAATCAAGTAGAAATCCACATATAAGAGTTTAGAAAAATCAAGAATTGTCTCCATGTTTGCTACAAGCTGTTGAAAGCCTCCAATCATGCTATCCAGAAGTCCTAGGATGCAAAACTTCTGAAATCTCGAGTTAATGACGTTTAAATAGAGCTCAACACTCCTTATTAGGTCAGGTCCAACATCAAGTGCGGTCGCACCAGGGGTGCATCGCGGTCGCGACAGGCGTGTGTCGCCGTTGTACTATTTTTGTCCACTCCACAGCTTTTAGCTCCACCTTATAGCTCGATACTCCAACTTTCCTTTAGTGTGTTTTTGGCCCAGAACTCTTCCCTTTTCGATCTTTTGTCACTCTAGTGGACTCCTGCAAAAATACTTGTGTAAATACTTAGAAACTAGCCAATCAGGGGATACAATTGACATGCATTTTGAAGCAAATACATTGCTAGTCCCTAGCAATCTCTAAAATGCAACCTAATATACCCACAGAATGAAGAATGATTACAGTGAAAGAAATGAAGGCAAATAATCTATCAATGTTTTTTTCCAAGTAAAGAAACAACTTATAACCATTCACTACCTAATCACACCAGTAATTTGATAAGTATTAGAATTAAGGACCCGGCTCAGAAAACAGAGGGTCATTCCCTAAGTGTTTCACTCTCCAAAACAAGGATAGTGTGTGTGTGCACAAAGTGATCTTACCACTTACCGTCAATCCATAAGTCTGAAAACAAAGCAAAACTCCTCTACTACTGCCCACAGGGAGCGTTACATACCTTACCAGTCAAATGGTCTTTTCCATTTAATTGTAATGAGGACCGACTTGGTGAGGAGAGATTTATGTTGGACGCTTGATGTAGTGGAGTTAGAAATTAGGAAACATTCAAGAGCTTACAACACCCGGGTAAGTTAACAAAACATAATCTTACAACAATAACCCTATGCTTCCTTTGTGTTGTTACCTCCTCCATACATATTCAGGTGAGCTCTTAATTAGTTTCTTTTTTCCATTTCCTCCCAATTTTCGAGGCCAAATATTTTCGTTAAAGGGTGCCGGCCTTAAATCTTTCATCTTTGACTTTTTCCCTGGGACAAGGTTTCTTTTTTCTTTATCAATTTTTTCCTTCTCATTCATCAAGCCCCAAAATATTCACGAGGACACCCCTCAATTCACCTACTTCCTTTCCTCATCCTCTATAGTGCTCTCTGTATGGTACTCCGACGCTTAAGTCAGTATGAGTGTTTTAGGAAAGGGATGTGACAGCACCAAAGGTGAAAGAGTGAATAGTTACATTGAAATGAGTGAATGATGTGTGCTTTTATAGTCTCTTTTAATAGAGTGACATTATCGTAATATTTTAAGATGAAGAGGCGGCGTGTATCAGCAAACACGTGGCAATGGGATCCTGAATGTGTGCCTTCAAACGAGTCCCTTGGTGTGTTCGGGTGGTAGTGTGTTTGGGTTTTAACGGGCTCACTCTTCTGGGCTATTGACTTGATCTTTTGTTAGGTCTTATTGGGTTTTTCTGAGCTTTGTTATATGGTTGATTAAACCTGACGGTCATCAATTATATATATATATATATATATATATATATATATATATATCTATTTTCGACTAAAATACAAGTAAATTCTTTATACTAAGTAAGTTGGAGTGAAGCTTAAGTCCAGCCACATACCCTTTAGATTGAGACAAGCGGTCCATTTTGTATTTTGTGGTGGCCAGTACCATAGGCGTAATCTAAGCCAATCAACTCTATAACATTACAGAAGCACCAACGTCCAATAAAAAGATACTACTCCTAAACATTGTTTTCCTTTGACCTCGAACTTGTATTGTTTGTCTTAAATTTTATAAGAAGAATTTATTAAAAAAATTTATATATATATATATATAGAAATTATATACATTCATATAACATATGCATAAATTATTTGAATTTATATATTAATATGTTGAGATTAAATGCCCAAAAATAGATAGAATAACGACAGAAGATAAGTATTAAATTTGTTTGGTTTGGGCGGCGGTCACATCTAACTGAAAAAAAAAACATATACAAATGATGCAATTGAGTACTGTATCCTGCATTATGAGACTGTTTGTTGGAGTCATTCATTTGGGTCCTATATAAAGAAGAGTAGAGTGCAGGAGATGCATGGCTACAACAAAGAAAATGCAAGAGGGTTGGGTTTTTGAGGAGTATGGCCCTACAGAGGTCCTAAAGCTAGGGCACTTGGCGGTTCCTATACCTGAGGAAGATCAGTTACTTGTCCAAGTTAGAGCTGCTGCTTTGAATCCCATTGACTCTAAGAGACGCCAAAAGCCCATATTTCCATCTGATTTCCCCGTGAGCACTTTCATTTTTTTTAATCTATTTGTTAGTAATTAGTTAATTTCCATCTGATTAATTATAATTGAAGAGGAAAGGAGTATATATTATTTAAGGTAGTGAGATAGTCATATTCCATGATGTGACTACTAGAGGGAAAGTTTATTATGATGTATGACATATGCTACAAAAAAACTTAAAAAATGTCATAAATGTGCACGTTGATTTTATATATCAGTCGTCTAGTTAAATAGGACTATAATTATTATCTAAATTCATTGTCATCTCACGATATTTTATCATGCAAAAAAATATAATGTGGTTTGAATTCGATCATATTATAAGAAGGTTGTGATAGAAAATCATCTAATGTAAAATTTTATCATTATGTTAATTTTTATAAATAACTCACAGTACGTAGAAATTATAGGTTAAATTTAAGTGTTAAACGGAGTAAGGGTAGACATAAACTTACATAAGTAAATATTTCAAGTAAAAGAGATTTTAGGTTACTAGAATTTCCGGAGGAGTTTGTTACAAATAGAATGAATTAGAGATGAATGATTCATGTGTCCAATCAAACTAGTTAAGATTAACACTACGTAGAGAAGCTAAGGATTTCTTTGCGGCGGAGGCGCAGAAACCGATTCTTTGCTTCTGCGGCCTCTGCCGCATAAATATCATGATAAATGAAATGTATCTTTGCGGCATTTTCGCGGCGGAGGCATGTAAGCCGGTTTCTCTACGTAGATAAGGCTCAGTTAATTGATTTAATTGACATTATAAACTTCATCATGATTCCAACATAGTCTTAATATTAAGGTGATGCTGCTGCTGATGATGATGATTAGAGCTGATGTGACTGATCAAGTAGTGATTAATTATTTTGTAATGGTGCAGGTGGTTCCTGGGTGTGACATGGCAGGTGTGGTTGTAGCAACAGGCAGTGGGGTCACCAAATTCCAGATTGGAGATGAGGTCTACGGCAACATTCAAGATTTCAATGGCGTAGAGAGCAAGAAACTCAAGCAACTTGGAACACTGGCCCAGTTCGTAGCAGTGGAGGAAACTTTGGTCGCAAGAAAGCCCCAAAACCTCTCCTATGAGGAGGCTGCCAGCCTGCCTTTGGCACTTCAGACCGCTGTAGAAGGGTTCAGGACCGGAGGGTTCAAGAAGGGGCAGACCATTTTCGTCGTCGGGGGTGCGGGTGGTGTCGGAACCCTCGTTGTCCAGCTTGCCAAACATGTCTTTGGAGCTTCCTACGTTGTTGCCACAACCAGTACGCCTAAGGTGGAGTTTGTTAAGAAACTTGGAGCTGATAAGGTTTTTGATTACACCAAGACCAGATATGATGAGATTGATGAAAAATTCGATTTTGTCTATGACACAATTGGTGAGTGATTATTAATACTCTATTCATCTCATATTATATTAATTGATAGATTTGATTGGATATAGAGATTATGGTGTGGATAGAAGATTTGAGAGTAAAAATGTAAAATAAGCATTTAAGATAAAAATAACATTTTGAGGGAAGAAGTAAAAGTAATGGTATAATAAAGTATGATAGACTGGTAAAAGTTTACTTGAAAAAAAAACATATCAACCAACGATTGTTGGGGTTGAGTGGTAAGAGGCTTATTCTTTCTTGAGTAAGGTATCGAGTTCGAGCCTTGTATATGGAGAAACACCATTGGGAGAGTAACCCCTTGAAAATGCCTAACAATGTTCGATCCTAGTAAAATTTCTAAATATTGTTATTCAAAAAAACATATCAAACTTTTATTGGGATGGATGGAGTAATATACTTCAAGCTTATTTAGTTTATTGATAATCCATGACTTGTATTAGGTGATTGCAAAAACTGTTGCGTGGTGGCCAAGGAAGAGGCTCCAATTGTTGAGATAACATGGCCAACATCGCACCCGAAAGCACAATACTCAAGCTTGAGGGTCTGTGGAGATATTTTGGAGAAGTTTAGGCCATTTCTGGAATGGAAACCTGAGGACCGTTATCGATCCCAATGGCCGTTATGATTTTGAGCATGTCGTGGAAGCATTCCGTTATCTGGAAACGGGAAGGGTTTGGGGGAAGCTTGTAATCTCTTCCTTTCCCTAAATAATTTACACCCAAATTCATGTCATCCAATCCTTTTTAAGAAATATTGTCTTATTATATGTTCCGTGTTAAAACAAAAACAAAAAAACAAAATGCTGTCTTATTATAGACGACGTTACACATATTGTCTATGTTCTTTTGAAGGGAAGAATTTTTTTTTTATATTACATGTTCCGTGTTAGAAAAAAAATTGTTGTCTATGTTCTTTATTTTGTTTTTTTTTTTGGGAAAAATTTACAAACAAAAAAAAATCAAATAATTAAACTGTGAGCATCACAAAAGAGAGGGAGCAAAAAAATACAAAAAAGTTAGGGATTTAATTGATAAAGAAAGAAATAATATTAATTTGATTTAAATTAGGTACACATTTTGTACTCCCACTGTACTTGAAAGGATGATGTCTTTTCTTTTTAAGAATATTCCTAAAAAAATGATACATTGCATTCCCTTTTACCATTAGTATAAGCTTATATGCATAGTAGCAGTGGCCTGGCGATAGTGATCGGCTGATAGGTTGACCAATTGGGGAGGAGAAATGAGAGACAAATTTATGGTATTGAAGTGTTAGGTTTCAAAATATTAGTAACATAAGAGTAGTTAATCCTAAAATTTTTAACGGTCAACTAAAATATAAACGGTCAAATAGGTAACCGAATGTTTTCAAAAATAAATGGACAACTCACTAAACCTTAGGTTTTTTTTTTTTTTTGTTATTTACCCTTTCTATTTTGCATCTCTCTCTTTACTTCTCTCGGTTTTTCTTTGTAATCAGTTTACAAGTGTGCTTCTGGTATTCACTAGATGTCTACAAATAAAACATTATAATTAGGTCTAAATATATATATATATTAATACCCTCAAGTTTAATAACTTGTTCAATGAAGGACCTTAATTATATGACCCGATACTCCAACTATTCAAAATAATGCAGACACTAACTCATTTGAACTGTTAAATTTGTAATGATTGAGTGACCAAACTTTAATTCTTACTAGTTTTTAGGTCATAAATAATAAAAATAAATAAACTCAGGAACTTTATCATCATTCTTCATAACCAAATACCTCTAAACTATTCTAGTGCTTCAAAAAACTCAAAATAAATCAAAATAGGAAATTTTAACTATTGGTCAAATTTTTAGAAAAATTATTTTCAGAAATGGATAGAATTTTGAACCAAAATTTTGAGGGATGCTAATTTTTAAAATTTTAGATCTTTTTGTTAATGAATATAATGTTGAATTTTTGCAACTTATGAATCTATTATGGTACATTATTTATCATTCCGTGAGATATAAATAAAAGTATTTTTACTTTTAAGTAAGTGTCAATATAAATATAAATTTGAAGTTTAGGTATTAATTATAGTATTCAAGAAACAAATTAGAAGCTACCTTATAATTTTACATCCATATTTTGAGTTGATTTATAAAAATATAATGATTTTTTAGTCTTTCAGAGTAAATATGAAATGTGTCAAAAGTTAAATGGCACAAAATTTAAATTTTTCGGATTAGTCTACTAACAGTCATTTGGTCAAAGTCCTTGCATGCATTATTTTATTAGTTCATGTATGAGTCAATATGAGTCATAATTCAAACACTTCTTTGAATAAATCAACAAAGTTCGTGTTAGTAATATGAATTTAGGCCTTAATATTATATGTGTGCTTCATTACTAATATTATCTCGCATATTATCCACTACAGATTTGGTATTAGAGCTGTTGGTAAAATGAAAATTCTGAAAACCAAGGACCTTCTGTTCACCTTGCTTCAAAATTTGGTGAACTAAATATTGCCCAAAAAGTTTTAAAACTCTTTTGTTAGATTCCCACTCAATTAAGGGTTCTTTTGTTAAAATTCGTGAAGTTTTTAGTTACTCTCCTAGTTACATATGAGGAATTTTTTTCTCCTTGTTTTGCTAGGGTTTGTTAGAGCTTTTGGAGGTCGTTTTTTTTTCCCCTACGAAATCCTTCTTCTCCTCAATTTTCAATTACTTCTCCTCTCCTACTTCGATTCCTTCACTTTACTCCTTTCCTTCCGTTTTCTTCCCTCCGACAACCCTGCAATAGCTTCCATTTTCTTCCCTCTGGCAACCCTGCAATCGCTCTGCTGATCGTGTTAGAGGCTTTGGCGGAAAGCATGGTAGCCATCACACTCACGAAGGAGGAACCTGCGACAATCAATGTGGCTGGCCTAGTTACAGCGACGACAACGCCGCTCTCCCTCGTTGCTCGCAAGAAAGGTGGAGGAACAACTGGGAGAGGAAGAGGAATGCCGTGAGGATAGATAACAGCGGCTCCTGCTCCGGGTAGGAAAAGAGCGAAAGTTGACTCGATTGTGGAAGAACCAGATGAACATGTAATTGAAACTGCAGGGACGGCCAATGGAGGCTCGCCTTGTCTTGAGCAATGAGGCTGTTGGAACCGGGTAGTGAGTACTTGATATCTGATTTTGAGACGGGTTCTATGGCTAGATGTGTTCTTCCAGGTGTTTATGCAGGATCCGGGCATTTAGTAGCTTGCTATTTGCGGTTAGTTTGGTGGAGGGAGTTGTTGCCGGATATTACGAGAGAGATGCTGCGCACGGACACCTATTCAAAGCTAATATGAGCTATGAAGAATGCATCATAATCCAATATGGACTCTATCTGTTTATCATCCATTTATAGTACATTCTGACTTGATGTACTTTCTTTCATTGCTTAGGTTTTTGCTTCTATGACATTTTCTCTGCTTTTCATACCATACAACCTTATGTTTTTGTAGGATTCGTTATGCTCGTTCTCGTTTAGAGCTGTTTTTCTTGATTGTACGGAGGTTGATCCATGAATTGGCTACTTTCTTGGCCTTTTGCCATTGATTTGAATGATAGCATTCACTGTTAAAAAAAATCATGAAGTCTTATAACTCAATTGTGAATTTCCTAAAAACATGCAAACTTATTGACCTAATTTTATCATTATCACCCAATAAAAATTAGAGCCTATTTGGTAGGTGTGGAAAATGTATTTATAGGTCTAAAACTTTTCACGTTTTTGGAAATTAGGCCTAAAACATTAGCATCATCAACAGAACTAGGCTTAGAACTTTAAATTTTGTGATGGGAAAAGGGCCGATTTTATCACTAACGTTTAACATTTGACGTTTGGGACATTCTTTTTTTAAAAGTGATCCCCAAATACCAATATCGTTAATATTTTGGACAATTTTTACCATTATCGTTAAATTAACTCTAAATTAGATCCTAAAATTTATGAAAATTGATAAATTTACCCACATTCTAAATAAATTTTCATCCACATCCATCATCATCCCCAACCTCAAAGCACTTTCTCTCCTCGCTCGCCCTCACCCACTACCCCGCACTCTCTCCCGCCACTAACAAATTTGTACCCATTTCTCAATTTCCTCTCCAAGAAAAAACAAATTAAATAAAGTTGTCTTGTTGGGTTCCTTCTCGATCAATTGCGTAGCTCTTCTTCTTAGACATGGCCCCGCCACCGCTGCTTTTGCCTTCTTCCACGGTGGCGGAGGCGGTGTCCAGAATCTGGTCCCTGCCAAATTGTTATCTCCTGCCGTCATCGAAGATGAAACAATTCAATGAGTTTAGTGGCAGAGAACTAGATTGAACGGAAACAAGAATTTTTTTTTCTCTTCTTGATTCAAAGGAAGGGACATGAAAGGTGGAATCGAAGTAGAAAAACAAACAAAAAAGAGATTATTAGAAATGGAGTCCCTGCTCATGGCGGAGAGATGGGGTTGGGTTGGACGGGTTTAAATTGTTACTTTTACAAATTTAGGATTATTTTTTTATTTAAAAAAATTTGGGATTGAATTGAATATTAAGAAATAATTTGTAACATATTATTTCAAGAATATTCTTCATGTTAACGGTCTAAGTTATAAATATGGTAAAAAAAAAAAACAAACTTGATTTCGTTTACGTGGCATCTAACTGTTTAGATTTTTAAGCATTTGGCTTATTACATGCCAAACGGTTTTTAAAGTTACATAATTTATTTATGTAAAGAGCAAGTTGTTTTTTTTAATAAGTAAACAAAAAAGACAAAAAGTCAAAAAACCAAACAGTCTCCAAATCAATGCATTTTGTTTTTATTGAGTGATGGATAGGATCATAGGAATAGGAATGAAGAGTGTAAAGAGAGCAGCTTGCATTCCTCAACAAAACTAACAACAAGGTAGAAGCAAGGCAGCAGCAGATCAAGCAGAAGAAGGCGATGGATCTGTACAGTGCTCTAAAATTGGTTTCTTTTGCTTTAGCACTCGCCCTTTTGGCTTCGAAAATGGTCGCCAGATTCAATTCAAATGAGACGAAGAAGAAGAAGAAGAAGAAGAAGTTTCATCCGGTCGGCGGCACCGTCGTGAACCAGCTGCTCAACTTCAAGAGACTGCATCATTACATGACTGATCTCGCCGGAAAGTATGGAACCTATCGACTTCTGGGTCTTTTCAGAAACGAGGTTTACACCTCTGACCCGGCCAACGTTGAATATATTCTCAAAACCAACTTTGAGAATTACGCCAAGGTAAATAATTAAGCTTCTTAATTAATTGTGCCCAATAAAAAAAAAAGCTTCTTAATTGTGTCAACAAGAACAAATTCTGGATGGGTCTTTCTTCTGATTCCTAAATCGAATTTGAATGGCAATAATTGCTAGAATTTGCTGCTATGGTTAATAGATTTTCTCCATATGCACCATTTTTCTGTTAAAAATTTCCTCATTTTGGTTGTAAACTAGTGGTTTAAGTCTAATTAATCAAGTATATGATTTTTTTGAGTAATTTATCCTAAAACTTGATAGATACATATTCAAAAACAATAAATTGCTTAATTTAAGAAAATTTTAATCAATCCGTTTTGGATTAAGCTGGAGGTTTTCGTCAGGTTTTACCCGCGTTGATATATTCTTTTATGTGATTAAAAGTTTATAATTCATTCTCGGTACAAAGAAATCTACTCTTTTTAAACATTTTTTTTCATCCAATTTAGAGTAAATTGGAAAGAAATTATCATATTTAGTTAAGTTAGACTTATAATAGGCGGTTCAAACTTAGAATTTTTATGTGATTTAGTGGATAATTCATCTCCTATAATTCACTAGTGAATTAGTCCATAAGTGACCTCATCTATTTAGAATCTTAGGTGATTTTGAGGAGGTCGAATTTCAATAATTCACCGTGAATTTCCCCTCTTCTCACCCTAGCCATCTCTTTCCTCTCCAACAATCGGCCATCTTGCATCCCTGCTGCTCCTTCTGCAACACAGATTTATAGGGAAGAAGAAATATTAAATTCACCACTAATTCTTATCATTTTTCATGGTGCCTCAAACCTTGCACAAAGTAAATTAGAAATCTAATTCACTAGTGAATTAGATTCATTTTTGATGAATTACGGATTGAACTTTTTCTAAGTTTGATACCCCCTAATAGCTTAATTCAATGACTTAAGTGCAACCAAATAAGGTATTGATGTTTTCACCATTCATGGCCACGTGTAGGGTGAGTACAATTATGGGAACCTTAGTGATCTATTGGGCAATGGAATTTTTACCGTTGATGGAGATAAATGGCGTCAACAGAGAAAGGTTTCCAGCTATGAATTCTCTACAAAGGTCCTGCGAGACTTCAGTAGCTTGGTCTTTCGGAAGAATGTTGTTAAGCTTGCTCACATATTGTCACTGGTGGCTGATGCCGGAGAGATTATAGACATTCAAGTAAGTTAAAAAGGTACATGATTTGGCCAAATTTCATTGGTAATTTTAATTACGGTATGCATCTGGTAAATGGTAATTAACAGAGAGTGAATCTTCTATCCTCTCTTGTCCCTCACTGTATTTTATTAACACTGTTAACTGTTATGTTAAAAAGTTAATAGATTAATTAACGGTGTTAATAAATTATAACGGGGTACATGGAAAAAGGGGACTACAGATTTGGACTCATAATTATGGTACTGGTATCCAACCTTTTGAAAAGCATATTAATATATATTTTTTTCATTAGTTTTATGGATAATTTATTGTGTTTAGAGTTTTTACAATCATTTTGATTATTTTTTTTGTAAAAAAAATGATGCTTATGTAATTAAGTTTTTATCGGCGAAACCAGTGTTCTAAACAGATACAAATTGTCAGTCTCGTTCAATGTTTAAACCAGCTTAACATTTATTTTCAGTTTTTTTAACTGGCGGAGGAGAGATAATAATTCAACAAACAATAAATTAATCAAAAAACCATTTTTATGGGTACCGGTATCCGCAATCGTCGAGAATTTCCAAAATTTCACATCTTCTAACTGGAAGAGTTGCAGGACCTGTTCATGAAATCAACTCTGGATTCCATATTCAAGGTTGCATTTGGTGTTGAACTAGACAGCATGTGTGGGTCAAGCACAGAAGGTAAGGAGTTTAGCAATGCTTTTGATGATTCAAGTGAAGCAACACTCTTCAGATATGTTGATATCTTCTGGAAGATCAAGAGAGTTCTGAACATTGGATCGGAGGCTGCACTGAAGAAGAATATCAAAGTCATAGACAGGTTTGTGTATAAGCTGATTCACGCCAAAATTGAGCAGATGCGCAATGGGAAAGATGATTCTTCTGTGAGTGATGATCTGACATTTACTGGAATTCTTCTTGATTCCAGCTTAATCAAGTAAATGAGGAGTATTTTGTTTTTCCATCTACCCTAAAACTAGATGAATATACATTTTAAAAACAATATTTACTTAAGAATGAATCTCAAAAATTTTGTCACATGAAAGACTTAATCCATTAGATGAAGCCGAAAGTGACTTAAGCAGAATAATCCATTGTATTAAGTCGTTTTTGTGATTGAAATTTAGCTAGAATTCATTCATTCTCGATATCAGTAAATTTACTGTTTTGAAAGTATATTTATCGAGTTTTAAGGTAAACTGTAAAAGAAAATGCTCTCTCCGTCCAACAAAGATTGTAGAGTTTTCCATTTTGGGTTATCCCACAACATAATCTTATCCTCTTATCATTCATCTAACTCATCTTAAAATTTGGATCCACAATATTTCTTTCTTTTCATGTGGGCAAATTTGTCAAAATATACATTTTCAAATACTCGCCTTAATCTCCGCACCTAGTCAAACTCTACAATCGTTATGGGACATAAAAAGTACTAGTATCATTTACTTGAATACGTAGATAAAAGTCATTGGCTTTAAGTCCAACAGAATAGCCTTTTTTTTTATCAATAGGCAATCTATTGCATCAATAATGCAGGTGAAAAAAGAAGACATCTTGTCTAGATTTCTGCAAGTGAGTGACACCGATCCTACATACCTGAGAGACATAATTCTTAACTTCATAATTGCTGGGAAAGATACAACAGCAACCACTCTAGCCTGGTTCATATGCATGCTCTGCAAGCATCCTGCTGCTCAGGAAAGGGTTGCAAAAGAAGTGGATGGAGCAACTGGCATGGAGGGAGTCACAAATGTTGCTGATTTCATGGAAAACATGAGAGAAGAGGCTTTAGAAAAGATGCAGTACCTTCATGCTGCAATAACTGAAACTCTGAGGCTCTATCCTGCAGTTCCAGTGGTGAGTGATAGCAAAGGCAATGGTTAATAATTCTTGACTGCACACTCATAGCATGAGAGAATGATTAATAGGCCGTTTGGTAATCAAGTAGAGTATATTTTACCCTAAAACTCAATGAATATAAATAAAAAAAATACATTTACCATTTTTATTTTCAATTTTCTAACTATAAGCAACTTAATCCATTGGATTAAGTTGAAAATTACTCAAGCAGAATAACCAATTGGGTTTAGTTGATGATGTGATTAAAAATTTAGAATTCATTCGTCTTATGGTAAATCGTAAAAAAAGTCGCATATACTCCTTTGATTAAATTTGACTTATGCATTGGTTTAAGACTTAAGCCTATGACTTAAGTTCAAGATTGTAAGTAAATATGGCACACATATGTCCAAATATAAATTCCTAAAACCTGAGGTTAAATTGTCTTCTTCTCTTCAGGATCCAAAGATTTGCTTGTCTGATGACACTCTACCAGATGGGTTTGATGTGAGGAAAGGAGATATGGTATCTTATCAACCATATGCAATGGGGAGGATGAAATTCTTATGGGGTAATGATGCAGAGGAATTCAAACCAGAAAGATGGTTGGATGAGAATGGTCAGTTCCAGCCAGAGAGCCCTTTCAAGTTTTCAGCATTCCAGGTGAGCAATTTGGATATGGATTATATATTTAGGATTCATTTGATTGATTAGTGTTAAAGGTGAACCGTTATGATAGCTTTTCCAAATCTCTAACGGCAAAATCTACCATTGGAACATCTGGTACTAAACCCTAAGGTTTTTCTTCTATGGATTACAGGCAGGTCCAAGACTTTGCCTCGGTAGAGAATTCGCATACCGGCAGATGAAGATCTTCTCAGCTGTGCTGCTGCGTTTCTTTGTCTTCAAATTGAGTGATGAGGGCACTAGTGTTACTTACAGGACAATGATTAATCTCCATATAGATGGTGGTCTTCATGTCTGCGTCTCTCATAGGTCTTGGAACTAAACTCCCTTCGGCATTGCCGGACATGATAATTTTTCATCATCCGGCTCAAGCAAGAACCAATCAAATCAAATGGACACAAATGGATGCGTTTGCGGGTGGAACCCCCCGAGAAGGGTTAGAATAGCAGTTCCTCCTCTTTGGGAAGTACTGAATAAATGAATACCGAGTACTGGGATTTGTTGAATAAAAAAAAATACATGCTCAAAGATTAAATTTTTGACGAATGCTAGCTTTATTATTGGCATTTAATTTCATTGCAATTATTTCAAGTAGAATCAACATTGTAACGCCAAGAGGGAGTGAAAGAGAGAGCAATTGTACAAATAGGAACCGCAAAATAAAGTAACAATCTTTTCTTACAAACTGATACAATGAAACAATAACATATTTTTCATTCACTATCAAAAAGGAGGTGGGAATAAAGTGGCTCAACAAAGATGAAAGCTCTCGCCACTTGTTTGTACATCTCCAGGGTGAGAACCACCAGCTGACTTTTTTTTTCTTTTTAAAGAATGGTGAAATTCCAGTCACCAATCTACAGATGCAACAGCAATAAACACCAAAACTGTGATTCAGATTTTCAAACCTGTGTGTATGAGCTGTTCATTCATTAAGTACATACAAATGGTACATGCATGTGAAAGCCAAGCTGGGAATTGGGAATGAAGCAGCTGTGAATTAGCTTCTGATGAGTTCTTGCTATACAGGGCAGCAAGTAGCAGCTCCCTCTCTCCCTTCTTCACCAGGCTGCTTTTCAAGAACTGTGTCTCTCTCTTTTCCTTTCAATATTTGACTATGCAAAATTTGAAGTGTTATGACTTAATCAGAGGACTCAGCCCTTCACCTTCCCAGCCAAGCTTCAGCATCTGATCCACCACTTTCAAACTCAACTGCAAGACAGTAAACAGATTACTCGAGATTCAAGCACCCGATTCTGATGGTTTCAAGCAACTGTTACTTCAAACGAGACTTGAAAAAAGAATTTCTCCATCTTCGGTTACTTGAACAATGCATCTCATGCTTTTGTAATTATCCAGAAACCCTAACTGATGCTTAATACTCACTGTCGCACAAAAATTGATATGCTTACCTTTCTAGAATGTCCCACAAAATTTGATGTTTCCTTACAAGGAAGCTTTTACCTACCTATATTAGTTTATTACCCTCACTTTTCCTTGCCCACTCAAAATGTTATTCTTGTTATATATGCCTATTTTAACTTTTTACGCTTAAATCTTCAGCACACCTAATCTCCATGCCCGATCTAACATTTCAATAAAGATGGGACGGAGGGATTAATAGTTTGGAGAATCTTTCTCATAATTATGAGGGACTCATAAGAAAACAACCTCTGGAAAAGCCCAATACTGAAGAAAAGAAATGGATTTAACTTACTGCTGGATCGGTGAAAATTATCAGCTGTTTATTGGCAGTTGATACAATAAGGTTCGTGTTATCTCTGGTTAAAGAAAGAGCTGTAATATCCTGCCCATCTTCAAGCCTCAACACATGGAAAATCTGCAGTACAAAGGAAAAAATTTCAGGTCTTTTTTTATGATAATAAGAAGGTAACACAGGCATCTTGGTTAACACGAAGCTGAACAGACAAGATTACAGAAATGGAAAGACAGATTAGAAAGAAAAAAGGTTGAAGGACGTTGAACTCTTTAGAAACAAACATGGGAAACAACCTTTTGGAGCGGTTACATCAAAACCTTAAAAGACATGATGCAAATGGAATCTAAATTCCTTATGGCTTAGGCAACACAAATGACTGAAGTAAATTTTCATTTAATTCCTAATGACAGCTTCAGAGTACCAAGTCTTTGTTAATACCTTCAAAGTATGCAAGTCCAAGAAGCATATTGATGGGAGAGGTACATCTAGTCTGTTTGATTTACTAGCATCCCTCTCAGTATCAGAACCATCAATTCCTGAAATTTTGAAATCTTGAGCATTATAGCCAAATTCCTTCTGACATGAACTCAATCCAATCAAAGCATTCCTTCCATCTTGAGAAATTTCAATACAACTGACAGTACCCAGAGATGGAATTTGAGCCCTAGCTATTAAAACCCCATTTAAAGTGAATGTACTTATGGAGCTTTCCAATTTGTTCCACGTCAATACAATGCCTTCAGATGAGAGGCAAACAACATCTGCCTCCACCCCAACAAACCGCCAGATCAAGCGGCCCCTCCTCACAGAATGCAAGAGAACATCTGGTGAATGGGCACATGAAACAACAACACCTAGATCCGTACTGATGCAGCAACTGCGGATCTCCTTTTGATGACCCCGAAGGACATGTATAGGACCTTCGATGCGTCGTCTCCTACTTTTGTCACCGGAGCTAGAAATATTGCTAGTTGATGGGGTTCCTGAGCCAGAACTGGACTCTGATATGCCACTAGAGTGAGAAGATGAACCACGGATCCTCCAAAGTAATAAAGTAGTATCCCTAGATCCAGTCACAAGGCAGTTGCTATCCGAAGAGAGCGCAAGGCAAGTGACAGGAGCACAGTGCCCAAGAGCAGATTCTAGTGTTCTAGCTCCATCTGGAGATACCACCTTAATACTGTTATCAGCATGTCCACCTGGCAAAATTCAGAAAGTACATATGACTGAAAATCACAGCCAAGCAATTGATTCCATGCAGAAGAAAAAAAATGCATTAGCACAGATTGTGAACTCGTAAAAAGTGATATGTGGTTCTTGAAAAACAAAACACTTAGCAGAAGTGGTTTTGTCGTAGGACAAGCAATTTTACCATCAGGAATTCAATCAATCCAGTAAATACAGAACTGCTGTAATCTAAATAAAAGTAGAACCTCAAACATCTGGGAAGGGAAATACTTTCAAACATCCAGAACAATTGCTTTGACCAAATTCACTCAATGACCAAGATGCCATCGCCTGAATAATAATGGGAGCAACTAAGACCTTCTAAAATTATAAAGGAGTAGTATTTTGAGTGAGAAAAAACTTTTCACAGTTCACAGAAGTAATCTTTCATGATTGACCAATAATAGTCACAGTGACTCAGTTGATAAAAGCAGAGAGTAGTGCAGTCATCACCGATTTCTAGTGAAAAGCATCATTAAACTCTCAGTGTAGTAAGCTGCACCACCAGGATGAGTGCTGGACCAAGCAATTCAGATTTCAAACTTGATCAAGCTCTTGACACACTGTAAGAAGTAACATAAAAGATAAATAACATAGGGCATTAACACAAATATACAGAATCAAGCAATGCATTGCATACCCGTGAAATTTTCACAGTCACAGCTGATGGCCACAGTAGCTGTGCTCCGAACCCCAGACGACGGAAAAGCTAGAGCCTGAGGGAAATTACATTCATCTGTAGCCGGGACAGAAGGACTTCTGAAAATGCGTGCAACTGTACTTGCAGCATAGCTTGTCGTTGTCTTGCCATGTTCAAAAAGGAATGGTAGTGCTTGGCTGCCACTTATGTTGTGCAATATGAGCTGCTGGGGCATTCATATCAACAACGGTTATAGTATCAGAGGAAGCATCAATGGCAGCAGCAGGCAAATTGCAACGTTCGGGAGCTGAAACGGCATATGGTTTGATTTCTTTTGGGTTCCTGAATATGGTCTGGGAAAAGTTTAAAAAAAAAAAAATCAAATCAGTATCTTATTTTGTCACTTGAAAACTGAACCAATCTAGCTGAACTTATGATGAAATGCTCATCTGAGTTCATAAAAATAATTTAGTACATAAAATAGTCTAGGACCAGTAAAACATTTACCCAACATTTATTTAACCGAGTTACAAACAAATTACGCCCCCAAAATCATGCTCCTGAGGACACTTGTAGAAGTTTCGAGATTGAGTCTCGGGTATCCCCTACCCCACTTTGTATCAAAAAAAAAAAATCATTCTACAATGCAATAGAATAAACAATTATATTCTTCTGCTAGAGCATTGCGCAAGAAAGTCCAGATAACCTTAATTCTAGTATTCTAGCACAGATCGTTACTTGAACTTAATGACTTTTATTGTCATCCGTTACATGAGAAACTTCGGTGAGAGTTGCATTGAGTTAATGGAAAGAGAATAGAAATAAGGGTTAAAAGAAAAATCAATGCTTCAAATGATTACTAAAAAATGAAACATTGCAAACATTTAGGGACATTCTACAAAGGAAAGTGTAGCAAACAAAACGGGATGGATAGAGTAGTATTCATGCACGATGCCTAAAGTGCTATGATGTATAAATTCCGTAAGGAAAACACCCAATAATCGAACAAAGATATCACATAAACTGCCAGGAGTTAATCTTGAACCTTAACAATTAACGACCTAATTAACTGTAAAGGGATGAAGGGGATGGGCCTTATTTAGTAACTTTCTGAAATTCCTGAACTGTTTATTTTTAAATTCTTTGCCGTTCAAACAGAAAAAATGAAAACCAAATGTAAAGAGATTTATTATCCATAACTGCACTGGCTATTTTTGATGTAGCTGCATACACAAATCTATCAGTGCTAGGAAGACAAATAATTGGATGAAACTTAATGACCTGTAAATGAAGAACCTCAGAGAGGGGCAATCTCTTCATGTGAGGCACAGTAAGAAGTTGAGATGGCGTTTGCCCAAAATAGGAAATTTGGTCTTGTGTTGCATGTCGCTGAACCTTTGTTGGAAATACAAAATGATAAGAAACAAATAGTTTGCAAAGATAAAATTCTGAAACAGGCAGACAGGCCTACCGGATCTGAGATCTTATCAATATCAACTGTCCCTTCATAGGTGATGTAGAAGAAAACATTATTGGCTAATATGGCTTCTTTTCCACGTTGCTTGTACCTAATATTTTTATACAGTCACAATTTCAATAAATAAAGGTAACTTCATGGCAGTGCAACTTCTTACACTTTTCGAAACGAAAGAACTCCACCAAGACTGAAAACAAAAGAACTAACCCAAAGATAAGATCAATCCACTCGTTTAAATGGGCAGAGACATGCTCGCTCTCAAGAGCCATCCTATGTTTGTGAATGAAATCAACTGGGTTTTCGGCCCAAGGAGGCAGTTTAACAGAATCTGTAACATCACGTTAGAAACTGAGAACTGTCAGTGGCTAGGTGCTATTGACTTCAAATAGAAAACAACATATGAGTGCACCTGTGTGTGTACAGGCATGCATGCGTTCATGAAATTGTATACATACCAAGCTTCCCTCCTAACTGTGTTGTTCCAAAGTCGATAGAATTTTCATTAGTTAAGAGCTCCGGAAGGTAAAACAGCTCAGGTACCTGAGAAGCAAAAAAAAAAAAAAAGGGAATTTCTGAGATGACACTTCACCTATAACTAATGATCAATTTTGCCAAAAACATTCTTTACAAACACATCAAATTGAATGTATATGATGAGAACATCTCATGATTAGGAAAGCAGGAGCAACATTGTTATGATAATCATAAGCTATTTTCAAGCATCAAACACAAGAAATACCAATTCTTTCACATCACTCATGTCCTCGAGCACTCCTTTCCACGTCGCAGAAACATCTGAAAACATACGATCTGCATGATCGAATTTACCACCTTGTAATTGAATTGAAAGTGTTGTAAACGGTTCAACTCTAACAAGATAATAGAGCACCTGTTGAAGAGACAACAGTGGAAGTTAAAATTTGAAGCAACCAAGTTAGCGTTTCCTTTATTTTAAAGTAGAAAATAGTCCATAATAAAGTACAGAGTAACCGACAATGGCCACCTCTCCAATATATGAATTCCATACAAATTAAAGTTATGTTGAATTTCCAATGGATCCAGCCAAAAATCAATAGGTAATTAGGTAGAGAGACCTCAAATCATAAAGCTCCTATAAGCCCCTTGGTTTGATCATGTGGGAAAAGGCCACAAAAACCATTGTGTAAGCCAGTCAGATAACTTAAAATGGGTGTATTGAGGACTAAACAGACAAAGCACCAATTGGGCCCATGAAAATGTGGCAGAACATACTTAAACTACAACCTTAAAGCAAATAATTCAAGTTCTTTTTCGTTGAAATATCTAAACTTCCATTACGTCCTATTTTTCTGCTTCTATTAATTGTTAGAAAACATAGCAGAGGAGTTATTAAAGTACTACAGTAAAAGCTGTAGGCTGTAGTAGCTTATTTTTAAATACAAATCTGTAAATATTCTGTTAGATTGAAAACTGATTAGGTAAAAATTTAGGATCCCTTAATTGCAGAGATTAGATTCAGTAAAGGACTCTTCCCTGATTCTGTACATATTCCTTCCTGTTTTTGCAGATTCTCAGGACAGCAGTCTCAGCACTTAAAGTCCAAGGAACGCTGGACTGAAAACCCACAGTTTTCACCAGATTCTAACTTAATATCAAAGCTTTAGGTTCTGTTTACAGCGATTGATTGGTGTTCTTTTGGCCTTCATCGGCAAGTTTTTCTGCCACTCCATGCTGCCATAGAACACTGTTTCAAGCAGATTTCATTGCTGCATTTTTCCTTCAGGCAGCCTTCATTGCTGTGTATTTGTGCCAATATTATACCTTGTGTTCCTCATTAACAATGTCTGGAAAGCCATAACAAATGTTCCGGCCCACACTGACCTTCATTCATCTACTCGCGACCTACAGCAAGAACACTCGAAAAAAGGTGTTTAATTGAAAAACTGAAAACGTTGCTGAGATCTTTGACATCAGAAAGTGTTCTTGTCTCTCTTGCCCTCTGAGAAGCATCGAATTCGTGGGGGTAGTCTCAACCAATACGTTGGATAATCCGACACATTTTTCCGATACGTGGAGTTAGTTATAAGCTGCTGGGTTGAATCCTTTTAGGACTAGGAATACTTTCCTAGTAAGATATCCCCCCCTCTCTCTGTACAAACACACACACACACACACACACTGTTAAGCGTGTCATCAAGTCAAGGAAGTTCAATTTCACAGTATGTACTAAAACAGTCGCCCAGGGCATGGTTTGGGAAATTTACAACAGTAATCTGAAGACAGGCCCTTGGTGCTAACTACAGTTGGGATTTGCAGCAGATTGATGTAATGAATGCTTTTATTCAAGGTGATCTAAAGGAGGAGATATACATAACTATACCCCCATGGTGGAGGCATTAAGAGAGATAATGTCTGTCAGGCTTTGTATACTAAAAGTCTAAAATAGTTGCCAGGGCATGGTTTGGGAGATTTAAAAAAGTAATGCTGAAGAGGGCTACAAGTAAAGCCAAGGAAATAACAATTTATTTACCAAATAATATGGACTGAGGGGAAGTAACAGCCCTACTAGTCTAAGTGGATAATATTATTGTCAAAGGGAATGATGAGATAGAAAATGCAGGCACTGAAGCCTTGCCTTGTCCGGCATGCGAAGTTAAGGAGCCGGGAAGGCTGTAGTATTTCCTGGAAATTGAAGTAGCCAATTTTAAGAAAGGCATCTTCATCTCTCAACATAAGTATGTGGTTGATTATTGTAGAACTTAGGAGATAGGGACATCGGCCTGTATCCAAGCTTACAGATCCAAACCACAAGCTCGAAGAAGCACGGGGAGATCCAAGTATGGATAGGGAAAGGTACCGAAGACCAGTTTGAAGGTTGATTTATCTAGAACATATGAGGCCAAACATTGCGTATGCCGCAAGTGTGGCCATGCATGATGCTTAAGAAGTTCATTTACAGGCTACCCACTGGATACCCTAATACCTGCATGGCAATCCAGGGAAAGGAATTTCTTGGTAAAACATGGAGGGCTATCTCTAGAAGCATACACAGATGCAGACTATGCATGCTCTCCAGCAGACAGGACTGCATCTGGGTAATGCCTTTCTTAGGAATGAACTTTGTCACTTAGTGGAACAAAAAAAACAGAATATGGTCTCTCGGTCAGGTGCAAAAGCAGAATTTCCAGCTTTGGAACTGGGCATATGTGAGCTACTTTGGTTGGAGATCAATCTTCAACATCCAAGGATTCAACTAGAAGGGTCTATAAGACTATATCGGGACAAAAAGTCAGACATCCAGATTGCTCACAATCCAGTTCAACCCATAGTTACTAGAAACGCGATATGCTCCGATACGTGGTACGGGTATCGTTACGCGATTCGTCAGTTGGAGAAGAATCGGATTTGTGGGGTAGTTTCAACCGACACGTTTTTCCGATTCGTGTGGTAGTCTTTAACTTTAGGGCTTACTTGTATAAATTAAAAATTGTTAAAGGATTATTTTGTTAGGAAGAAAATGCTTAAAGGTTTAAATGGGTTGGAAAGAAGATTTTAATGCCTGAATTTACATAAATAAAACTTAAAGGACCTATTTGAAAGATTGATAAAATTTTAATGGCTTATTATTAAAAAAATTAGTTTTTTTTTTCAAGTCTGGTCATCTTCTTCGCGAGTCTGCAGCCGCCGCAACTCCAAAGAAAAGAACGCCGGTAGCTGCCGCAACTGTCCAGCTCCCACAGCCTCTTCTTCTTCTCTAACCGATTCGCGTCCAAGGAAGAACCATTCGTTTACCCTCCGCGAATTGTATGCTCACGTTTTGGTATGTATGTACCGATTCACGATACGCAGGCAAGTTAGGCGAATCCGGTAACTATGGTTCAACCTGACAGTACAGTGGACAGGAATTCTATAAAGGAGAAACTAGACAGGAAGGAGATTTGTACCCCCCCCCCCCCCGTTTGCATGGATTGTTATTCCAATGTAGCATTAGCTTCCAGACACTGGTTGTGGACAGAAAATACAAAGTGAAAAGAATCATTTTTCAATTTAATCGCACAAGAACTCATCCAATATCTGAGAAACCCTCAAACAGTGAAGTAAATTCCCAGATTATGTGTCCCATGAATCAACTCTATCACTACAACTACCATTATAAGAAGATAAGGTGGGCTCTTATCTCAAAAAGAATTGAAGCTGAGTGCATAACAGGATAAAACTTACTGTTCCAGCACTAGAATAATGAGAGCCATAGTGGAACTTGGGAATCACTGGATCATCAAAGGTAGCATATCTCTCTTGGAACTTTACCAGACGGTCTGGATTCAATGCTCCAAGAGGCTGCAAAAATAGTAAGCCAAACAGAGATAAAGCAATAACAACAGAGACATTGATGCTGAAAGTAAATGCAAGTGAGATTCCCATGATAACCACCTTAGAGAGATCTCTGTAAATACTGGAATCTGAAAGATCCAAATGCTTAGAACTGTAGTCAGAAAGAACCCACGGAAAAACTGGGTACTACAAGAAGTGCAAATTATGAGATATATTAGCGAAGATGCATAAATGTCTGCTAATATTACATGTGAGTGCAAAGTAAGAGATACCTGAGTTATGTCATTATAACTACGCCCAGCCAATGTGTTCAGCTGCATCAAGTAATCAAAATTGCTGATCTAAAAGAAAAAGGAAAAAGACCATTAGATTGGTAACAATGATGCTTTCATGCTCAGATAAGTGTTAAACAGTGTGTGTTGCGCGTGTGTGACGCATATACCTCATGTCTGGCCCAACGCTCCATCAACTGTGTCCTCTTCAGGAGCTGCTCAGGTCGCTGCAATAAAAATGTGAAAACGATCATAAATTTCAGACAGCCTTAAACTGTAAACCCCATTGCATTGTTCGTTAGCTTTAAGATCTTCCAAAGGCTCAAAAAAAAAGGGGCAGGGTCACTGGCTCAAGTAGAAGGTACTGAAAAAGGTCCCGAAGGCCCAAATAATACTGGCGCCCCCCGTTAACAATGCTGAGAGACATTTGAGCTAGCCAAAAAATTGTTCTCCCAACAGGACTCAAAAGATTTCATGCGCTGCTGGTTATGGAAAGTAAATGGTAAATATTAAGACCATCCAAGTGTTTAAGGTTTTTACATATTTATAAGTTAATATTATATTTTGAAGTGCTTATATACAAGTTAAATAAGTATAAGTTAAGCTTTTGTACCACGTTGAAGTTAATTGAACAGATTTGAGCAAAGATGATTAAAGGGGCATTTTGGTCATTTCACTGAAAATGCCCAGGAATTGACAAACATGGGTTTTTGAGCTAGAAACTTTTGTTATGAAGTGGCATAGGAAATTTCAGAACCAAACTAGGTGTAGTTTGGGAGAGAACCATTTTAGCTCTTAGTGATCTATTTGTCACTTTGAAAAGTTTAAGGGTTTAATGGTGCAGCACAAATGGTCAGAATTTGAACATTTGACGTGAAAATAGAACAGGGCACAAACTGGGCTTGCTAGATGGGAAGAGATGGGTGTTGGGACTTGTTAAGCCCAGTATAGCTAGGTTGGTCTCATGTAAGGGCAAATAAGTCAATTAAATTGTCAATAATTGTCCACAAAGCTATCTCCTTCACTTGTTCCAATTTCCAGCAGAAGACAGAGAACTTCTGCCCTCTTCTACATGCAGACCAGCTCCCATCCATCCCTACCCAAAACCTCATCAAATCAAAAGGGTGAAAGCTGCAACATTAGTAATGGGCCTAATTACCAATGGTCTAAACTATGTTGACTCACTCACTTTCGTCCTTGAACTATAACTTGTTCTCACTCAATCCTTGAACTATACAAGTTCAAGCACCTTAATCCTTTTACTCGGAAACTCGCTCCACATGTCATTAACGACATCAATATTTTAACGATCTAGTGGCTTCTTTATAAGAATATTAATTTTTGATTCATAATGTACAAATGGCTATACCTAAAGGATAAATAAACATTACTTCTAAAAACTCACTTCATCATCGCCAACCACGAGCCACTTCCTCTAACCCCCGCCACCGTTGTGACATTGATTCATCCTTATCCTCTGCAAAAACCCATCGGCATCATCAGAGATTTTGTGAAAACCACCATGATTCTGGTGAAGGGCTAGATTCTTGAGACAAAACAGATGTTCGCGAGGCTGAGGATGGTGGAGCGGCGGAGATGCTCAAATCTCTTTCGAGCTGTCCATCGACCCTGCTTCTCTCTTCCCAGCGGTCCTTTGTTTTCAGATTTCATTTTGACACGTTAACCTATAGTTCATTCTTTACTTCAAAATTATTTTGTTGTTTCAGGATTGGTTGTTGTTCTATTGATTCTTCTCGGTATCGTTGTCCGTTTCAGAAATTTCCCTCGTTTGGGATCTCTTGCCTTCATGTGATTCTATTCTAGTCGATGAATTTTCTTCAATTATGGAGTTCCCAGCTCGTATTGTATTTTGAAATGCGTTCCTAGGGAGAAACTGTTGGCATGTGGTCGAATATGGCTTCTAAGAGGAAAAATCTGAAATGAAGAAGTTGGCTTTTGTTTGACTTGTGGTTAGGTACAAGAAAAGGGCAGTGATTTTTTTTTTGGTTATTGTGCAGTCTAGCAAAGTGAAGCTAGAGGCATTCCTAATCGTGAAAAGAATTGTAATTTGTTTAGTTCCCAGTATAGTCTTTTTCGTAGAAGTAAAAACTTTTATGGAGATTTGACTGTTAATAACTGTTAAAAATCGAATAATAGTCTACCACTTGTGCACTGCAGAGAGGGAATTGAGCTCTATGGAGCTTATAGCTTCAGTTCTGATTTTGGGGCTGAAAAGTTACTGTTCATATGGATTTCTCTGCTAAAATCATGAACCTAAGTATTAATTGAATGGCTTTATGATTGGTTTAGGCATATAAGTTCAACTAAACACACAAGCTAAGACAAGGTGGTACATAAGCGTAAGGTGGTGAAAGTTGTTTGCAGCTAAAAGTAAGGGGTTTAAGCTAATGCATTCTCTAAAATCTCTGAGCTATTAATGTGTTTGAGATGTTATGAATGCATTAGAGTTGAGCTATTAAGCATTGGTTGAAGATTTTGCAAGTTTGGTGCAAGTTCACAATAGGCTAGGTCAATCTGTCTATGTTATGTTCAAGATAAAAACTGTACCAAATGGCTTTCTATAAAATCTTAATTTTCAGTCTGAGACATTCTATACAGAATGAGGAAGAATTAAAATTTATGGTTCTGATTTTGAAGCTGAAATGAGGGAGTTATGGTCATTTGAAGTTAGGGTACCAAAACATGACAAAGTTGCGGGTTGCGGAGTACCCTTTTAGTACTTATATTTTGGTACCAAAACATGACAAACCTTCAAAGGACAAGTTCTTAATTTTGGTTTATACCCTTTTAGTACTTCAAAAATTAATTCTCCAGGAACTTATGTCAAGTTTGGGCTAGGAAAAAGATTCCTAATTAAGAACCATAACCCAGTTGGCAAGTGATTCAAATCAGACTATAGGTTGAGGATAGTTAACCATGTATGTCATGGATGACCTAGAAGCTCTAGGGAGTTGAAGACCAACCAAAAATCTTAATATCTCTTATGCAAAGGATCAAGACAAGGGCGAAACGTATCTTATTAAGGTAAGACGAAGTATAAGAAAGGAAGTGATAACCGAAAGGTTGTCAAGGCAAGATAGATATCCTCGAGGGTAGTAGGAAGATGTATGGTCTTGAAAATAAGACCGAACAGAACAGCGACACGACAACTGTTGAAGGCCTCAGTGTACAAGTGAGATCAGTACACAAGTGCACTAGATATGTATCAGTGTCTAAAGAATGTCCAACAAGATCACATGTTTCATATTCATCACATTTATGCATTTTCATTCATCATTATTATTGCATATTTGTTAATACAACCTTGCAGGTTGGGAACTGCTTACAAAGTATCTTTGAATACTCACGCCCTTAAATTAACTTTGTGCAGATAAGGACGGCAAGAAGTATATTAACCATTGAGGGTTAGTAAGCTAAGCTATCTAGGGGCGGCACAAGGACCTGTCCAACTCCAACACTGAGATTTGGAGCTTAGAAAAATTTGTGTATATATCGGTCTAGCATTTATGTTCCTAAATGCCTCTAGTACAAACACTACTGATTGTGATGTAAATATGATAAGCCTTGTGAAATAACTAGAAGCTACGAAAGGGTTGCTTTTGGGACATGCCTTGGTGTGTTGCGGGCAAGTAAGCAATACTTGAAGTAGATAAATAAATGTTGTTCCTTGGCCAAGGTTGTATTTAATAAGTTTTAAATGGCTAGCCAAATCAAGTTTAGATTTTGTAGATTATACAACGCTAATACCAAGAACTCATGCATGTTACCATTAAGTTAATTACTAGATTACATGAATGCTTTAAATTATTACAAGTATTGGGAGCCCATTGTGACCACCGCTTGAGGTAAAACGCAAGCAAGCGATTTTGGTGTATGTTCCTTATGGAAAGTAAGGGGGTAAAGTATCAAGCAAGTATAAGGTCCCGACAGCAAAAATCATCTAACCTAACATCATATGGCAAATGATTTCACATGACAAGTGGCCAAGCATTTAAGAATAATGGAGGCTTTTGTCTCCAATGAGGCTTCATATTAAATGAACAAGCTGGAAGTTTACTTTGATGTGACTATAACTCGATGGTGACTTTGGACTGTAAATAGGCCTCAATTACGAAGAATAGCTATGTACCACGAGGCATCACCAGGTTGGATATGTGAGCAAGATGTTGAGAAGCGAGATTGAGAGGCATCAGCAATGAGAGATGGCCTGAGGGATCACCATGTAAAGAGGTGTTTGGCAAGAGGCTAGAGAGAAGTGTGTGTTATTGTGTGCGGAAAGCTCATCTTGTGAAGAAACCTGAATCAAATTGATGAAAGCGTATTTTATATATTTTTACTCCACCACATGTGCTTAATTATGATTATAAATTGTAGTCTTTATACATTTTTGTTGTTAAAATCATGTAGGTACTTCAATTGGCAAGTTTGGAGCTAAATGGATTAAAATGCAACAAAATGCGGAAGGTTTTGGACTTAAGTGACACAAGTGGAAAAGTCAAAGAGTTGGCTGCCAAATAGAAGGGGCGATGGGGTTGTTTTGGCTAAAATAAAAAAGTTGGATGGTAAGGATGGGGTTCGGCCCATTTCTAGGGCTGTTCATGAAGGGAGCAGCAAACCAGAGTCGCCTCCAGCCAAGCCTTGCCAGCGTGCACCGGTCTCACCAGCCACCACAGACGCTGCTCACAGGCCTCCGAACGCCGCTGGCCCTTAATCCAACTGATGCACCACTAACATCATCGGCAGCAGCTGGGTTTGGCGAGAAACTTCAGCTGCTGCCCAACTCGCCTCGTCTCCTTCTTCTCTCCGCCAGCAGCAGCCCCGGAGCTCCACTGCCACGCCTCAGACCACCGGAGAACATCCCAACCTCCGATGCTTCTTCTCCAGCTATTCTCCATCCTGTTTTTGCTCGTCTCGGATCTCGGTTGTTTTAAAACTTAAATTTCAGATTAATGTTTGTTTAATTAAGTTTATAGCCACTGTTAAATAATTATTCTTGGGTTGTGATTAATTGCTTGAATTGTTGGTTGGATTAGTGTAGAACAATCCGGACCGCCTCGGGTCGGGTCCTTGTGGACTGAATTGTTCTGAAATTGTTGCATATGAGAAATTGTTGATTTTAGGTTGTTCAATTGGTAGATTAAATTTGACATTTGCATGATTTATCGGTACCGCATGCTTGTATTTATTTGGTGTTCGACGAGTACTCGAGAGATACTCATTGAATGTAGGCCATGAATTGAACACGAGTTTCCCGCTCTAATCGAGAGATGTGGAGGGGATATTTAGGAGAATAAGGTTAGTCCTTTTTCTCTCGAAATAATTGGGGAAGAGGGCGGTGAAGCTTTCCTCGCGCTTAGCTAATACAGTCATTTGAATCTTCTCCTCATTTATCTATCATTTCTCATCATTGTTACTGATGTGTAGATGTAGCTAAGAGCTTGTTTCACTTAATTACGTTGTATGCCCATGTTAGAGATGACACATGCACATGCTCACATGGTACTCGAGAACAGGCGCGAAAGCAATTTCCCAAGCTTTGGCTAAAAAGCAGGTTCGAGTGGCTTGACAACCCACTTAGGAATTTATGCTTTGCACTTAAAGCCCTCTCGTTGGTTTGGGAATAGAGATCGATCTCGACCATTGTGTAGGTAACCGACTAGAGAGATGTCGGTAATCTTGAATCCATTTCCTCTAGCAACAAATATAAATCACGCTTCTTTGATATTCATGAAGCGTTTGATCCGATCCCCGAGGTGGTTATCTCTTATTTTTTATGCATTAGAATTATTTAGGTAGGTAAAGTAGTGTAATCTAGCTATTTAGCATTTCACACATCTAGTCGTTGTGCTACACTCGACCCATGCACTTGCGGGTGTAAGGTTTTGTTTGCTTGATAGTCACAACAAGTTCCCTTTGTAGTTGTGTTTGAGTGATTGCTACTACGGCTATAAATGAGCTGAGCCTTTATCAAACTTACTCAATCTCGAACTCGACTCGTGTATTATTGGACAATTTATCGAGTTTGAGCGATTCGAGCGGCCCTGAGTTCGATTCGATTGTTTATCGAGCTATCGAGCTATGTATACTAAAAAGAACCTAAGATAGTTTGGATGAAGGTAATTTAAGTAGCAGAACCTAATTTATTAAACCTATAAAGTATAAGGAGTAATTTGAAAGTAGTAGGACCTAGTTGACTAAAATTATAAAGTATCAGATTCGAGCAACTACTAAACTGAACTCGAGAGTAGTTTAAATCATTTTTGACAGGTATTCGAGTAGCTCACGAGCAATTGAGCTGAACTCGAGCAATCAATCGAGCCGAGTTCGAGCGCGCATCATGAAGGTTCGTCAAGCTATCGAGTTGAACTCGAGCTCAATCAAAAACGTTCAAGCCAAATTCGAGCAAAGTGCAGTTCGAGCTCAGCTCAGCTCAGCTCATTTGCAGCCGTAATTGCTATACTGACCACTTGGACGTGGCGGAATATTCTCCTTTTCCCATGGAGGCATGATGGGGGGTCGTTGAACTAAACAAAGTATATATTATGTGTCCTAAAGTGTTACCCATTAATTAATTGTTACATGCTCCTCTTGTGCCAGTCGTGACATAAGAGTAATGAAAAGCTTAGAGCTCTAATACTGCGTTAAAACAACCAATGCAAAACAAACTGGCCATGAGAGTCTTAACTGACTCCTCAAGCCAACCATGAGGGATTTTACCACTTAAAAAGATACTATCTTAAAGATGAACTATCAACCTTGCGACAGCTTAAAACTCATTTTTCCCATAACTAGTATGTTCACCTTTAACATAACGTTCTGGGATCAATTGAATCAAATCGCTAAGAAATACTATGATTACGGGTGTTGTCATCAACTCAAAAAACAAAACTGTCCAACCAATATTTTCTATTCATCTTTTCACTTCACATATTTCAAATCAAATTTAAAATTTTCTTGCTTTTCTCCAAATTCTTTCTAAATGAAAACACCCTAAATATTAAAATCTGAAAACACATCAACATGTCCCTTTCGCAATTTTATTGACGTATAAAAAGCAGGAAACAGTTGAAACACCATTTTTTTATCCCATGTTTAAAGTTTTCGCTCAGTGTCTGTATTCCCAAATAGATAACCCTTAAAAACAAAAGTTGATAAACAAATTGATTCACAAAAAAGATATGCTGCTTCCAGCCAAAGATCACATGGGTGGAGACATCCAATAATGTTGTGACAGACGGGATTTTCCCATAATAAAAAATGTGCTGTAGAGGTAGTTAGACAAACCTGAGTTGCCAGATAAATATTGTTCAAATGTGGTGGTCGTGCTTGAACAATAGCTCGATAAGCACTTCTCCGGCCTTCAGTATTCTGGATGAACCAACAACCATATAAGCGATAAGATTGAAAAACTACCAACAGTAAGCTTGAAGCATTTGACCAACACGATGTTTAAAGGCACTTCAAAATTAATACGAGCATACCTCAAAATCAAAGAAAAAATTAGAACGATCAACCATGAAAAGTTCCAAGGCACTTCTTCTGAGGAGATACCTGTTGCCAAAAAGGTGAAATGTGAATATCAACTAAATATCAGAAAAATAATAGTGAATAAACTTAAAAAAAAAAATATCCTGAACACAAAAGTGATAGCCATGAGTTTTGCATTTAATATTAAGTAAGCTCTAGTATGCCATTCTGTTTCAATTAGATTTCCAATCTGTACCCTCCCACCCCCCGTGGAAATAAAGGAAACAAAGACAGATGCATCTTTGGACAGTAGTGCTTCTTTGTGTTTTTGTAGTCACCAGGTTTATTTGGAAAATGTAAATGTGATCTTGTGCATAGTTTTCTTTTCAGTCAAAATAAGGATCTCATAGAAACAACATAAAAATACGTTAAAAATGCCTTTTGGGAACCTGGTTAGTGCACAGCTTGGTCATGAGAGTAATAGGAGATTAATACACTAAGCAAGGTATTTAAGCTAGCTTGGATATCTGCCACTTTCAGTTACGGCAATAGTGTACTTCATCAACCCACTCTTTGAAAACTGTCACTAACAGAGCCAGTGTCTAGCCATTGGCAAAGGCTATCACATACATATAATGTTCTTTTCAATTACGAATAAAGATATGCATGAGTCATCAATCAGTCATCCGAGCCTTAATCCCAACTCGTTGGGGTTGGCTAAATGAATCCTGCGTCTCCATTCCGCTCTATTTGTTATGAGGTCCTCCAGAAGTTCCAGTAGTCTAAGATCTCTCTCAACTAGACTTACCCATGTAAGTTTAGGTCTTCCCTTACCTCGCTTAAACTCTCCTAAATCTAACCTATTGGTTTTACGCACTAGCGCATCAAATGGTCTTTTTCGTACATGCCCAAACCATCTAAGTCGACCTCTAATTTTATCTTCAATTGGTGTGACTCCCACTAAGCCTCGAATGTTCTCATTTCGTATTCTTTCTCTCAAGGTATGTCCACTCATCCATCGAAACATTCGCATCTCCGCGACATTCATTTTGCTTATATCTTGTGTTTTCGCTGCCCAACACTCATTGTCATATAACATGGCCGATCTAATGCATGAGTCATCATAAAACATTTGAAAGCAGATCAAAGAAGCATAAGTGATTCAATGTTTGTCTTGTTTTATTTGAATAAAAAAATGCAATTATGTATATACTCTCCCAGTATTATGAACAATCACATAAATACCCTAAAAAGAACTGCTAGGACTTGTGCATCAAAAACACATAAACAGTTAAAATACGTGTAACGGTTGAAAGATAATTATAAATCAATACAACTTCACCTTCTACTATATACTTGATGAATTGAACTCATCCACCAGCAACGATCCTTTTCATCTTTTCTAGATCCAAACTTTCCTTCAGAACCATCTTTTGGTGCATTATTTGCAGTTTTATCGACTATAAAGTTTATTCTCCTATTAGTTACCTGACAAGAGACATAAATATTGATCCTCAATACAGATAGTACCACTGCTATGTTATTCAGAGGCAGTTCAATGTTAGATACAGCACTTCAACGAGATACCATGAATGTTTTTGCTGAATTTGAAAATATACAAATCAGGTTCATATAAGGCTCATATCTACTACGACCACAAACACTCAGGGGCTGAATTCTATGCTCCTGAAGCAACACTAGAGCAGTTTTTCTTGGAAAAAATATTGATTTTGAAGCTTCAGCAGTTCACTACAACAAACAAAGAACAGGATCTATAGCATTCAAAATACACTCCCATTTCCATCTCTTTGAAACAAAGGCAGACTGTATTTATAACTCTACAGGAAACTAAGCTTGGGGATGGATTAGCTCTTTATTGTTCATCTAGCTGACAATGGAATCTATAATCACCGTAATTGATCATTTATTGATCCTCAAATCTCCAAAATAGCTTAAGGAAGTCTCAGCCACTGGAGGGAAAGAGTTAAAATCTTTTGTTTACTAGTCAAATCTTGTAAAAACCAATTAGCTAGATTTGTAAACTTACTTGAAAGGTGCCATGAACGACCTTTAACGGCCGAACCATAGATGAAGGAAGCTCAAGAACTATTCTCTCATCTGATTCACTAGGTACATATCCAGGCACAGTTATTGAACCCTCAACCAAATTTTGGGCATCACGAGGTAAGCTATCACTAGATTCTGAGCCCACCTGCAAGTTCTGCTCAACTGGTTGGGAGAACCTTGGTTGATCATTTCCACTATTATCAAATGTATAAACTTTGCTACTTGAAGTATCCGTTTCTGACTGATCGTCATCATCATTGACTGCATCCATTGAAATTGCTTCAGCGGCTAGCATGGGAGCATTTGATGGAGTCATATCATTGTTTTGATCGTCTTTCACCACCAACTGATCCTCAAAATTAGCTGCAGCACCAAAATGATCTGTCCCTCTGTAATTCTTTCTCAAACATAACCGCATCCTAGAAGAACTCTCCATAAAGTCCAACTTCCAAAAGCACTGTGCATGGTGATGATATATTAAATATACAACAGTAAAACTCTCATAAAAAAGATTATTCAGAGAAATCTTAGTTTAAATACTTCCTAAGAAAAAAAAACAGGAAGAAGTTAATCTCACAACATACAGGTGTAGGACTGCATAATTCCTCCTCAAGTGGCCCAAAAAGGCATTTTGTTTCTATCAAGTAGTGAATAAGTTTGCGCCAAAAATGAACTCCAATGGATAACCGATGTTGGGCAATTTGCTCAACTTGTGTATGCCGATCAATCTGAGGAAAATATATTGAAAGTAAGCAAACTATTAACCTGTAGAAAAAACAAAGCCTTCATGAAAGAAGAAAACTCTAACCTCAGATCGTTGAATATTTCTTGCTAAAGCAAAACTGGCCACAAGAACAGCAATAAACTTGTAGGATAAAGCATTGAAATCCTTCCCATATACAGATTGTGTATCAACAGGTTGCAAACATTCCATCCATGCAACTGCCATAGCTTCAGAAGTACTCCATCTCTTAACGCGCTCCATGTCACCAGCATTCCTCCTCTGTACAGATGTGGCCATTGCAACTGCGCTCAGACCTCTTCCAGAGCCAATTTTTGCATTGCGCTCAAGATCACGTGCAGCTGCCAAGGCAGCAGCTTTTGCAGCTGCCTTATCCTTTGGAAGAGCTGGTGAATTCCCAGCCCCTTCCATAGGTTTTTGAAAGCTAGAAAACGTGTGAAGTCTATTTGTTTTCCTCTCAAGCAGTGAGCTATCACGCTTTAGGTGAACTGTTGTTGAAGGAGCTGGTGTTTCAGCACCAGAAGCACCAGCAGCAATCATAGCTAGAGCCATTGAAGCTGGTGGTGATGCTAACGCAGCAGCCCAAGCTGGAGAGATCATTGCAAGAGCAGCCTGAACAAAGAAAATAAACAGAATGTTGATCTTTCAGAAGAAAAAAAAATAGAGATAATTGTTTTTGAAAATGATAAACCATCTTTACCAACCTCTACAGGCAGTGCATCAGCAGCAAGGGCGCGATCATCAACAGCAAGAGGGTTTAAACCATCAGGGCTAGCAAGTTCATGAATGCCCGCCAAAAGAGGACGCCATCTTCTTAAGACCGCAACAAATGGTGGTATTATAGCATCAATATACTGCTTACGAAGAGGTTTTCTATCCCTCCCAACTGCATGCCATACCTGCGATACACTAATATACTTAAGGTAGCACAAGAACACAAACTAACAATCAAGCAACATAAACAAAATGACCAGAATCAACAGAACTCGTGATCAAATTGACACATGAATATCTGAAGCCAGAAAAAAAAAAAACTCATGATCCAATCAATTTTCAGGAAACTGAAACATGGAGAACTAACCTCAGAATAGAGGACACAGGATGCAACCAGAACTCTCTGTCTTTTAGAATCAGAAACAGGCATATTCAGCACAGGTGAAAGTATGCTGCACATCGTTAACATCTATTTTAAGTGAGAATGACCCCAGGATGAGAAGAGATAAATCAGAAAAGACACACTATTTGTATTAATAATTTTTTTAAAAAACACATGACATTGGAATCACGTAACAGTCTTGAGCCACATTTAGAAGGAAATCTGAGCAGGAAAGTAACTTTCTGTTGGTGGACTGACAGCACTCATCTTCTCTTGTTTGAAAATGCAGTGTAGTTCATCGCCTTGTCTATATTTCGTCCAACTTCAACAAATGGAGATTCTATTCCTATTATAGCACATGTCAATTGAAGTTTTTTTGAACATGTCTAAGGTAATTGTTAAGTCTTTCATCCCTCATCCTATCATAAATTTGTCATATACTCCCTCCATCCCTATATAGATGATACGTTTCTCTAGGCACGAAGATTAACGAAAAGGTATAAAGTGGGGCTAAATGGGTAAAATGAGTATGCAAAGGGTGAGAGAATGTTACTCCCTCCGTCCCTTTTTAATAGTTACGTTTGACTTTTGATATTTTGTTTGACTCAATTTTTTACTTGCAAGAGTTTGTCAAAAAAATCTGAAATGTTTTTTAGAAACTAGAGACATTGATTTACCTTATAGGTATAAGTAACTTGACATTATATATCAAAATCTTGAAGAAAATAATTCATAGATTAGAGGCTGAAAAAGAAACGTAACTATTAAAAAGTGATGGAGGGAGTAAAAAGCAAGGAAAAGCGAGGTAATTAAGTAAAAGAAGTAGGTGAAATTATACTTAATAGGAAACATAGCAACTATTTTGGGACTACCCTGAAAGGAAAACGTAGCATCTTTTGTGGGGCGGAGGGAGCATTTGGCAGTGTAGTCTCCAAATTTATAAAAAGAAATGCAATTGTGTGATTTACCTAATTCTCTTTATCCTTGTTAGTAAAACTGCTGTAGGTTTTACTTCACACCAGTGGGAAAAGGCTATCTCATTCAGACCGAGTACAAAAGCAAACATGAACCGGTCATCTGTTTGTGACCAAATGACCAGTAATTAATTAAGTTTCTTAGCATCGGAATCATTACCCATGGATTCAGTACTTTTCAAAAGTTGTGCCTTTTTCTGTTGTTCATAGGTCTCCATTAACTGCTATGGCATGTTCAATGACAGTATACATGATTGTTATCCACATCACTTCCTCCCTCTTCCACTCCTATGGAACACTTGGTGATCAGTCGCTAAAATTATACTCTATTGTACATGAGTAAAATCATCTAAGAAAACAGTGCAAACACTAAAACTTCCTCCCAAGACAAACTTGCCGGATTAACTGCACAATTCATTGCCCCAGTTTGAAGTCCCCTTCTAATAGATTAGGAAGAAAGGTTACTGAAAAATAAGTTTAAAAGAAATTGAAGTGGTCAAACAAACCAGACCTACCTCCAAAGCAATGCTGAACGGGGTTTTCTTGAAGAGATTCTAGCAGCATTTTCTAAAGACATGTTGCCACCTTGGTAGCGCAATTCTTCTGGCATCCCCTCTTTTGCACTTTGATTCCTCATGAGCATATTGTCTTCTCCAATATCGTCTTCCTCATAGAAAGAAGCACCATTCGGAGCATGCAAAAAAAAGGTTGATCACTGTCTAACAATTGGTAAAGTGCTGCCATTCCACCCATCCCAGTACCTGATCCCCCACCTATACCAAGTCCACCACCAATTCCACACTCATCTAATAATAAGGCTTCAAGCATTGTTACCGATTTCTGCACCAAAGAAAGTTCAATCCAATTTCCATGATCATCTTTTGGTAAAACAGAGTTCCAAGAGTCCCAATCACTGCCACCACCACCAAAGGTGCTCAAATTTGAAGGCAAACCAACATTATACCATAACCGGCTTCTGTATTTCCAACCCTCAGCCAAATCCTTAGCACAGCTTCCATATGAGACGAAGGCACAGGAAACAGATTCATAAGGCTCAGCTGCAGCAGCAGCAGTAAGTCTTTCCATCACTGCAGTAGAAATCTGGCCATTGGAATCAGCCATTGAAGCAAGGAGCTACAAGAAAAAGAGCAAAAGGATGGAATTCAAATCAAGAAGCACACTTGCGACAAAAAACACACTCTTTTAAAGTTAAATGACCCAACATGAAAGATGTATGAAGATAGGAGGACAAAAGAAGTCAGAAATAAGTTAAAGGTCAATGTTAAAATGTAAAATCCCAGCTTAACATCTCTAGTTGTTTTGTTATATTTGTCTATGTTTCCAAATGAAATCTACACATACATCAAGACGCAGTCCACCAGAGTTACTGGATGATGATCCCCTTTCATTCACAGTTTCAAATGACCCTCTCCCACTTGATGTTGATAAATTTGAGCGATTATTCTGACTCAGAGCAGAAACAAGAGAAATAGGTGATTGAGAAAGATCAGTCGCACGTGAGGCAAAAGATAGCTTGCTTTGCAGTCGTAAGTGATCTTCAACAAGCATTAAAATGACAATAGCATTCTCAACCAAAAAAACAGAGAGCTGGGCAGCATTCTCTGCTTCTGTCTTAGCTTCATCCGGTGTTAAACACTCTGCTGCAACACCAGCAGCTGCAGCAGCAATGACCTGAGTCTGCAGGGATAAAGAAACTAAATAAAAACAGCAGAATGGCCCTCTAATAAAAGCTGGAGCATGGAACAATAGTCCTAACATCAGAACAAATTATGCAAAGCCAAAACTTTCATACAAATTTAAAGAAAATGATACATTATATGTTATGAACTTCTTACCGGTTAAATGGAGTTCAGGAATAATCCATCTCATAGGTTGTTTATTCTTAATTAAACTCTAACTAACAGCTCGTAAAGGGAGTTTAATAATCTAAAGGATAAAAATCTAAAAACATGAAAGTATCACATGACCTGCTCAATCCTATTGCCCTCACTTAGTTGTGATGAATCTCACTTGGCACCCTTCGTGTAGTTAATATTGTTTGGCAAGAAGCAGAGTAAGAGAAAGGAAGTGCCAAATTCTGGCCAACTAAGTAAAGAACCAAGAACCTGAACACCAACCTTAAATAGCAACTATACAGATTCAACATAACAACAGGAGACAACACGACAAGGTAATCAGTAAAAGCATGATGAATCAATTACAATCACGCCTATCAATACGATACCTGAGCCTGCAGCTCTCTCGCAGCAAAATCCTGCAACCCAATCAAGAGCCTCCTCTTAAATATAGGCAAAGATTCCTCACGTCTGCAGAAGACAACACGACAAGGTAATCAGTAAAAGCATAGAACAAATACTATATAGTTCAGTAATCGGTAACACAAAACTACTTCAAAAGTTTTCAGCTGTATGGTTTATATGAGAAGTCACACGAGCAGCTTCAGATAACAAATGCAAAATCCAGAAAGGCAAAGCAGTTGAAAGCATGCCAATATTTACATGAGGAAGCACCTTTGAATTAGCCCCAAAGAGAAATTTAACACCAAAAAATCAGCAATAAGAAAAACAAAAAAACCAAAATTTCTGACAAAAATCGACAAGTCATACTTAACAGAATTAGTGCAATCCTTGTGTGGATATTAGTGTGTGCACACTTGCAGATAAAATGTACTGTATTAGCATTTGCCCTCAGCATATTAACCTAATTATTCTTGGCAGTGAGTTGAAAATGCTTAAATATATCACTTCATTGGAAGAAGTAACCTGCAAAAGGATATGCACCTAACTGTATAGGCACTATCATAAGAGAGAGAACCATATTCAAAAGCAAAATCATAGGAGTATAAAGCTGTGGTTACCTGATCCTTTGATCTCCAGTGCTAGACCCGCCTACAATAGAAAGCCATTCAGCACAATGAATTGTGGCTTCAATGTCCTGCAAAAAATTCCAAAAACAGAAGTGACAGTTTAGTACTTGTAATATGATTTCAAAAAATAAGGTTCCATTTAATATCCAGTTAAAGGTAAAGTTGAGAAACAAGCCAAACTGGAACTGGATAAAACATCAGAAACATTGCTAAAAATACATGTTCTTTTCCAAAAGTAATTAACAGTTACGAAAGAATATTACATACCTTTCATCAAATGAAACTTATCCAAACATGAGACAAACAAGGCTTTAACATGAGCAACTCTTTATATATTTCTGCATGTCTCAAACAAATTTGTAGCTTAACAAGGGAAAAACATCCCCATAACGGATCTAATTCCCTGCTGATTTTTATCAATCAATCACTCCTGAATTCGGTCAACCAAAAGAATGTTGCATCTTCTTTCAACTTGGCTGGATGCAAGTTCCTCTGTTAGTTCTTAAAAGATATCTACTGTTTTTACCCATGTGTATGTCAACCTAACTCCTCTTCATCTATTTCTAGCCTATAACTCTTATGTGCCAGCTCATCTACTTGGGACATTGGACAAATTCTGACAATTCATGACAACCATATCAAGTTAATCATCAATTGACTCCTAATTGTAACTAGTTTCTGGCGTAAGCTATTATTACTCTCACACTGGGAGCATATTTCTAACATTACCCTTTTGTCTACTGCGTTTCTGCTCATTCAACACAACATCCAGCTCATTTTGCATCTTGTTTATTAATTGTCCACCACTCAGTTCCAAAAGTCCTTGCACCCCCTTACTGGTCTTATTAACTTTCCTAATTATGGAAGTGGAAAACCATAGTAAGACAACTAGAAATGTGGACAATTCTGTGGACTGAAGAGGCATATATAACTTTTGTAATGAATTTGCACCCTAACAATGCTCTTATTAATACATATACTTTTGCTAGTAACAACTGAGCCTTAGTCCAAACATATTTTTGCTATCAAAAAGAATGAGTCTGTGTAAGTTATGTGTTTATGGAGTTTATTTTATGGCTAAAATTTTGCATTGACTACTCTATTGACTCCTGTTAAAGAACCAGTGGAAAATGATTCCTGGAATGAATTTTTTATTCTATACATGGAGATTGAAATTATATAGAAAGATATGCCTATTCTGGGAAATTAGATACAGGGAAATCCTACCAGATCCTAGAATCAAACCAAATCAGATCCTAAGAATCAAATTTATCTAGGATACTTGGGATTAGTATCTGACCCTACTACATAATATTCTTTTACCAAGTAAACAAAGATTTCCAACACTCCCCTCAAGCTGGCTTATAGATATTTCTCATGTCCAGCTTGCTCATTAATAAATCAAACTGCTTCTTTGGAAGACTTTTTGTTAGTAGATCTGTTGTTTGTTCTTTGGATGGAATGGAAGGCATACAGATTATGCCTTCTTCAATTTTTTATTTGATGAACCCCTTGTCCACTTCTACATGCTTAGTCCGGTCACAAAGAACTGGATTATGAGTAATAGATATAGCTGCCTTATTGTCACAGTAGAGTTTCATAGGGAGTTTCTGGGGAACTCTCAACTCCTGTAATATTCTTCAATCCACATAACCTCACAAATTCCATGAGCAACTGCTCTGAATTCTGCCCTGCACTGCTTCTTGCCGCAACATTTTTCTTCTTGCTCCTCCAAGTTACCTCCAATGAATGTACAATATCCTGAAGTTGATCTTCTGTCCGTTTTGCACCCAGCCCAATCAGCATCAGTGTATGCTTCACCTGCAAGTTACCCCTTGCTTGAAAGAAAAGGCCTATTCCTAGGTTTCCCTTTAGGTACCTTTGGATTCTATATACTGCCTCAAAGTGTTCTGGTCCTGGTGAGTGCATGAATTGACTCACAACACTTACTGGGAATGCTAGATCAGGCCGTGTATGTGACAAGTAAATCAGTTTGCCAACTAATTTCTGAAACCTTTCTCGGTCTGTAATTGCTCCTGAGCTTGCAGGCTGAAGCTTCAAATTAGGTTCCATGGGGTCTCGGCTGGTTTACATGCCAACAACCTGTCTCCTTGAGTAAATCAAGGACATACTTCCTCTGGCTTACCACAATTCTCTCCTTAGATCTTGCAAACTCCATCCCAAGGAAATACTTCAAATTTCCTAAGTCTTTAACTTCAAATTCCCTTGCCAGAAATTTCTTTAATCTTTCTAATTCTTCAGAATCATTTCCTGTCAAAATGATGTCATCAACATAGACAATTAAAACTGCAATTTTACCATCTTTGGTGTGCTTGTAGAATAGAGCATGATCTGCCTGACTTTGCACAAAACCAAGCCTCTTAACAGTTTTTCCAAAGCGTTCAAACCAAGCCCTTGAAGACTGTTTAAGTCCATAAAGGGATTTCTTTAGTTTGCAGACCTTTCCAGCTCCAAATTTCCCTACAAAGCCTGGGGGAAGATTCATATATACCTCCTCCTTCAAAGCCCCATTTAGGAAGGCATTCTTTATGTCTAGCTGGTACAATGGCCAATTTGCATTTACAACAAGAGATAACAGAATCTTAATGGAGTTTATCTTAGCAACAGAAGCAAATGTTTCCTGGTAGTCTATTCCATGTGTTTGTGTAAAGCCCTTTGCAACTAACCTGGCCTTGTATCTCTCAATAGTGCCATCAGCTTTACTTTTGACTGTAAACACCCATTTGAACCCAACAGTCTTGTTTCCTTAGGTAGTTGTACTATATCCCACGTGCCATTTTTTCTCAATTCCTCCATTTCTTCCAATGCTGCAGATTTCCAGTTTTGATCTCGAGCCTCCTGAATGTTTCTAGGAATCATAAGGCTCGAAATTTCTGAAACAAAGGCCCTGTACTTGGGTGACAAGTTATCATAAGATACATATTTAGAAATTGGATATTTAGTACAATTGCGGGTTCCTTTTCTCATGGCAATGGATACATAAAGATCAGAATCAATAAATAGGACTATCAGGGTTAGGATTTAAATCTGAACATCAGAAGAACTGAGAGGAGAAGAATTACCTGGTACTTTATCACAGGTCTCATTTGAGGATTCCTCATGAGCAGATGCTGGATGAATCAAGGGCCTTTTGTCAGTTTCAGAAAGATTTCTCCTAGTATAAGTTATTGGCTCTATACTGGCACGATTCATTTCTTGCCGTAGTATTTCCATATCTGTTAAACCAATATCAGTTTCACTGCTAATAGATTGAGTAGGCCTAGTTTCCCTATTTTCCTTGGCTGTTTAAAAAACAATGTTTGGTAAAACATCAGTTCCCCAAAAATTTGATTCATTATTACTACAACTCTCCCCTTGAATAAATTTTTGGGTAAAAAATGGGAGATTTTCAGTAAACGTTGCATTCATGGTGGTATAAAACTGGCGGGTTTTAGGGTTGAAAATTTATACCCCTTCTGATTAGGGGCATAACCAATAAAAACACATTTTCTGCCCTAGGTTCCAATTTGGACTGAGATTTCTTTGGAATGTGCACATATGCAGTACAACCAAAGATTACATGAATGCGAAAAGTATGAGGAAAAATGTGTGCTATAGTCTAACACCTTAGAGGGCATCCTATTAATTAGGTATGCTGCTATTAACACGGCGTCACCCCAAAATAATGTGGTATTTTCATTTGAAACATCATTGCTCTAGCAACCTTTAGAAGGTTTCTATTCTTCCTCTCAGATACTCCATTTTGCTCAGGAGTATTTATGCAGTTCCTTTCTCTTCGAAAAAATGTTTAAGAACAATGTTGAAATATTATGTCCATTGTCAGACCTTAAAATACTTGGTTTGGTCTGGAACTGGTTTTCAATCATATGGTAGAAGTTCTGAAAATACTTGCTACTTCTGATTTCTTATGCATCAAGTAAACCTAACAAAGACGTGTGTGATCATTTATAAACGTTACAACCCACCTTTTTCCTGAACCAATAGCTACTTTTGAGGGTCCCAAGACATCACTATGAAACAAGTAAAAGGGTTTTGAGGGTAGATATGGACTAGGAACATAAGTTTTCCGTTGACTTTTTGCAAGTAAACAACTTTCACATTTGAAATTTAATAAACTCACATTCTTGAACAAACCAGGGAACAAATGCTTTAAATAAGGGAAACTAGGATGACCCAATCTGTAGTGCCAAACCATTATTTGTTCATGATCAGATGTAGAAACATTACCACTCCTCCCAGAGCGGGACTAATACTAGGTGAATCCACCTCAAAGTAATAAAGGCCATTGATCATCTTAGCACTGCCAATCGTCATCCTCAAGTCCCTGGCTTGAAATACACAATGAGTTTCATAAAAGATAACCAAGCAATCTAGATCCTTAGACAGTTTACTAACTGATAGAAGGTTACAAGCCAATTTTGGAACATGGAGAACAGATTCAAGAGTGATTTTCTTTGAATTTTTTATAGAACCATTCCCTGCCACACCACAGTGGAAAAATTACCATCTGCAACCTTAATCCTCTTATTTGCAGGAGGTGTGTAAGATTGGAAGATTCTAAAAGAGTTTGCCATATGATCTGAAGCTCCAGAATTCATGATCCATGGAGTAGAAGTGGTGTTAAGTAGAAGAACATCGGGTAGGGCCTTAGATTCAATACCTGTATGAGTCATAGATGTGAGAAATGATGCTTTCATATTTAACTTCAACGCTTCTCAGAGTTTAAATACATCTGCTGGGAATCAGCAAAAAGGAAAAAAAATATTTCCTAAGATCTAATCCACCCCTCAAGCTGGTGAGTGGATATCCTCCATTCCCAGCTTGCAAACGAGCTTCTGGAAGGCTGGTCCTGGAAGTCCTTTGGTAAGGACATCTGCCAGTTGTTGATGAGACGGGACAAAAGGGGTGTAGATGATTTTTCTATCCAGCTTTTCCTTGATGAAGTTCTTGTCTATTTCAATATGTTTGGTCCTCTCTTGTTGCACAGGATTATGTGCAATTTGTATTGCTGACTTGTTGTCGCAATACAACTTCATAGGTCCAATAGTTTTAACTTTCAGATCCTGTAGGACAATTTTAATCCAAAGTAACTCACAAACTCCTTGTGCTAGGGACCTGAACTATGTGTCAGAGCTTGACCTTGCCACTACATGTTTCTTTCTTCTCCATGTGACTAAATTTCCTCCTAAGAAGGTACAATAGCCAGATGTAGACCTCCTGTCCACTACTGAACCAGCATAGTCCGCATATGTGTATGCCTCTAGCTGCATGCCTCCATCTCTTTTAAATAGAATTCCTTTACCTGGACAACCTTTAAGGTAGAGAAGGATTCTGTTTACAGCTTGTAGGTGCAGCTCCTTGGGATCATGCATGAATTGGCTTACTAAACTTACAGCATAAGCAATGTCTAGCCGCGTGTGAGCTAAGTAGATTAGTCTGCCAACCAGCCATTGATACCTCTCTTTGTCAAAACTTGGAGTATCTTTGGCTTCTCCTAGCTTGTGATTTGGATCCACAGGGGTAGATACAGGTCGGCAGGCCATTTTTCCTGTCTCCTTTAGCAAGTCAATCACATATTTTTGCTGGGAAATAAAAATACCTTGTTTTGAGTGTGCCACCTCTATTCCAAGGAAGTATTTAAGCCTTCCCAACTCTTTTATCTGAAATTCCTTGGCCAGGTGTTGCTTTAGGGCCACCTTTTCTTGCTCATCATCCCCTATTACAATTATGTCATCTACAGACACAAGTAAAGCTGTGACTCCCCATGAATCAGTATGTTTTATAAACAATGTGTGATCACCCTGACATTGTTTATAACCTAATTTCAGCATGACACCTGTGAACCTTTCAACCAAGCTCTCGGAGACTGTTTCAACCCATAAAGGGCTTTCTTGAGCTTACATACCTGATTCCCTTTAATGCCTTCTGAAAAACCTGGGGAACAGCCATATATATCTCCTCCTCCAACTCTCCATGGAGGAAAGCATTTTTGACATCATATTGTTGCATATCCCAGTTAAAGTTAGCAGCAAGTGATAACAAAATTCTCACCGTGTTCATCTTTGCTACCGGTGCAAATGTTTCTTGGTAATCAAGTCCATAGGTCTGTGTATAGCCCTTAGCCACAAGTCGTGCCTTATACCTCTCCAAAGACCCATCAGGTTTATATTTCACAGAAAACACCCACTTGCATCCCACCACCTTCTTTCCTTTCGACAGTTCAGTGATTTCCCAGGTTTTGTTCTGTTCCAAGGCTTCCATTTCCACTCTTATTGCATCTCTCCAATCTTTTTTAGACACTGCCTCAGCTAAAGTGTTTGGGATTTGGATACTATGAAGGTTGGCTTGGAATGCTTTGTAGGATTTAGACATTCAGTGAAAAGAAACTGAATTGGCCAGGGGATATAAAGGGTTTTTAGTGCATTCCCTCCTTCCTTTTCTAAGGGCAATAGGGAGGTAGTATTCATCAACAGGAGGAGAAGAGTCTGTTTCACGGCATACCTCAGTACCTGATTCAGGAGCAGAGTTTTGGTCTTGCATAGGTCCAGGGGTTAGGGGTTGGGTCTTTTCTCCTTGAGTAAACCTGACCAAATCTACCTTCACTATGCATCTCATTAGTGGGATTTGGCTCTGGTTCAAGATTAGGATGGAAGTTCAAACACGAAAAAATCTAGATCAGTTTCTGCTATTTGGTTCAATGATTCTTGCCTATTTGAAGAGGCGAAGAAGGATAGCTCTTCTTGAAAAGTTACATCCACGGAGATGAAAAATTTCTTGTTCCTGGATGATAACATTTGTAACCTTTTTGTGTTGAAGAATATCCAAGAAAAACACATTTAGTCGCCCTAGGTTCCAATTTCCCTTTATTATATGTGTGAACAAAGGCAGGACACCCAAATACTCTTAATTCTAGATTATTTGAGATTCTGACTTGGGGAAAAAATCGGGATAGGACCTCTATGGGTGCTTGGTTATTTAAAACCTTGGTAGGCAGCCTATTAATACTGTAAATTGCAGTAAGAACAGCCTCTTCCCAGTAGTGTTTTGGGACTTTATTTTGAAAAAGAAGAGCACGAGTAGTTTGCAAAAGATGACCATTTTTCCTTTCAGCTATCCATTTTGTTGGGGAGTATAAACACAAGATGACTCATCCACAATGCCCTGATTTTGGAAGAAATTGGACAGTGTTTGATTAAAATAATCAGAGGCATTGTCAGTCCTAAACCTTTTGATTTTTACTTCAAATTGGGTTTCAATCATTTTCTGAAATCTAGGAAGAACAGTGCTCATATCCGACTTATGTTTTAGCAGATAAACCCATGTGACTCTAGTGTAATCATCAATAAAAGTAGCAAACCATTTTGCCCCAGTTATATTAGGGATTTTAAAGGGTCCCCATATATCTGAGTGAATCAAATCAAAGGGTTTTTGGCATATTTTATCACTCCTTGGATGAGGAGCCCTTTTATGTTTGGCTAATTCACAAACATCACAGTGGAAAACTTCATCATTGAAATCTTTGAAGAGAGTTGGAAACATGACTTTTAAAACGAAAATGGTACATCCAAATTTTATTTTTTATGGATTGGAAAGTTTCACTCTTGACATGCATAGTGTTAGGAGAATCAACCCTAGCTTCCTCAAGGTAGTAAATGCCATCCCTTTCTTTAGCAGTTCCAATTTTTTCCCCTGAAATCTGGTCTTGAAATATGCAGTGACTAGGGAAAAAAGCAATTTGACAATTTAAGTCAAGGGTGAGTTTATGAATGGACACAAGACTGGTAGACAACTTGGGCACATGCAGAACATTTCTTAGAAGGATTTTTGGGTTTATTTGGACATCTCCATATCTTGCAACAGTAATGGATGAACCATCAGCAACCACAATTTTCTTGTTGCCTGGATGGTAGGAAATAAAATAGGAGGATGAGGGTGTCACATGGTCTGTGGCACCTGAATCTAGTATCCAAGGGAACACACTAGCTGAGACATGAAATCCTAAGGGAGGAGTGATACCTGAGAGGGCAAGAGAGGCAAAGGAACTTCCCTTTGACCTGAGAGAATCTGGAAACTTCGTTAGCTTCTCTACTTCATCTCGGTTGTGTGCCTCCTTTCCTGAGTCATCTTGGTGAGTTGTAGATACAGTATTCTGTTTGGCTGCTGCACTTTTGACCTTCCCCTTATAAATTCTGGATTCATCACCGGTTAGAAACATGTAGTGGAGAAAAACTGCCACTGAAATGTTTGGCAATGAAGGCCAGAGAAAGATTTTTCAGAATTTTTTGGTATGTGAGAGACATTTTCTGTGAGAAAATGTTTGGGAAGTTTGGCGATAAAGGCCAGAAAAAAAAAACACTAGGGTTTCAGCTAATGTCCTGTAGAAAGAAATGGCAATGAAGGCCTGGAAACAACTCTGCGATGAAGGCTAGAAAGAGGTTTTGCAATGAAGGCTGAAAGAAAAGATGAGGTTTATGTTTTGATCTAATCCCTGATTTGTAGAGGTAATCCCTGATTTCTAGGGATCCTAATCTTTACATGCCTAAAGTGAAGATAGACAGAATAAAAAAAGGATATTAACAGATATTAACAATGATTCTGTGCATTCTAACAATAGATGCACTAGGTTCCTCAGATGATGTAGAACTAGATTTCAACAGCATAAGAAGATGCTCCATTTGCTCTTTGGTGAAGAGGCTAGTATTGACTGCATTAGCAGTAGGAATCCCTTGGCTTGACTTGTCTCCTTGGCATAGATTTCCATCTTTGCAAGTTAACTCACAAAACTGAGACTGATTTCCAAGGTCAGAGAACATCTGATTGATGTTATCCCATAGTTCATGTGCAGTTGAATAGCACATGTAGTTTAAGCTGATACCTTCCAACCAGGTTATTACCATTGAATTCTCTGCATCCCACACTTCATAGGCTGGATCTGTATTTTCTGGAGCACTTGTTGCCCCTGACAAATATCCCATCTTGCCATGACCTCTAATATACAGGGAAATCCTACCAGATCCTAGAATCAAACCTAATCAGACTCTAAGAATCAAATCTATCCAGGATACTTGGGATTAGTATCTGACCCTACTACATAATATTCTTTTACCAAGTAAACACAGATTTCCTACAAAACCATAATTGTGGATCTATCCCTGGCTTCTACTTCCGATATACACATCTTCCAACTACTCTAAGGACTTAATTCCCTTGTAACATTTTTTCTATATCAAGATACCAGGGGTCTTGTTGCTTCATCAAGACCTAGCTTCTTCTTTAGTTCCTTCTCTAGTATTGTTTAGCAGGTTCATCCACTTTAGATGAACATATTATATCTTATTTGAGTTCCCCAGTCCTATTGATTCTAACACATTTCTCGCACATGACTTGCCTCTCATCTTACCTTCTTTGTTTAAGAGACATCATCAAGATATCAACAGCACATACCAGGAAACCTCAGCCTAAATATCACCACACCAGCAAGGTCATCCAGCATTTGATTAGACAGACATAACGCAAATTCATGGGAATCTTATGAAAAAGTGAATACATTGAGAGATAAGTTTGAAGTTATAATTTAAAAATAATGACAACGATATTCCAACCTTCCAACCATCCTTCTGTCTCATTGAATGTTCTAGCATTATAATCAGAAAGTTGTGAATCAGATCTTCAATATCTCCTAGGCTGGTTAAATTGCATTGTTTTCTCGCATCCATCTGCCAAAGCAAGCATCATTAAGAGTAGCATAAGCCTGAGTTCACATAGTATATGCAGAAGAATTTTTACGAGACAACTTGCAAGAAAGTGTAATAAAAAAGATGATGAAATATGGAGAGAGAGAGAGAGAGAGAGAGAGAGATCCCGTAATTCATGGTTATAAAGGCCTCAATCGGAAACCCATGCTATTACTATTCGAATATGACTTGCCACTTCTGTTACCGATGAGAAGCCACACCTTTTGAATGGGAAGGAAAATCGAGAAAGTATAGCGAATAATATAAGCAGGTGTAATTGAGAAGACGAAGATAATTCTGTAAACACAAAATAACCTCATAATTGTAGATAAGAACTTCAAGAATCCATTCAGGCCATTCATCCATTCCTGTTAGCCTGCTTCTATTTTCAGGATGACTGCAAGCCAAAAACAGAAGATCCTGAAATCATACAGAAACAATAAACTCAGGAGCAGTATTTGGCATCAAACAAATATATAAAACAAAATACAAGGATGCAGAAATAAGCCCGGATATTAGCAAAATAACACATCTTTTTATTATCCATAAATCAACCAAAGTTGATCCTAGACTGGTAGATCAGAAACACATCAGCAGGTCTGACAATGTCACAAGTTGAGAATGAAATCCTTAACAACCAAATGCTGGGGAATCCTATTATCATTAATGCTATGGTTAACTACAGTATAGGTGGTTAATCAAAAAGTCATTTTATGATGACGATGATGATAACACTGTTGTTACTGCAGTAAGTACTATTGTATTATCATTGCTGATAACAACAGATGAAATTAATGAATCTTCATTGAAGAAAAGCTTGAATGGTGAGATCATCATTTACACTGCTGCTCATCTAGCAGTTACAAGAATAAATCCGTAGCCAGCATCATGAATGAGAACTCCAATCAGTTAACAATTGGAATTTGAGCTTTTCACAAAAAAACAAAACAAAACAAAACAATCAGAATTTCATATGGAACACTGAGTCGAGAAGTTTTTGGAGCAAGAGGGTCAGTCTAAACCTAAGAGGAAAGAGACAAATTAGCAGTCATAAATTTATTAGGATTTCATTTTCCTAGATGGATTTATTATTATTTCATATTCCAGTTAGCTCTACAACTCCTTTTTCTTTTCACAAGCAATTCTAGGATTCCCAGTTTCATTAGATTTCATTTGTTAATTAAATTTTCTAAATTTCTAATTCTAGTTAAACTACTCCCTCCATCCTTTAAAACTTGCTACAATTTCCTTTTTGGGTTGTCCCAAAACTTGCTACACTTCCTTTTAAGGAAAGCTTTTTACACCAATTTTACTTTATTACCCTTACTCTCTACCCACTCAAAAAAGTTACTTTTGTCTTATATGCATATTTTACATGTTTACCCTCAAGTCAACACACATTTTTAATCCACGTGTAAGTCAAATTGATTCAACTAATAAGGGACCGAGGGAATGTAATTTTATTAGGACGTAGCTTGCATATAACCTATAAATAGCAACGGCATTTTTTGTTTTCTCTCAGCTTTAAAACTATAATAATTTAGGGCAAAACTACCTATTACTCCCCTAAACTATGTTGACTCAATCACTTTAGTCCCTGAATTATAATTCGTTCTAACTCAGTCCATGAACTATGCAACGTTAATCACTTTACCCTTTTGACCATATCAATGTTAGTTGACCTTAGGAAAAATATCTATTATGGTCTTAAATTTTTTCAATCTATACTTAAACACCCTAAACCTATTAGATCTCCATTTCTTTTTATTCTCCTGCCTTCAAAACTTCAAATTTATACAAATATAACCCTAAACCGTTAAGTAATTGACGATGTTAAGCTCAACGACGCCGAGTTACTGAGTCGAAGGACTAAAGTGCTAGGATTTACATAGTTCAGGGACTGAGTGAATACAAATTTTAGTTCAGGGACTAAAGTGAGCGAGTTAACAAGTGGACTCTCATGTTTATTGTTTTATTCATTTCTCGCTGCAGTTTCTTGTTAGCCAACTCTGAAAGCTGTTTCAAAAGTTCGAAGTTTCCATGGTTCGGCTACTTTCAACAGGGAACTTACGTGAAATTTCAGCACTATTACAGCACCAAGTACTGAATGCTGAGGAAGGGAAAGTTTCAATGGAACAATGACGAAAATGAAAGTTCTATTATATCTAAGGAGATTAGTGCACAATTGCTTGATTTTGATGTTCCTTTTGAGGTAGAATGTGATGCAAGTGGAATATGAATTGGTGCTACCTTTCTCAATGGGGGAAATAGGTGGCATGTTGTAGTGAAAAGCTAAGTGACACTAGTCACAAGTGATATGCGAAGAATTTGAGTAGCCAGAAGAGAATTAGCAAAGATATGAACGCAAAATGGTTACGATATTGAAGAAGTTTCCTTCGAGCTAAACACATAAGGCTGGACACATAAGCCTAGTGTCCTATGAAGTATTTACCACCCGTCCGTCAATCCGCCCGTGAATGTGCAATCGTACTTCAGTTGATGATGTATTAAACAAATCCACAAAGTTCTCCCAAAATGACCCAAAAACTATCTGTCCTGACCAGAGGATGAATATTGAAAAAAAATTCACAAAGAATATACTCCCTCCGTCCCAAATGTGTTGTCACAACATCAAAATATTCTTGTCCCAAATGAAATGGCATTCTCCCACTCGTGTTTTATTTTAGTCCACTTCTACCCTTACAAATGCACACATTTAAGGAGTCTAGGGAGTGGGGTGGGAGGTGAGAATGAATTTGGGAGGGGGTAATGATGGAAGTTCATGTGAAATGAGTTAATGACCAAAGACGATCTTAATCTACACAAAATAGTTAAAAGTGACAACACACTTGGGACGGAGGGAGTATTTAGAAAAAGAATGTTGCAAATTATGATAAGCATATAAATTATTTAACTTAAAATGTTAATTTAAAGATTCATGAAAAAAATCATAGATTAAATACTCTGAAATAGTGAAAATAAATGGTTCAATTATTGGCGGACGGAGGGAGTATTTAGAATTTGGGATAGGCCCAAGCAACTAGATGTTGCTTTAGATCAAACCGAGTTTGCTTACAGTAATGTGGTTTGCAGAGCTACAAGAAGATGACTGCTTTCAGTGGTTCACACCATATAGTCCACGAACAGATTTTGAAAGTGAGACATTATGTGATGGTACTCGTTCGAAAGGAGAGATTTCCAGTAAGTACTAACAGAAAGTTGCAGCCCTGCAAATATGGACCCTACAAAATTCTTAAGAAGGTGAACAACAATGCCTATGTGATCAACTTACCGGATAGCATGGGAATTTGCAAGACCTTCAATGTGGCTGATATTTCCCCAAACTATGCCTACTGATAGGAGTATCCAGACCTTCCAGATCACTCGAGGACAAGTTGTTCCCAAGTAGAGAGGAAAGCAATGGAACGCCTAGTAGAATAGTTTTTGGAGGAAAAGGGGCATTCTAAACCTAAGAAGAAAGTAAAGCACCTGCACATGGGTGGATTTCTAGCAGAGACAGGAAGCTGAACCTGTCATGGGTGGATTGGCTTCAAGACCCTCTTCTGAGAGCAGCAGTTGGGAGGGGGTAGTTGGGTTGCAGGCTTTTGGTCGGTGGGGTGTGATCTGTAAGGGTGTGGGTTGGTCAGTTTTTGTTGGAAGGTGTTGGGAGGCTAGCTTTGTTGCCCCCTATCTCATGGGGCTACTTGTTTGCCGCCCTTTTTATGTTTTTTTTTATTTTTGCTTTTGTTCTTGTTCTATTCACTTCTTATTTGAATGAGAATTGTTAGCTGTTCAAAAAAAACCTAAGAAGAAAGAGAGAAATTAGCAGTCCTTAATTTTATTATACTCCCTCCATTTCATAAAGATTTTACAGTTTGTTTTCCTGTTTTTGCAGTTTTAATGTGATTTTTTCAAGAACGTTTAGATATATAAAGTTGAATAATTCATGAGTATCATAACTTAATGTTTTAATTTTCTAAATAATTTTTTTTTAACTTTTTTACTATTCATCTTAGTAATAATTTGCGTCACACACTGAAACACAAGACATGGAAGTCAAACCCTACAATCTTTGAGAAACAGAGGGAGAAATTAGATTTACTGTTTATTTCCTATTGCAGTTAATTCATTAGATTTCATTTGTTAATCATATTTTTCCTATTTTCCTATTCTAGTTAGAGTAGGATTTTGTTAGGACATAGCCTGCCTATAGCCTATAATTAAGCAGCAGCAGCTTTGTTTCTCTCTCAGCTTGCACTCTAAGAATTCATACACATATTGCTTGTTAGCAAATTCCCACAGGTGGACTCTCGAGTCCTGTGTTCTCTCAATTAAGCATGTTATATTTTATCTACCGACTTTGCATATTCCAAAGAAACATAAGAACAACAGTAAATGTAAAGAAATGGAGGTGGAGAATAGAGCTAATAGACTTTTCTCTTGTATTATACGAGTATAAATTTTAAAATAAAGAGTAATTGGTTAGGCTTTCCAATCTAATCTGGATTTTTCTTTTGTTCTTTTAAAAGCAGCTCTATTTCAGCAAAAACGAAAGGACAGGGCTCATGAGATTTTAATGGTAATACTTCTACATAATTGTAATTCATGAAATACCACAACAAATTTCATGTTCAACATGCAGGGTGATCAAGGTCGACTCATCTAATATGAGAAAGAGGAGCATGTGAAAGGAGATTACAGATTCAACTATCAGATAGCTAAGAAGATAGAGAAGTACCTGTAGTGCCCGGATTTGAAAAGCTCTAGATGCATGTGGAAGGGAACGTAACAAAACCAGCAGGAGTTGCAAGTGCTCAAAATGGTGGCCAGAGTCATAAAAGTTCAGACCTTCTTCAGTTGAAGAAGCATTTATCTATCCAAAGCAAGATAATCAGGTGCTAACAATACTCCACAATCATAAACAGCAAATATAGCCATAGATGAAGAGAGGAGTGAATGGATTAGATGTTGGCTGTATTAAAGGGAGCAAAAGGTTCATACTATTCCTTATCTATTTGTTTTACGCTAAATGTAACATTTTAGCATAACTTGTATCTTTAAAAAGAAAGCACATGAACTTCCTAGAAAACTTATGTGTAGACACTGATTAAATCACTCCTTTGTGAAACTGTACGGAAAAACATCCATCAACATGTACTCATATACAAATATATACTCGTATTCAATTTTATGCACACAAGGAACTGAATACACCCTTCCTTGTACATACACTTCCAGCAGGTTTCAGGCATTCAAGAAACTGTCTGGAAGATTTTTTTAAAGGCTCCCCCCATATGACAACTTTTGATATCATCAGTTACAGTTCCAATCGTATTCAGCCTCAGAAGGATCAAAGTTCAGGAAAACTACAACAAGCTGTGCAAGCACAGTAAAATTCTAACTTACAAAATGACAAAACTCACAGTGAAATGAAACTGGCAACAAAGGACAGAAGTTTACTCTCACATGCAAAACAAAACATGGGAGTTTCACGTAAAGTTGCTTTGCAGTCCATATTATTTAACACGTAAACCTAAGGTTGGAAGAGGCATACCGAGGCACCCAATAAAGATGTGTACACATTGCTTGTCATAAGTCTGTTTGGAGCTGCCTGTAAGGCCTTTTGTAAAGCGAAAAGCAGAAGTGAAACTTTATCATCAAACATGGTGCTACCTCCATCATTAAGCTCAGCACCAAAAAGGCCACTTATTGCTTCTGAAGAAGTATGTGCACAAAATTTCAAATGCCCAGAAGATATCAACGCTCCCAGTAAACCAATGATCCTAACAACAATTCCATCACTTCTGTCCACGTTGTAAACATTATTTCGGGCATTGTCAGCACTAATGGAAAGACTTATACCACCTAAATCTTTCGTAAATGTATACTCAGAGAGTGATGACACCCGACCGATAACTTTCCCAGGTGAACTAGCTGTCATATTATTGACACTATCACTAGTCGGAGATTTAACCATCTCACATTGTGAACCAAGATTTTCATTTAGAGACTCCTCTTCCTTGTACAATTCTGAACCTTCATCAACCTGAGGATCGCTCCTCTGCTCTGACAAGCTTTCATGATCTCCATTGATGGATCCTGGAACCCCAAAGTCCCCAGTTTTAGCTTCCCTTTGCAATAAAACAAGAAGCGTTTCTACCCCACCAGAGGTCATGAACGCTCGTGCAAATGTCTCAGCTCTAGCAGTATTTGGCTGGACCACTAGCCTGTAGATCAGATGCAGGACTCTGACGACCTGAGAGAAGAAACAGCAAAACCATTTAGAACATGGAAAGAAATGGAAATTAGGGTACCCATTGGGTATTAGCAGGAAAATGTTGAAGCTAACCATCAATCTTAATTAAGAAATGCATCAATATAACAAAAAGCTGAAGGGAAAAAACGCTAAAATTCATCAAGATTTTAGTTACTTGTTATATTCTCTCTATGTTTTTTTTCTTTCTTAATTTAATTCAGCCACTGTTATACCATTGAGTTAAGAATCACACCACGACATGCTAAATCGCAGCTCAGAACTGCATTTGAACCAGGATGGCAAAACCCTCATCATTATAGCCTTCTATAAAAACCATTTTGCTAGCCTAGGTGCCAAATAAAAAGCATCAATAATACATACTGAACCAACATATAAAATATCAAGCCCTGACTTCTCCAGCTTCCAACATTTGAGTGTTCCCATAGTTTCACAATGCAACATCAAATTTATATGAATTCAAGAGCTCACCTGATTAGGCTGTGGGCAGTCGACCATGAATCCAAGTAAACAACAAACATCATCAAAAGCAGCTGAGGGAGGTGCTGCAATAATTAAAAGTTCAATTACAACTAGAAGCTCATCAACCAGAGCATTAATTTCACCCATTGGACGACTGGCACCATAAAGAGAACAGGTTTCCACACTGTCCTTTTCACGAAAGGTCCAAAAGCACTTTCTGCAGCCATCAACAAGCATCTGAATAGCATTAGCATCTCTCATCACTGATGATTCAGTAAAGACCATATCTGCAAGAGATGAAAGAAGTTTCTTTTGTAGTCCGTAGTTGCACAAACTCCATATTTTCAGATCCAGTAGCAGTGTAGTGAAAAGCTGGACTTTGAGTGTATGATTGTACTTTTGGGATTGACATAGTGAGACAATAGCTGCAACAAGTTCCTCATCCTCTACACCATTTCCCATTTCAGAATTAAGAGAAGATAAAGTCAGTACAAGATAGTTTAAGATTCTGGCAAGAACCTCTGGCCCTCTGGTGCGACACAATTCTTCGTTGTTCCCTGGATGTTCAATCGCCATGGAAATTATGCGAAATATTGGAGCAGCAAGAGCTGCTGTAGCAAGAGACAGCGAAGGGTTTCCCTTTTTCGGTTCCAGGCTGTCTTTATGCACACTGCTTACTGCCAAAGGAAGTAAAGACATGGGGCCCCCATATGCAAAGGCCCAAAGAGCTTCTATTGGCCGCATTCGTGTTGCAACGTGTACTTGCCCAAGAACCTCCGCTGGTCTCCTCTGCAAACCTGATTCACAATGAACACAGTACTCAAGCAAAAATGAAAGGCCCACCCAAAAAAAAGTTTAAGAATTGTTGTCCTAAGAAGAAAGATATCTGTCACCTAAAGAACCAAAAGATCTATTTTACTGGACTCCATCAGCTGTCACAAATAGGATGGCTATAGTAACCAGCAGGAAAAGGAGGGTTTTGAGGGATTTAGAGAATCATATTGACTTGACTGTAAGGATTTCATTTAAAAAATAATAGGTTATACAACTACTTAACAAACAAATACTACAATGGACCAGATAAAGTCAAACAGCATTCAAAGAGAAGTATCACAACTGATCAAAAGAACTTCAATGCAAATAATTTTAAAAGTTAACCTGATGGAAACCATCAGAACCAAAACTGCTATAAGTATCGAAGGATGATTTAAATCAGAATACTTTTTGTAAATCCAGAATACTTTTTGGATGGTAGGTCAATTACAGATTTTTTCTCACCTGCAGAACCAGAAGGAGAAGCATCTGGACAGAACCGCCCACTTAGCAAACTAGGATGATAAAGTAGGTGAATAAATCCACTGATTTCTGCATCCAGGAGAGAACTTTCCTCTGCCGCTCTTTGCCTGTGTTCATTTGCAGCCAACCAAGGAATCCCAGCCCCGTTACCAAAAGAAGGAAGTGCATCTCCTCCTCTAGAAGCAAGGCGTCGCATTCTATCTGGACCAATTGTTTCCTTGAAGATGTACACAGGGCCCATCTCAGCAAACAAAGGGCACTGACGACGACGACGTTGCAAGCCAGCAATTGTAGGAGGAGGGTTTGTCCCAATGCAGCAAAAAGCCAGTGGTTTGGAGATACGAGGAAAATCAAAAGGACGGGACTCGTACAATGTTCCATCAATGTACAATCTCAGTTCACTTTCTGACTTCCCTAAAAGGCCCTGCTTGCAGACATGCTCCAGGCCAACAAAGTACCAGCATTGAGGCTGGAATGCATACGTAAAATGCAAAGATGCCTTCTTTCCATTCGCACTCCCACTTTCAACAACCAAAAACTGAGCATGAAAATATGCCTCTAAGCCTTGACTATCAGCAGACAAGAAACTGAACAGACGAGGCATGTGTGCCGTACCTTCGCCAGCAAGAGCACTGGCCGCAGCTGCAGCAGACATTGCTGAAGATTTTCCAGACTTGGCTGCAGCTGCGGCAGCTATTGCAGCAGCAGCAGTTGCAGCATTTAGCGTATCTGCAAAAGATTCAATGTATATCCATGTTGAAAATGCATAACCATTGGTAAAAGGCCAACGACTTTCCCCAGGACCAAGCAAACCAGAGCTTTCACCATCAAACTCAAAGGTACATGCTGGACCCCTTGACTCCTTTCCACCTACAGCCTTCTCCAATGCAATCATTAAGTGAGGTGCCCACATAGTAGAAAGCGTTCTAGTGATAACATGAAACCATCTACGCAAATCGGTAACACTAAGTGAATGACCTCCTAAATGTTGTATGCAATAGCATAAAACTGACCCGTCCCATCTGGTCTGGTCTGATGAATCAACATCTGATGCAAAAATAATCTCTGCTGACCTAAGAAGGACTGCCAACAAACCAGCCATACAGCACATAGCTCTATTTCTTGTGCAAGATTGTAGTATAACAAGCAACCCTCTAGCCATCCGGGTCCTAGGAGACATGAAAATCTCACTATCACCTTTACATGGAAGCCAAGGAATAAGTTCACCTGACACTATAGCAGCACGAGAGTTAAGCATAACACTAGGAGGGTTGCTATCCTCATCTTCCTCAAAACTCTCAATTCCACCCATTGTAGCAAGGAGAGAGTCAACAACCAGGAAAGCAATGTTCTCTACTTCCTCCCCAGACCCAAAAATCTCAACACCACTCACAATGTTCTTCAGCTTTTCTAGGCTTTCAGGTCTACCCATAATAGCAGAATCAACTAAATGCAACAACTCAGGAGAGACATTTGGCATTACAGCTTTTGGCTTGTGCTTATCAGGTGAACCCAAGTATCCAGATTCAAAACTACCATTTGAACTTGATGGTCTAATGGGAGAATGATCAAGTGAATCATATTCCACCCGGTATGTACCACTTACAAGTTGGTAAGAATCTTCAAAGTCACCAGAGATCCTTATCTTACTGTCCACATTTGATGATTCGTTTAAGTCTAACATTCCACTATCAGATTTACCAGCTACCTTGTGTTGATTTTCTAAAGAGACTTGTTCAAACTGATCCTCATCCACCATGTTAGTTCTTAAATGCGCACCTGTTGTATCGAAATCACTATGTCCTAATTCAGCTTCATCGGGATGGAGTCCAGCTGAACTAAATTGTATGCTGTTAACTACGCCAGCTCTACCTGAATCCTCAGTAGAGCTCCCGTCCATCACCCTCCTTACTTCTTCTTCCATGGTTTGATTAGACAACCACCTGGCAGATATGCAAAAAAGATTAAAGGTCAATACCACCAATTAATTTCAATTTTAAGAAGGAATAAACTATAATCAAATGACATAAATAGAAACATCATGACAAATCAACTAAACTGAAGCCGCATAAGTTCCCAAAATAAACTAAACTAAGCAGCACTACAAACAAACTAGCAAATGATGCAACCATAGTAATTAAGTGTGGCTCATCACTAACCCAAATTAGAAACACAGAGATCTTGTTCTCGCATATATAGAATCTACCAATGCAGTGTAATCGATAAAGCAGGATTACAAAATGAGAAGTTTCTGGTGTGATCCAGAAACAAGGAAGTTAAACCATAGTGAAATCAGCATTGTTTGAAGTCCGTAGGAACCTAAGAAGACATTTCTTTAGGGAAAAAAAAAAAGTTAGATTGCAATGCGAACTCACCTGGGAAAACTGGATCAGCAAAGAATCGAGTGTCCGTTGATAATGATCGTGAATTGAATCAGAAGATAAAACTTGAGAGTATACAGAACCGGAGAAGACGATGGAGGGGAAATTGGCGCGAGCCGAGATTGGTTACATTTAACTTTTTCACAGGACGCTCCCACCCGCCAAAACGAACAATCGTTCAGCCATAGAAAATTTCCAAAAACACTCACAGTAATGCACGATCTGCGATCTCAGAGAATCGTTCAAATGGCTCCCAATTTGCGAATCAAATCATAAGAAGAGTGGGTCTCTCGGGCATGATTGAGGTGATTAACACTGAATAGAGGAAAAGCAGAAGAAGACTAAGACGACATAGTTGTAGTGGCCTTGAACAGGACGCTTATGGTTTTCGAGAGAGCATTACAACGAAATAAAGAGTATGAGGATGTCTCTAAAATCTAGCCGGAGATCGGAGGTTGAGGCCGGAAGGAAGAGAGAAATGACGGCCGGCGACACGGACGGTTGCTACGACGTGGAAGAATCCGCACCCGGTTGCTTCACGGGCTGAGACTCAGATGGTGATCGGAAAAAGAAAAAACTAACGAAAGAGGAAGGGCTGAAAAATTGGGGATCTCAATATTTATTAAAAGGTCATTTTCGTAATTACATCTCAGAGAATAAAAAACCATAAAGAGGTCTTCGTTGCTGAGTTTCGATCACTAGAGTCTAGAGAGGGAAATTGGCTGGGTAGGATAATGGACAACTAACCAATAGTTCACAAACTTATAAAGGGCAAAATGGTCATTTTACCATTAAAGTTTGCGAAATCTTTAAACTTGTCACTAAAATTCTTTTTGAAACGAGAATGCAATCAATTTTTTATTGAATGAGTAAACTTGTCACTGAATATTAATTTCTCCCCGTTGGTACTTATGTGACATGTCATTAGGCGATTACATAGACATTAATATACATATTTGTATGGTTAAATATTTTAATTTCACTTAAAATTTGCAAAACTAACAATTCAACCCTTAAATTGCAACAAATTTTAAGTTAAAATTCAATATTAACTCTACAAAATATACGGTCAATGTCCACGAAATCATCAAGTAGCACGCCACATGAGCGTCAACTAGAGAAATTAACATCCAGCGGCAAATTTATCCCTTCATTAAAACGTTGGTGGCCTTTTTGCAACAAAATGAATTTCAATGGAAAATTTAGAGATTTCGTAAACTTCTATGATAAAATTACTTTGTTATCCCTTTTGAAACTTTAACAAATTAAACCCACAATCATCATCCTCTATGTCAAGTTGATTTCTTTGTTCAAATCTGGTCACACGAAGTCGACGTTATCACCAAAAAGAATTGTCTCGTTAACAGCTTCACGATGGAAGTAGGCATGACAGTCGATCGGATACAAACCGTAAACTGTAACCGTGACGGTCGCGATTTTTTTCACAATCGCTAACCTAGCAGTTACGGTTAGCGGGTATGGAGTATCCGCACCATGATTAACCATCACTCACGGTTTTACGGATATTCGTTATTTGCAGCAATTCATCCCATGAAGTTTATATCTCATAACCCATTTAGGTGATGTGAATGAATTAGGAAAAGGTTTGGAGCATAATTTAGGTGTCTTAAAATGTTGGATTTATGGATATTTTGATGTTATTATGTGTATTTTGATAAAATTATCGATGTTTAGGTATTTGTGATAGATTAGGGTAATAATTGTGGGATGTAACCCTACCCGCGTTTAGCCGTTGTGGTTGCTAACTTAAAGTTTTGTTTTAAAAGTTATGATGCGACCATACTCCTTTTTCTGAATATTTTGACAAATTTACCCCTTTGAACAAATGATACAGTAACTTTTATGGTTTTGATCTTTTCTTGTAACTCTATTTATACCATAAAAATGCTAACAAACCAACCCATTTCTTCGTTCCCCATCCCAGCCAGCCACCACCACTACATCCATGGCCACCTCCACTACATCCATGGCCACCTCCACTACATCCATGGCCCTGCCCTAAGGTGTCACCGTCGATTTTCTGGTATCATCTCTTCGGCATCTCTATCGCCTCCTCCTCCGCCATCAGTGCTCTCTGCCCAAGACAATGAGTTGATAGGTCTCCTCGCCCCCTTAGAGTTGTCTTCTTTCAAGGTGAGTTCGTTGAAGAAGTTAGGTCTATCATCGAAATGGAGTCGGAGATAAAGTTGGATTTCGTCCAGTCCTACGAGTTTGAGGTTTTGGTTCGGATTATAGTCCAGATTTTTTCGAACAATTTTGATTTCCATACTTTTCGAGCGTGCGAGGAGGCCGTCGGCGTCGTCCATTCACTAGATCTATCAAATGAATGCAAGGTGTTTCCCGCAAGTAATTACATTTTGCCTCTATTGTTTGTCGCGTTGTGTGAAGTCAATTGTTGTCGTGCTCCAACGAGTTAACGCAGAGGCGAGGTTTTACACAGCATCGTTGCTCCAGAAAATTGCAAGTGGGCAGATTTTGATTGGGGATTTGTGATTCAGACGAAATTCTCAACACCCAATTTTTAACAAAACCCAGTTCGCTACACCAAAACGTATTTCTTACTGCTGCTTTCAGACTAGGAAATTATAAAGTTTTTACCTTCCCCTCAAAATTGTCTTATAGTGTCTCATTGATAAGCTGTGCAAGTTTTTTTAAAGAGATTTGTGGCCTCGGTATTTCAAGCATAAAAATTTCTCAAGCTTGTCAAGCAACTCAATACTTTTGTATGGTTGTCTCATCTTTTAGCTTTCTTTTTTTAATGTTCTAAGTTTTTTTTCTCGTTGTGTTTGATCTTTCTTTTGATTTGATTAAAATGAACTCTTGAAATTCCTTGATAGTGCACTTTATTGATACTTCTTTCACCTCTAAATATTGATTTTTATGATAATTATTCCCAATTCTTAGTGTTAGCGCAATTGTATTTGCAGGCTTCACATTTCAAGGAAGAAATGGAGAAAAAGAACCCAAAACAAGTTGATTTACAAGGAAAAGTGAAGGCATGGATCAAATTGCGCTTTCTGGAAAAGTTAAGGGTGCTGGAAAGGAATCATAACCGGTGAGCCATCGTACACTTTGGTGAGCCATCGCGAACCTTCAAAGAAATCTCTTCCGCTACTCCCAAGTGGTGTGAGTGACCGGTGTGCGATCAAAGAAGAACAGTGACTGGGCACTCACAACACCATTGTGGGTTATCTCCCACCTCTTGTGTGCTGGGAAAAAATAGGCAAACAGACAACTTTCTTCCCCAAACACCCTTTACGCGCAACGGAGACAAACAATTACAATCAAAACATACACACACAATTGAACGTGGTTCGGCTCTTAACTAGCCTACATCCATGGATGAGAGAAAATCTACTAGACATCTTCGACATAATATGAGAACTACAAAAGACTTCTCCCGTCCTAGCCACATCCCGGCTTCCGGACCTCTCTTCTCTTTTTTCACCTTCACATCTTGCTTCTCCAACACATTAGTTTTTCTCTCATACCCAAAACTCTAACACAACCTGCCTTTATATAGGCTACACACAAAACATAATCACATTCTAATTAGGAAAATACAATCCTAATTGTACTCAAATTCCTAAACAAACTAAAACATCTCATACTATGTAACACCCCCATTTACCAACCAGAAATTTTAGTGAAAATTTGAAACTTTTCAAAACAAGTTGATTGATAAAACATTTAAGAACATCCACAAAAATATAAGTTCACTAATGATAAACGCGGGTGCTACTCACCACACCAAACATGATAATGCATATAGATAAGTGCAGCGAAAAATAACAAGGTTCATTTTATTTCCCAAATCCACTAAGTAAGGGAGCCATGTCGAGAAGTCACAACGTGTCTCCACTGGGTAGCTGCTCTTCCTCGAAGTACGTTTGCCCGAACTCCGAGTCAACGGCGACATAGTAATCCTCCCCATAATAATCACCTGTAATTAATGGGGTGAGCGTCCATTTGCCTAGTAAGGAGGAAAGATTACAGACCTGTCATAAGGGTTGTAATACTTCCTCAAATAAATAAATTCTGAGATAATAATTCTAAGCATAATAGATTCTGACATATAAATAGCTCAACATGAAATCAATAAACAACCACACATCTTGATTTATGCCAAGGTCTAAATGCAAGAATGCTCTTGAGCTCCATCACCGTACGTCATAAAACATTTTCGAAACCATTTTTAAAACATGTCGTCGGATGAACCTAGGGTGGTGGGTATGTACATTACCACACTCTAAGGAATGCCCCTTAAGCAGAGCCACTAGGGATGTCGTCAGGCCAGAGCCCAATGGGACGTCTACGCCGAGACTGAGCCTCTCGTGAATGCCAACCAATCTAGGAGGTAGAGCACATGCATGAACCTAATGTGGTGGGTGTGTACATCACCACACTCTCAGGAATGCCCCTTAAGCAGAGCCACTAGGGATTCCGCTAGGCTAGAGCCCAATGGGATGTCCACGCCGAGATAGAGGCTTTCGTGAATGCCAACCACTCCGGGAAGGCAGAGCATATGCATATCATAGTTGGGTTCGAACCATCCGTTCGAACCACTAGTCTAAAAATTACGGCTTAGTTAAGTCACGTAGGGCTGAATCCACGACACCTCTCATGTCTTAACTAATGGTGGGTCGTGTAAGGTCATTTTTGACACGGACACGTCGAGCCAGTCATTGGGTCTTATGTCCTTATAAGCTGCCCTAACTTGCCGCCTATCCCGAAGAAAAACATTTTGTCCAAAAATTCATTTTGTACAGTTTCGAAGGCACTCATGCGATGTAGTACATCAACCAATATGTAACACCTAATCATGATACATGACCACCAGTCCGTTTAATTACTAAGCCTTTAGGTGTGATGTCTTGTCCTACTCTTTACTACTTTTTATCTTGTAATCTTGTTACTTGCGTGATGTCATGACAATCATTTACATTTTAATAGTTGATTTACTTGTGCGCACTCTTATCTCGTGAGTTATTACCCAACCTTGCTTAATCTTAGTTTCGCGCCTAATTTGTTATCTATCAGCTTAGGGTAACTTTTACGATCCTATCATGATCCTAGCGTTTGCTTTCAACCCTAAACATGATACTACCCATTTTTGGACCTACACATGACACTAACATCTTATTGGCTTTCCGGTCCTAACATGAAACTACGAAGTTCATTTAAAGAGCCTAACATGCTACTAGCGAGTATAACGGTCCTACCAAGATATTAGTCTTACATACAACATCCACCGTGCATATCATACATGTATAACAATTATTCAGTCAAACAACCCAAGTGATAACAATTCCTAAGTGCGACAGTATAGAGTATCAAGAATAACTAAATGCGCTACCCAGGTTGCTCGATCGAATATTTTATTAAGCCCAATTGTTTTAACTTAGAGTTCATTATTCGAGAGTTTGTTTATGAGGTAGATAAAACGACTCAAAGGAAAAACCTCATCTTATCCCCCTTACCTGGAAACAGCCGGGATTATGCGTCGGCTAAAAAGTCGAGGATGACCGGAAGTGTCGGCTAAAAAGTCAAGGATGACCGGAAGCGTCGGTTGGAGTTGGTACTTGGAGTCGAGAACCTAGAGATACGAATTTAACGAAATATTCTATGAGATTCCGCAAATAAAAGCTTATCGGTACCAGCTGGTAAGATTTACGGAAAAAGAAAGGAGGTTTATGCGGTTTCTAATGGGTTACAATAGCTTGAGGTAAAGTTTGGGCAAAAAGGAAAGTACGAGAATTTTTGGAGGGCATTTATGCACAATCACAAATTTTTATGCACATAAAACTATTTTTAAGAGGTGAAAATTAATATTTAATATTTTAAACACTTGAAAAGTTGAAAATAAAAATTTGTAAATGTTGTAAACACTAAAATAAAATTTTATACCAAATATAGTATTTTTCTCAACTTTATTAATTTTTATCAATTAATTAAAGAGGAACTAATTACTAAATAAAAGTATACAGTTACTCTACAAAAATATTCTTTAACAAATTTCACATACAAAGTATAATTATTTAAGTTTAACTACAAAGTTTCAAAGAGAAAAGATCATATGGGATTTCTAATTTCTAATATATAACTTTACAAGAAAATAAAGTAAAATAAATTTTAGTAAATTGAAAGGTTGAGAATAAAATTTCTTGCCTCTTTAATGATGATGGGTTTTTGGGTCAGAACTCTGAGTTGGATTGAAAGGTGAGGAAGGATGAGAACTTGGTGAAGCCGGCGAAGCTTTCGCCGGTTTTTCTGATTTTTTTTCATCTTTTAGTTAATTACAAAACATTTTACTTAAAACTAGAATTACTAAAATTGATAAAATTAACCTCTTCTAATTACTAAATTACAAAAAGAGAAAAACATAAAATAAGATATCTAGAATAAAATTTGAAATGATAAAAAAATACTAACGCATAAAAAAATAATAAAGGTAAACATGATATGATAAAATCAACATTTGTACAAGAGTATGAAAAAAATGGGTAAAGTGCACCCATGGTCATGTAACTTTAATTATTGTACCACTAGGGTCCTGTTTTAACTTTCTGTACTAATAAAATCCTGTTTTCAAGTTTTTTCTTCATCCATGGTTCTATTTGACATTTTTTCTCTCAACTAATATTGCCCTTTTAAACAATTATAAAATACAAAAATCACCCTAATGTTTAACGAAACTTTCAATTTTACCCTCAATTTTTATAAACCCTAAAACTATACCATAAATTTTACAAATACTTACAATTCTACACTAAAAATTTTTTCTCCACTTTATCTAACCACCCTCCTATCCACCACCACCAGAAATCTCGCCAGACCGCCGACAGTCGTCGCCAGAATCGCCGGCCAAGAGCGGCGGATCTCGAGCCCAGGGCTGCAAAACGCGCACCCAAGGCCGCGGATCGCGAGCACAGGGCGGCGAAACGCGCACCGAAGGGTTTTCGCCGGCGGCCCGTAGCTTTCCGGCGGTGGTGGGTCGGATGGTGGTTGAGATAGGTGAGTTCAAAAGTTTAAGGTAGATTAGAGGGTTTGTTTGTAGAATTTTAAAATTTGAGGGTGTAAATGGTATAATAAGAAAAATTCAGTTTATGTTCGTTATTGTACCATTTCTGTGAAAGGGTAAAATAGTAAAATAATCGTAAAAAGGACCATGGATGGAGAAAAAACTTGAAAACAAGACTTTATTAGTACAAAAAGTTAAAACAGGACCTTAGTGGTACAATAATTAAAGTTACAGGACCATGATTGCACTTTACCCCCGAAAAAAATATGGATTTTAGAAAATGATGAAATACATGAAATAATATACTTATATGAAATGATAAAAGGTAACATGTTCATGAAAAAATGAAAAAGTAGTAATTTCATTAAATGATAAAAAAATAAAACACATGAAATAAATATATATATATATGTTCTTAAAATGATGAGATGATAAAAGTTGATGAGATAAAAAAGTAATAAATTCATAACACTACGTAGTTGTTAGGAGCTTGGTAGCGGGCCTGGTAGGTGGCGGCCCGCTACCAAGCTCCCAAAAGAGCTTCTGGTTGGCTGGGGCGGGTCGCCCGCTACCAGAGGCGCAACTGGGTAGCGGGTTCCCGTTACAACAGTGTAGGCAGAAGTTTCAAATTTCGGAAACCGCCTCAGAAATTAAAAAAGCAGACTATATCGGGCTGGGTAGGGGGCATCTGCTACCGTCTGTCTGGTAGCGGGTCTGGTAGGTGGCGACCCGCTACCAGGCTCCATAAAACAGAAACCATCGGCATCCTTCCCCATTTCCTCTTCATCTTCCATTTCTTCCTCCTTGTTGCAGCCGTCGGACCGGAGCGAGACCTCCATCACCGGCGCCGTTTCTTCTCCTATTTGTGTGGATCTGTTTCATTTCATTAAGGTAACCTTGAATCTCTTTTTTTCGTCAGTTAAGAATTGATTATTTCAACCATTTTCGTTTCTTTGTTGAAGCTCTCCAGCCACCTCCGATTTTCGCTTTAGGCATCACGGGTATGTTTTAAAAATTAATGCATGTAGCTTTTGTTTTGTTTTTGTTTTCATTTTTGTGTTATTTTATTATTTTTGTGTAATTTAGTATATATGTTAGGTATTTTTGTGGTACATTTCTGTTTTTGTTGTATTTTGTGGTTTTTAGTATATATTTTAGGTATTTTAGGAAAATAAGATTATTTATGAATTTTTTGCTATTATAGGTATTTTAGTATATATTTTAGGTATTTTGTGGTATTTTAGTATATATTTTAGGCATTTATGAATTTTGTGCTATTTTAGGTATTATATATGAATTTTGTGGTATTTAAGCATTTTTGTGGTAGTTTAGTATATATTTTATGTATTTTGTGGTATTTTAGTATATATTTAGGTATTTATCAATTTCGTACTATTTTAGGCATTTTAGTTATTATTTATGAATTTTGTGGTATTTAGTATATACTTTAGGTATTTTAGGAAAATAAGATTATTTATGAATTTTGTGGTATTTAAAGCATTTGTTTTGGTATTTTAGTATATACTCTAGGTATTTTACGAAAGTAAGATTATTTATAAATTTTGTGCTATTTTAAGTATTTTTGTTGTATTTTAGTATATATTTTATGTATTTTGTTGTTTTTAGTATATATTTTACGTATTTATGAATTTCGTCCTATTTTAGGTATTTTGTGGTTTTGTGGTATTTTGTCTTTTTAATATATATTTTATTATTCTGTTCACAACCAAATAATATTTTGGCACATAATTAATCTTCTTTGTCATGTTGATCAATCTTTTTAGCATGTTGATCTATCTTCTTTGTCATGTTGATCAATCTTTTAAGCATGTTGACTTATCTTCTTTGTCATGCTGATCTTCTTGTTTAGCATATTGATCTCTCTTATTACCATGTTGATCTATCTTCTTTGTCATATTGATCAATCTTTTTAGAACGTTGATCTACTTTATCATGTTGATCAATCTTTTTAGAACATTGATATATCTTCTTTGTCATGGTGATCTTCTTGTTTAGCATGTTGATCTCTCTTATTACCATGTTGATCTATCTTCTTTATCATGTTGATCAATCTTTTTATAACATTGATCTATCTTCTTTGTAATGCTGATCTTCTTATTTAGCATGTTGATCTCTCTTATTATCATGTTGATCCCGACGCCGCAGCCGCAACCTCAGTGGTTCTCCTGGCGCACAACTACAGGGTTCCAGACTCCCAATATCCTTGGTGTCGATTATTATACTCCGATGATGCCGATGCCATAACAGCAGGCACCTTAGCAGCCGCCGCACAATAACATGTACGACCTGGAGTTGTTCAGGCGGAGTAATGAGTCGTTTAACCCATTCTCTTTGGGGTTCAACAGACATATGTTCGACGATTCGAAGCACCATTCCCCACCACATGAGAATTAGGGTGATGATTACTATTTGCCTCTCCTGTAGGACACTTTTGTAAAAACTATTTGATTTTGGATGTTTTTTATTGTAATTGATACATTTAGTTAATTTATAATTAAATTTATTTATGTCTTTAATTGTAATCTATAAATACCAACTACTAATATTATTATTGAATCATTTATTAAATGATGAAAATAAAGAAATCGTTTTTAAAAAAAAAAGAAAAGATGTTAGCGGGCCTAGGAGGGGGCAGGGCGCTACCAGCTCTATCAGTTGGCAGCGCCCACGTGGCCCTTGTTGGGTTTATTCCCATATAACTTAGATTTTGATGATAACAAAACTTTGGGATCTTTGTGTAAAGTTTAGAAAAGTGTGGTATGTACTTAATGTATTTTACCTATTAATTTTATTGGACTTTTGGGCTTCGTTTTTTTACTTTAATTGGGCCTCGGTTTTAAAGTTTAAGATAAACCCATCTCGTTTAAACCTGTTTACAGCTGTCTGTTAAGGAGATTGAGTTTGATTAGGACTCTTTTATCTCTATCTCTCTGCTAACGTTCCAGCAGCTCGGTCAGCAACCTCCTGGACGAAAAATCAGGATTTACAAACAGTAGAGATGTTGGAGAAGACGCTCCAGACGCTCCTCCCTTTCTGCTTTAAATAGAGACTCAAGTCTACGAAGAAAATCAGTTCTCTACAAGCAATCTGACTTATATCATCAACAAGCAAGTTGTTTCAAAGCTCTCCAGTGCTGTTCTTCTGAAGAACAATTTCATCTTCATCTTAGCTTTTCTGGGTTATTTTTTCGAGAGAGAAAAATTGTGTTTCAAATTCGTTTTGTGTGTTTTCGTTAAAACCTCAACAGGTTTATATTTTCCTAAAAATCAAAGTGTTTCAAGTTTTGTTTTGGTGAGCCTCGGGAAAACCAAACAGGGATTTTGTTAGGTTAATAGTGAGCCTTGGGAAAACTATTTTGGTGAGTGTTAGGTTTTTTGGTGAGCCTTTGGGAAAACCAAAGTTAGGTTTTTAGTGAGCATTGGGAAAACTAAAATAGGTTTTTTGGTGAGCCTTTGGGAAAACCATTTGTTAGGTTTTTAGTTAGCCTTGTGAAAACTATTAGGTTTTTTGGTGAGCCTTTGGGAAAACCATAGTTAGGTTGTGATTTGTGACAACAATTGGTATTAGAGCAGGTGATTTGTGATTAAAATCTAACGGTTTCAAGTCTTAAGATCAGATGACAGGTATTCTTCTAGAAGGTTACAACCCGTTTAGACCACCGTTGTTTGATGCTGCAAACTTCAATTGGTGGAAGACAATGATGCAAATCCATATTCAGGCACAAGATCATCAGTTGTGGAGAATCATTAAAGCAGGACCACAAATTCCAACTGTTAGAACAGATGATGGAAGGGTTATACCAAAGCCTTTCAAAGATTACACACAAGAGGATGACAAGATGTGCACCTTGAATGCAAAAGCGGTAAATATGATTCTTTGTGCTTTAACTCCTGATGTTTTTAATATTGTTTCTTCTTGTGATAGTGCACATGAAATTTGGAATAAGCTACTAGTGACCTACGAAGGAACAAATCAAGTAAAAGACACCAAAATGTTCATGTTGGTCAAAGCTTAAGAGATGTTTGCTATGGATTCAAAAGAAACAATTGCTGACATGCATAGGAGATTCAATGAGATAATTACACCTCTTCGACAATATGGTAAGATTTATACGAATGAAGAGTTGGTTAGGAAAATCCTATGGAGTCTACCATCAACTTGGAGAAGCACCGTGGAAGCAATCAATGAAGGAGGTAATATCAAAACTATTAGTGTTGATGAATTATTTGGAAAATTGATGACATATGAAATGAAGGATAGAGAAGATGAAAATGCTAGCAAGAAAAACAGATCTATTGCTTTAAGAGCAAAAGAGACAGAAGAAATCTCTTCAAATGAAGAAGAAACGGAAGATGAGGCATCCATACTTGCAAGAAGGATCAAAAGGTTGCTTAAGGGCAAAAGTAGCAAGGAAAAGGAGAAGGAAAGCTACAATTGCAACAAAAAGGGACATTTGAGATATGATTGTCCAATAAATGAAAGTTGTTCAAAGAAACAAAAAGGAAGTTTCAAAAAGAAGAAGATTTTCAAGAGAAGAAGAAAGCCCGGATTGAAAGGAATGGCAGCTTGGAGTGATAGTTGTTCAAATACAGAGGATTTATCCTCAAATGAAGAGGAAGAGGCACACATATGTCTTACAGATGGTGAAGAAAGCTGCACATTCCAGAGCTGTCAACCTGTTGACAGTAAGCTCCAGATCTCTCAACCTGTTGAGACGTGCCTGATGGCTACTGCTGAATCAGAGGTAATAAGTGATGCTGAATCCTTTAACTCTTCTAGTTCGTCATATATTGATGATAGAGCACAAATGCTTAGAGAATTTGCTGAAGTGTGTCAGGATTATGATACACTTATTAAAAGGCTCAAAACCGAAAATGCAAAATTGTTAGATGAAGTGACAAAATTAAAAGTTAAGAATGAAAAGTTAGAGAAGACTTTATCTGGATTTGTAAATGGTGAAAAGAACTTGAATAGTATGCTAGGAAGTCAAAAGTCTTATTATGATAGGACCGAAATAGGATATGAATAAAAGAAACCTAGTTTTCAAACAAGGTTTGCTAATATCACTTATATGACTTGTAAAATTTGCAAACAAAAAAGGCATAATGAAAATGAGTGTATTTTTAGAAATAGACATTTTATGTATGGTGTTAAGCAAGTCTGGGTTGTTAAAAATGCTACTAACCCTTATGGACCCAAAAAAGTTTGGGTGCCAAAAGTCAGACGAAATTCTCAACCTGTTTAGGTTTCGCATAAGGAGACATTGTTCGCAAAAGGTATTGTTATTATTCAGTTTCTATTCCAAAATCTCAGTTGTTCAATTTTTTATCTATATAGTGTGGATATCTTTGGAGCTACTAATCCATCTTTGTGCAAGGATTATTTTTAAGTTAATGCAAGGTGGATCCGAAATGAGCATGATGAGAAAAGAGGATGCTCTTGAGAGTCTCACAACTCCATATGAGAAAGTCAAAGAAAAAAAAAGACCAACTGAAGCATTATATGATACACAAGCAAAAGAACAAAGATCGTTCAACACGTTGAGAAAATTCTGGAAAAGCAACAGAATAGATTCTGAAATTCAAAAGAGCTGAATGTTGCTGCTATGAATCCATCAGAAAAGCTGTGAAATATTTCTACAAGGCTTATGGAAGAGAGATTCACCTACATCACAAAGTAGTGTGAAAGGGCAAATCAAAGGTAAAATGAGGTAATCTCTAATCTTATACTGGTCTGAGTAAATGAAGATGAATTGTTGTCATGAAAATTGATTTCATGCACATATGGTTCGAATTTCATAGAGAAATCAGTGCAAAACAATCTGGAGATTTTCGATGTCAACCTGTTGAAACAATCGTTTTTTTCTAAAAAGTTTTAATTTTAGTTTTAAATCCCTACCTTTATATTTCCTTTTGAATGTTTTCCAGACATGATAGATATCATTTTTACACACTTTACGTTTGTGGATTCCACCACATTAAAAGAATGATTTTTCATCAAGTGGATTTTACAAACATGTTTTTTGGTAAAAAAACTCTAGATTGCACAAACATGTCGCATTGTCAGGTTTATTCCTTCACTATCCTACAATCTAGTTTACATCATCTACTGCCTTCTTTCATTAACCTTTTTGATTATGACAAAAAGGGGGAGAAAATGATAGTGTTGAGAAAGTAGAAAATATTTCGAAAGGGGGAAGAAAAGAAAGGTGAGATTAAGGGGGAGGAATAATTATTTGAAGGAGATATTTTACTAAGGGGGAGAAAGTTTTGAAAACTTGAGTTCTTTCTCAGGAGGTTTTGTCATCATCAAAAAGGGGGAGATTGTTGGGTTTATTCCCATATAACTTAGATTTTGATGATAACAAAACTTTGGGATCTTTGTGTAAAGTTTAGAAAAGTGTGGTATGTACTTAATGTATTTTACCTATTAATTTTATTGGACTTTTGGGCTTCGTTTTTTACTTTAATTGGGCCTCGGTTTTAAAGTTTAAGATAAGCCCATCTCGTTTAAACCTGTTTACAGTTGTCTGTTAAGGAGATTGAGTTTGATTAGGACTCTTTTATCTCTATCTCTCTTCTAACGTTCTAGCAGCTCGGTCAGCAACCTCCTGGACGAAAAATCGGGATTTACAAACAGTAGAGACGTTGGAGAAGACGCTCCAGACGCTCCTCCCTTTCTGCTTTAAATAGAGACTCAAGTCTACAAAGAAAATCAGTTCTCTACAAGCAATCTGACTTATATCATCAGCAAACAAGTTGTTTCAAAGCTCTCCAGTGCTGATCTTCTGAAGAACAAGCTTCATCTTCATCTTAGCTTTTCTGGGTTATTTTTTCGAGAGAGAAAAATTGTGTTTCAAATTCGTTTTGTGTGTTTTCGTTAAAACCTCAACAGGTTTAGATTTTCGTAAAAATCAAAGTGTTTTAGGTTTTGTTTTGGTGAGCCTCGGGAAAACCAAACAGGGATTTTGTTAGGTTAATAGTGAGCCTTGGGAAAACTATTTTGGTGAGTGTTAGGTTTTTTGGTGAGCCTTTGGGAAAACCAAAGTTAGGTTTTTAGTGAGCATTGGGAAAACTAAAATAGGTTTTTTGGTGAGCCTTTGGGAAAACCATTTGTTAGGTTTTTATTTAGCCTTGGGAAAACTATTAGGTTTTTTGGTGAGTCTTTGGGAAAACCATAGTTAGGTTGTAGTTAAGCCTTGGGAAAAACTATTTGTACTTTATATCGGTGTAACCTTTTTTAAAGTATAGTGGAGGAACTCTCAAGTTGTGGACTTAAGGAGAGGACGTAGGTCTCAGACCGAACCTCTATAAATTCTGGTGTCATTCTTGTTTTTGCTGGAAGTCGTATTTCTAAACGGGTTGACATCAAGTTCAGTACCTTCGGTTTTGTTAAAGGAAAAAGTTTTTGAGGCCAACCAATTCACCCCCTCTTGGCTGCCTACTTGGGACAACAGCCCTGGGGTAGCGATCTGCTCGCTACCGTGCCCCTACTAACGGTAGCGGGCTGGGTAGCGTCAGGAATGGAAGAAACGGTCTAAAAAGAAGCGGGTTGGGTAGCGGGCTATCTCGCTACCGCGGTAGCAGGATGGGTAGCGGATCACCCCCTACCCAGAGCCCATTATTTACGTAGTGTAAAATAATAAAATTGACAAGGTACATAAATGATAAAAATTTCCTAAAATGATGAAATAGTAAAAGTGCATGAAATGATGATTTGCACATGAAATATAAAAATAAGAAAAATAAGCAAGCATACAAAAACATGAAATAAAATCTACTGATATATACTGCTAGTTCGGACCGAGATTTTCTTTATTTAACCAAATTGCTTTTATTGATCTATTTGAATTAAGTTTCTTCATCTTGGATGAGATTTGGGTGACTCTAACCTTGCACCCAGATAAATTTTTCCTACCTTCACTATTGGCGCACCCAATGTGCATAGAATTAGAGGTTCATATCTAAATACATTTGGTTATTTTCATTAGAAGAATCACATAGTAGCTTGAGTAACAATATGTCGAATGAGTCCAAAAACTATCCAAATCAATAACAACTATATCCCTATTGGTTGAGTTGTTGCCTTAAATCTAATTTATTTAGCCGACGAAAATTATTCGAATTATGTTGTCGACATTGTTGTCTTATTTATTTTGTTGCATTCCAAAAACTATAGGTCTATGCTGCTAAAACGTGTTTACAAGCAAACTCAATCGAAAACCTCGTTCACATAATTCCTGTCATATATATATATATATATATATATATATATATATATATATATATATATATATATATATATATATATATATATATATATTCATTCATGCTGCTATTAGCTTACCACCATTGAAGCTCTCATAATAAATATTTATTACATTTAATAAATTAAATGTGAAAAGAAAAAAGATAAAGGTTATGGGCTGGTAGGGGGCAGGGCACTACCAGGCCTGTCAGGTTGGCAAGCCTGCTGTCAGGCCTTAGTAACGCATTGGGCTGAAGTAACGTCTCAATTTGTAGCGCCCTGGTAACGCCCTTGTGCGTTACAATTCGTAATGGGTTGGTAGCAAATTTGACATTACCAGGTCTCCCTCAGATACATAGTGTACCGTCTGGATGCATGGCTTACGGAGCCACTACCATGCATCCAGTATCTCTTTGTGGCTTGGCTGGTAATATGTTTCAGGAATGGTATAGATCCTGATTTTTGTTGTTTACTGTGCAGGGGGAAATAAGTGATCATCCTAACTACTCGGAGCTCCCAGCCAGGGATGGGCGTAGTCCAGCGTTTGACATGACGCTTGGGACCACTTTTAATGCCCATGTTTCTCACTTCTATGCTGCAGACGGGAGTCCGTATGAAGCCTTTGTGCTAGGTAGCAAGACGATGAAGCTCTATTTCGTCCCAGGCAACCCAACAAGTGGCTTACCTATTTCTATTCCATCATTTAGTCTAGCTATTTCTTTTAGTTGTGTTATTTTCTCTAGTTTCATAGACTTGGCTTACTCATGTTTTAGAGCCCCAGATTGCTACATTAAGGGCTTTGTCCCTCTCTCAGTGTTTTCTCCGGTTTTTTACTGGTTAATTTGAATGAATGTCATTCCCTTAAAAAAAACATTTTTATGGTACAATGAATTATTTACATACACGCGTGCGCGCACACTCACACACTCTCCTTCGATCCGCCAAAAAGTGTCCCATTTGACTTCATTGTTTTAAGATTTAATGTTTAACATAAATCTTAAAAAGAAAAAAATATTTTTCAAAAATTTAGACTTCAAATTATGATACACATGAATTATTTAATTTTCAATGTCTATATATTCATAAAAAAATAATAGATTAAAATTGTACGACTTCTAAAATAAATAAAACAGTCTTTTGTGGATGGAATGAGTATATGATTGATGAATGAGCTCCTTTCATGAGTTGAATCTAAGCTTCCATCTTGAACGAGTTAGCCATTAGAGACTTGGGGCAATTGGAGTATAAAAATTAATCTTATGTTATTATTTTATGTATTATATATTAGTTAGAAAAGATCGTGCAAAGAAGTGAGTTGCAAATAATATGCTTGTTTCATCTTTTATTCCCTTTGCGTAAGTACAACTAAATATTAGTAAAACATTCAAATTCTCCATTTCTTATATTATGACTAATGAATTACTTCTTTTGTCCCTCAAAAATTACTTTTGTAACAATTATTTATATGAAGCTCAGGTGATTGCATCAAATTCTTGAGAACTACATCGAAGTTGTTAGGAATACTGGATCATTTAAGGCGGGAAAGTATTCTCCACTTGATCGTTATGATGATAGATCGGGTACTTATATTGAAGCTGATAAAAATGTTGAGCAGGCAGGGGGATGAAGTTTTGCCGGTTCCGCAGACAACGGCGAGTTGCTATTGCTGCACAGAGATGGGGTAAAGGTTAAGAGCTGTCATATATGGTTAAGATATAATAATTAAAGTTTAAGGTGATATCATTTGTTTGACCTTGTTTAATTACACACACTAGAGCCTTTCAATTCGTATTATGGTTTTTGCATATTGTATTATGGTTTTTATAATAATATTTTTGGTTATGAGTCCTTTTGCTGATTACTTTTCTTTCATTTATTATCAAACTATATATGAATACACACACATATTATGTGGACCCTGATCATGAAAAGGAAGAATTGTAAGTACAACATGTTTAAAAAGAATTAATGGAATAATTCCAAGAATGAAAAAGTTGGTGTCTATTTCACGATGCAATACATGATAAACTTTCACACTTGATTCGCTCTAGGTAAGATGAATTGATCACAATTAAGAAAATTTTATCTCTTATGAAACATCAATAAAGAAAATATAAATAGCTTCGCATAGGATACCAATAAGTGTTATGGCACCATTCATCAAAGGCAGCTCGAAGAAGTTCGATGCTTTGGAGAGAGAAGTTTTCCCTTCTGCCTAGAAATTGTAGAGAATGAGGTTTCATAAATTGTAGAGAATGAGGTTTCATTCTGTTGAGTCTTTCATTTTTATGATTCCAAAATATTGGGGCTGAATTGCAAGATTTGAAAAGTTTATTAGCTTTTGTGAAAATACACATTTAGTTTTGATTAAAATGGGCATCTTTGCAAAGTGTAAAAAAGATAAAGGAACCATGTGTCATAGCTTATACTCAATTATTATTGAGTTGGGTCACTATGCAAGCACATAAGATGTAATATTACTTACATCTTCTACCACCGTGCTTTCCGGCAACAACTACAACATCGCGACATACAACCGCGCAATTCCAGCTCCAAAACCTTTTCATCACCATTCTTTCCTTCACGATTTTCTGATCTTTTAGCAACCAAACTAGTGCAACTCAATAACGCAACCACCACCAAAACATGTCACCATCTCTTCCGGCGAAACTTTCTATCATGATTCTTTCATTGCGATTTCAGATCTACTTCTAGAACCCAAATCAAGGCAACTCAGCAACAAAACTACCACCATGGCCACAATGAAACTCCATAACCACCAAAATCGCAAACGATGCAAAATTGATATCTTTTAACTTAAAAATATGGATAAAACGATGATGATCACAATATATAGTCATGTCGATCTACTTATTTCGAATGGTGATCGGTAACCTTGTCATGTTGATCTACATATTTCCCATGTTGATCTGCTTCTATCTAATGTTGATCTTTTTCTATCCAATGTTGATCACTAGTCTAGTCATGTTGATCTACAAATTTCTAATGTTGATCAGTAGTCTTCTCATGTTGATATGCTTTCATTCAATGTTGATCTACATTTGTCCAATGTTGATATGTTTTTATCCAATATTGATTAGTAGATTTGTTATGTTGATCTATTCCATTCCAATGTTGATTAGTAGTCTTGTGATATTGATCATATTATGTCCAATATTGATATGTTTTTATCTAATGTTGATCAGTAGTCTAGTCATGTTGATATGCTCCTTTTCAATGTTGATCGATACTCTTGTTATGTTGATAAACTTCTGTCCAATGTTGATATGCTTTTATCCAATGTTGATCAGTGGTCTAGTTATGTTGATCAGTAGAGTTGTCATGTTGATCAGCTTATGTCGAATGTTGATATGTTTTTGTCCAATGTTGATAAGTAGTCTAGTCTTGTTGATCTACTCATTTCTAATGTTGACCAATAAAGTTGTCATGTTGATCAACTTTTGTCTAATGTTGATCTGACTTTGTCCAATGTTAATCAATGGTATAGTCCTGTTGATTTTTTCATTTCCAATGTTGATCAGTAGTCTTGTGATCTTGATTAGCATCAGTCAAATGTTGATCTGATTTGTCCAATGTTGATGAGTAGTCTAGTCATGTTGATCTGTCCTTTCCAATGTTGATCAGTAGACTTGTCATGTTGATCAGCATTTGTCAAATGTTGATCAATAGTTTTGTCATATTGATCTATTGATAGTGTTCACATGAAGAGACGTTGTTGATCAATTAATCATACTTTCATACACAATCATTATGCTGATCAAATTTAGTGAATGAAAAACTTGTAAATAAGCAAATCACTTCTACGTGTTCATTTTAACCTGGACCAATTGAGTATATCGCATATATTACTTTATGCTACTTGAATTAGATTAATCTAAACTTGTTCTTGTCCAAATTCATGGTTGATCTTTAAGGATTTTCGTGCTCAAAATGAATGCAGACATGTTGGACACCTTTAAGGTGTGTCATAATGGCTAAAGGGTCCCTAGACATGTTGGACACCTTTAAGGTGTTAATTGGGGACAAAATAGTTCAGAAAAACCGGTGCAAGTATGTGAGGATCGAGAATGATCGTGGTGGTCCCAGACAAAATGAATGCAGCAAGTGGCGCCACAATGGCCCCACGGGCTCCAGCTAGTTGAGCAGACAGCTCTTGTGGCACCACCTTGGCTCCGTGCTGGAGCCAAGAAGGCACCGCAATCTTCAGATTGGTGAACATATTGCTCTTGTGGCGCTACCTTGGCTCCGCCTTCATGCCACAAAAGTTGTTTCACTAAAAACTTCATATTCAAAGCGTGAGAGGTTGCGGGTGCATAACCTTAAGTCCGAACCTTCATTTCCACCAAGATTTGGTAGTTAGATCCTTCTTCCACTCCTCAATGTGCAAAATTTCCCCTTTGCTCTCTTCAAGCTTCATTTCTACCCCCGGATGTGTACCTACACATAAACTAACTTACTAAATAACACGCACAAATATGATCAAATCCGCTCGAATGTATGATGGAAATGATTTGAAATACTAGGAAATGTGATATGTGTATGTCAAACATCAATAGAAACAGTAGTTATTCAGAAAGGTCAACATATCAGTACCCTGAAATATAGTAAAATGGGCGATTAAATACTGAGGCATTAACAAAAAACACTTCAGATAAGGGCCTGAACTATAGTGATTTGGAGTAGATGAGGGCGTCATAAGGGCGATCAGACCCTTATTTGCAACATTTTTCTATAGTTCAAGGCCTTATCTATAGTGTTTTTAATTGAGGTCCTTAATCACCAATTTCACCATAGTTCAGGGTATTGATATGTTTTTGGCCATTTAGAAACTAAAGGACTAAATTGCAAGAAAATATAAATTAGTGGAAAAAGTGGAGAAAATGGAAGTTGATGACTGATTTGGAAGAATTATGATGTTTGGGGTAAAATTGAAAGAAATAAAACTGAAGTAAGATCTAAGGGACCTAATTGGAGCATTAAGTGGTAAATAAGGTCTATGTGTACAATTGAATAAACCTAGGACTAATTTAGTGATTAAATTAAATCTAATAAGAAGGTTATTAAAGGTGGAACAAAATTTTGCTCCAACCCGAGGCGGAGGAAAGTCATTCTTCCTGCATACGTGGCATACTACTATTGGTTGAAGTCACCACTATTAATTACGGATTGCCACCCCCGTGATAAATAGTGGCAGCCCCGTAATTAATAGTGATAACACGAACCAATAGTAACATTTCTTCCTCCCTTGGTTGGAGCAAAATTTTGTTCTTAAAGGTGGGTGTGTTGTATGCAGTTTTTACACGTTGTGTTGTTCAAGAGTTTACACGTGTCTCTCACTTCTCTTGAGTTTACACTAAGTTTATTGAGTCTCTCCTCCGTTAGGGGAAAAAATTGAAGAGATGAAATTTAATGAAAACTTTATAATATAAAAGATCTTCAATAATACTCACTCAATCCCCAAAAATCTACATTTTAACTTTCATATTTTAAAGTTCAGTGTGTGACTCAAATCTTTACAAAGATAAACAATGAAAAATATCAGAAAAAATTTATTTAGAAATTTTAGATTTCAAATTATTGTATGCATATGAATTACTCTCTGCCTAAATTTTTGAAATATTTCATTTTTAGCATTTAATCTATGATTTTATTTCTCTATCATTCCAAAATATAAATTCAATCTTTTTATATACAAATGGTAATTTGACATGTCTACTTTATGAAAATATTTTTTAGAAGTTTTTTCTACTCAATAATGATATAGATAAATTGAAATCAAATTAATATCAAAAGTAAAACGTTTCAAAAATTTAGGGATGAGGGTTATTAGTTTTAAATATCTTAAATATTTATGAAAAATAATCATAAAAAGGTAGAAAACCTTTTAGGGACATAGGGCGTAAAAATATTTGAATGACTAAATAATGATAAAATTTAAGAAATCTTAAAGTTTATCCTCATTATTGAGGTAGAGTTCAATAGAAAATTCGAAACAATTTTTGGGTTTCATAAGTTGATACAATGACAGTTTGAAAGAAACATAACAATACACTTGAATCGTATTATGAGTACGACGACAATTAAATTAGGTGATTCGATTTTTTTTTGATATATTTGAGGGTAAGATATATGGATTGTGAGTGCTTGAACTTAAGACCTCAATTATATGTCCAATGAGAGAATAGCCATTAGACTAGATGATCATGACTAAATTAGGTCATTAATATGTTAGAGTCCAAAATAATCTTGATGTATAAATCACTTATAAATGAAATCAGGAATAAAAATAAACGTAAATTCTCATATATATATATATATATATATCCACAAAATAAAAGCTAAATATTTTCATTCGAGTTTCACACTCTTTCTCATATGTTATTTAAATTCAACACACTATAAAAAATTAGCTTAAAGAACAAAAATATATATAAGAACTATGAAACCAAGATAGAAAACATAAAAATTAGAGCCTTATAAAGATCCTTTAAGTATTTTTTTGATTACATCAAAATTTCTCTTAGCAAATAAATACTGTATAAGAAAAAGATAAATACATGAACATAAAAATTAGAGCCTTATAAAGATCCTTTAAGTATTTTTTGATTACATCAAAATTTCTCTTTGCAAATAAATACTGTATAAGAAAAAGATAAATGCATGAACTTTACTGCTCAATGCAAAAGCAATAAAAAACTTTATGAAATGAGAAACATATGACATGATGAATCAATAGCAAAATAAAATATTGGTATATCGTGGCCTAATCCGCCCGGCGGACCTCCAGTTTCAGGCCCAACAGTTTAGGCCTAACAAACATGACGGGAGAATTCGACCAAGGCATGGACGACCGCGAGGGGGTGTCACCCATGAGGACACTCCCTCGCCACAGCTCACCGCGAGGCGGGTACCCCCCTTTCACCTCATCTCTTCTCTTGATTGACTAAAGCATGATTGTCTTAATCCGCGAAGGACCTCCGCCCGCGACCCCTCGCCACACGAGGCATTTACACATGGTGAAATGAATGCAGCCCCAAAGACTCTTTGTGCGATCCTGCCAGATCGGCCACGATTCCAATGAGCGTCTCCCACATTCCATAACGGCTCCCACATTCTCAGAGAGTTTCCTTCATCTTCCATTTTTGTGCCCCACAATCATGCCCACGATAAGCGGCACCCAGGAGGCAACTACCATCCTCCTCCTCTTATGAAAAGGAGACTTGGGAAAGGTACACCCCATCTACACACCCTCACTCCTCTTTTTGCTCCTGAGTACTTTGTTTCTCCTCTTGCAGATCACTCTGTCACCAGCAGAACACCATCTCCAGTTCGAAGATCGCGTCAACCACACCAAATTACTGCACCAAGCATCTGAGAGCTCGGCCCGTTTAGGAACGAGACTATCATATTGACGTCGTCTTTGGGAAACGACCACCTCCCACGAATTCCTCTCCAGCTGCACTCATGGCCAGAACCAAGGACACTAACCGTCGCGAAGACTGGAGCCAGACTGGTGTTGACAATCGCAACCACTTCCCGGAAAATGACGCATCTGTCCACTCCACCAACGACATTGAGTCTTAATACCCCCTGTTAACGAGCCCCTCGCTCCCAAACCCATGGTTGGACAGGGAGTAGGTGCTACCACCACTGCCAAACCTCTGGATCCCACTTTCCTCAATGCCATCACTGACGCAGTGGCCAAGAATATTAGGAAATCCCTCGTTGATCAACTGAGGGGTGTCCTCCAGGCAGCTGGCACTGTCTCCAATCCTACCCGGCCACGGGTGACGGTTCCTCCGGCTCCCCAACCTCAACGGTGGAATCGCACCCTATCCCTCAAACGGTCCAGTTTACAAATACCCCCTACTCCCCTGTGCTTGATGATCTGACGAAGAGAATCGCCCAAATCGAGAAGCATGAGAGCGAGATCCAGGCAGTCGGGCCCTCCACCCGTCGTCACAATCGGTCACCTATGAACTCAGCCCTTCACTGCAAGGATCTTGGCGGCCCCACTCCCTGAGCAGTTCCGCCAGCCTAAGCTAGACTCCTACGATGGGCTCATTGACCCTGACGTATATCCATAACTTATACCATAACTTCTATAGCCCAAGTACAATTAGCTTATCGAACTTCTATGGTCGTATATCCATAACTTATACACCCCACATAAATTTCAGCAGCATCTTGCCTCAGTTCCTCATTATACCATTTTTTTCGGGTTTCAAAAACCTCATTTGGTATAATAAGGAATGAGACTGAAACAGAGCCGAAATTAATGTCGGTGTAACGGTTATGCATATACAACTACCACAAAACTTCAATATACCAATTGTACTTTTAAAAATTGTCTAATTGGGACAATCCATGAATATTCAATAAAATATTATATTTCACAACATTATTTCCAAACTTGAAAATGATGTTATTGATATAATATTCTACGTAATATCCACAGATAGGAACTATGACTCAAATCTACCAGGCCCGCTACCGAGCTCCCCTCAACTACGTAGTGGAGGGTAGTCGTTGAAGGCTTATTTAGCTGGAATGAAACAATATTGAGCATGGAGAACTATGGGTACTTATGATGGAACAAGATAATGCAAAACCAGATCCCCGTGAATTAATTAATCAATCAGGGCAAAGGTTTCAAGCTCTCACTTTTCTCATGATTCCTCTCTTACTTTTTCTCTTTCAAATACAAATGGTGTCTATAACTCTTAAACATAGGTGTTCTCAAGCGATTTTTTTTAGATATTTGGAACTTGGACTGTGGGGACTTTTCTGGCCAACATTCTTCACTCTTCACTGTCAACTTGCTTTTGAACCCAACCCCTAACTTCTATTTCTCATGCCCTTCAATCTCATGCTCAACATGTTCCAAGGACTAAAGAGAGTAATAGAGAAGTGAGTGGCTTAATATGTGGGTTCAACAAAATTCAGGCTTTCAAGTTCAAAGGGGTTAACTAAGGGAAAATATGCACATGTTGGCATGTTTAGGAAACTGGCTAATCCTAAGTTGCCGTCATCATCATGTATTACAACTAACGACTGTGAGTTAACAATGGTCAAGACGTCCAAATTCTAGCTTAGAAGTGAATCTAAATGCTCTCATGAAGAGTAATCACTCAATCAAACATGTAGAAAAAGCTTTTTGGGCTAAAAAACTTACTACGACTGGTTTTGGTTTTTAAACTAAATTGCTTTAAAGGTTGGGGTTCATGATGAAAGATTTTCAAAAATGCATGCAACATGGACTATTATAATTCACATATATGATCACAAATTTACAAAGAAGTTTTAAAATGAAAATTTGGAAACTTTTTCTGTAACTAAACAGACCCTTAGTTTTTCAATGTCCTCAACGGGCATAAAATCAAAAGAAAGTGAAATGAGAGTCATACCTGGGAAATGTATTAAAACGTCATGATAAGTACTTTTCATTTTTTTTCATTAAGTCACCCTATTTTATTTTGGGTTACGATGGTTGGTGGGAAGTAGGGGTGTTGAACGAATCGAGCCGAGCCGAGCCCAAACGAGCCGAGCTTCACGAGCCTCGAGCTCGAGCTCGAGCCGAATATCTGGCTCGTATAGTTAACGAGCCGAGCTCGAACACGAAAGGTTCGGCTCGATAGGCTCGACGAGCCTTATCGAGCCTATATGAAATTACATATATACCCCTTCTTATATATACACTCGTACCAGCTCCCCTACCCCAAAACCGTAATCTCGTTTCGTTTCACCAGACCAGACCAGTCTCTCTCTCTCAGACTCGAGCTTCTCTTCCCGTTCCCTGCTTCGATTAACCCTAACCCATCCCCAATCCTCATCATCACCATCTCCTCTCTCATTTTCTCCCTAATCAGACATATAGCCTTCTACTTCGAAGTTCTACGCCATGAATCGTTGATTGAAGCAACTTCTCTCCGCCTTCCACGATTCATCAGGCGTCTCCGCCTTCCACGATTCATCAAGCGTCTCTGCCTTCCAGACTTACACGCTTCACCGTCGTCGAGCTCTCTCCTGCCCAGCCGCAAAAACGGAGATACCAGGTTGGTTGCAATTTTGTCCCGAGCTTCATAGCTTTTTTGTCCCGAGCGCTGTTGATTTTTTTTGTTCAGCTTTTAATCCCGAGCTTCATAGCTTCTGCTAATTGCTAGTACTACACTGGAAAAGCATGCATAATTTATATGATATGTTCACTACATTTCAGTACTTTATTCTTTGGGATGTACACTGGCAGTTCATAATGCTGTTATTAAATGGAATGTTCAGTTCTGGACTGAAGAAAAATGATTACTTGCATGATTCATTACTTCTAGGTGTCGAGATGGACTGTTGTTCTTTCAAAAATAACAGGATCTTGCCTCTTCTATTTCTTGTCTCTACATATGGTTATCTTACATTATGCCTATGAGAAGTGTAGATGGTAAACAATATTCAGTTATCAAAGTTCTAGTGTCAAATTTGGGATCCTTATTAGCTGTAAGAAAATGATATTTGAATTTTTGTGCAATCTGGCTAAAAGAGGAATTTGCTGTAAAATTAGGAGGTTATTCCATTGTATGCAAAATAGCGGTTGGTCATTTGTTTATGTTCTGTAATGGGGAAAAGATCATCTCCAATGACATGTCATTTCGCAGGCTATCTTAACAATTTCATCTTTCACTTTCCTGCATCTTTAGATACAAGAAGACGGGATATTAAAATAATATCAAAATAATATCAGAATACTAACATACTAATGACATGAGTTTGTTTGCTGTAAAAGCCTAGTTAACTTCCACCTTTACACGTGATGCTGTCCACTTTCCTAACTTAATTTGTGTCTTGAAGTTATGCCTCAGTTGTGCTCTTGGGTTGGGTTTAAAGCTTGTTGATTAGAGAAGGAAAATGTTGGCTGATTACTGGGAAATTGATATATTCGGTTGAACTCCCTCTTACTGGTTTGTTAGCTTGGCTTAATATTAAGTTAGAACTTTATTATTTTGAAGTGTTGGTCTTGGCTTTTACTTGTGTTCTTGGCTGCCGGCTGGTGTGTGATTATGGCTAGCATGAGCTTTATTGCTTAGTTAAGCATACTATGTATTAGTCTTCTATATACCCATAATAACACTATTTGGTTCTTTAGTTCACATAGTTTTTCTCCGAGGTTAGTTAAAATAATTAGTGACCTATTGTTTAACTTGTGGGCTGCCTTGTTTCTAGAATCACTATTGGCTGCCCTTATGTTTCTGAAACCGTGTTCATGCTTGGTAAGAATTTGGTAAGGACGTGTTCATGCTTGGTAAGAATTTGGTAAGGATCATGGTAAGCTTAGATAACAATGCTGCCTTGTTTCCATGAAACATGTATTGCTTGCTGCCCTTTTTGGTATTTACATGCTATTATCCTTTAAAGGTTAGTGAGTATAACATGAAATACAGGTTACATAACTGGCTGCCTTCTTACTTGTTGCTTGTTCTTTAAGTTATTCAACCTAGAAACCTACTGTATAAATCTTATTTGGGACAAATACATAGTCCTAAATGTTTCTGACTTTTAACAACATAGTCCTAAACCTTTGCCCTGCTTACCATTCAAGTCCTAAAGGTTCTAGTGTTCTAACGTTCAAGTCCTTTTCCTTTGGTAAAGTTAACTTTTCAGTCCAAGTACCATTAGGTTTTAGCATTTTGACAAGTGCTACATAAACAAGACCAAACCACTTGATCACATCATGGATTGATGTGCATGTTAGTATGTTAGTATGTTACGATTAAGCCAATTTTTGGACATGGCTGCTCTGTTATGTTTTAGGGTTTCTTGAATTGAAAGCTTTGATTTGTTGCATGAATGCAGATATGACTTCTACCAATGATCCCGAATCGTTTGACATAGATTTGATAGATACAACTATTGATACCGATATGGCTCATTTGGAAGATGAAGTAGAGGTGACTGTAGAAGATGATGGTGGGAAAGAAGGTGCGAAAGAATGTCAGAAAGAAGGTGACAAAGAAGGTGGAGCACTTAAAAGAAAACAAAGAACGTCCAAATCTAACATTTGGAACTTCATTGACAAAATTTGTAATGACAAGGGAGAAGTGATAAAAACTCAGTGCAAGTATTGCAAGAAATTTTTTCTTGGCAAACCATCGGGACAACCTCGCATCTTGGAAGGCACATAAAGGCTTCTCATCTAGCATTACAAGCAACAAAAACTCAAAGTCGACTTAGTTATCAGCCTAGTGATGGGACAGTTGGTAGTGGTCCGGTCCTTGGAACAGCATTTGTTGACGGATTGTATGATCCTCTGAAAATGAGGGAAGCAATTTCTAATTGGATTATGATGCAGGAGCACCCATTCTCTATTGTTGATGAGGAAGGGTTTAATCTGATGATGAAAACAGCTATTCCATTATGGGGGAAGATCAGCCGTACTACAGTGAAGACCGATTGTATGAAAGTTTACGATCATGCGAAGGAAAAAGTGAGAAAGATGTTGAGTGAAGTGGAGAAGATAAGTCTGACAACAGATTTGTGGAAATCTAAAAGTCAGAAGATTGGGTATATGGTGGTCACCGCACATTTCCTTGATCAAGACTGGAAGTTGAATAAACTGGTGTTGAGCTTTGTCCACATTCGTCCCCCACATAATGGTGAAAATATTGCGGATGCTTTATTCAAGTGTATGACAGAATGGGGGATTGAGCAGAAAATGTTTACGGTCTCAGTTGACAATGCTTCTGCAAATGACTCTGCCATTAGAGCGTTGAGGCTAATTATAGAAAGAAACAGAAAGCTGATGTGTGGTGGGAAGTTGTTTCATGTGCGTTGTACTGCACACATTCTCAATCTCATTGTCCAAGATGGTTTGGATGACATTAAACTTGTGATCCAGGACGTTAGAGAAAGCGTTTCTTACATTAATCACCGTGAGGCACGTCTGAAAATGTTTTCTGACATTGTCAAGCAACTGAACCAACCTTCTCGGAAGCTCATTCTTGATTGTAAGACACGTTGGAATTCAACTTATCAAATGCTTGCTTGTGCCTACGCAGTGAAAGATGCGTTTCCAATGTTTCAAAGACAAGATTCTCATTACTTTTCGTGTCCAACAGTAGAAGATTGGGAGAAGGTTGCAAAGATGATAGAACTTTTGGAGGTTTTCTCAAATGTCACCAATCTCATCTCTGGAAGTGACTATCCAACAGCTAACCTGTATCTTTGTGAAGTTTATGAGATTAAACAAGTGTTGGATCTTCACGCATCTTCTGATGATGTTTTCATAAAACATATGGTGCTCCAGATGAAGAGAAAGTTTGACAAATATTGGAAAGAGTGCAATTTGCTTGATGTCGTTAGCTTAGGCATGGATCCCGAGGTGAAACCGAGCCGTTGATTATTATTTCGAGAAACTATACCCTCCATCTAAGCTGATGTTCTCAAAGAAAGTGTGAGAACTACTATGCGTGAGCTTTATAGAGAATATGCAGCTATCTATAAGATCCAAGATGAAGTTGATGAAAGTAGTGCTCTTCTACCAAATCTTCTGGAGGCACTACTACAGGGTTTATTAAATTCATGAATGTACTCAAGGTAGTAAAGGGTATAGGACCAATGAAAACAGATTTGGAGGTGTATTTGGGAGAAGATAACTTTGTGTGCTCAAATGTTGGGAACAAGTTTGACATACTACAATGGTGGAAGGCAAACCAAGCTAAGTACCCTATTCTGTCGAGGATGGCTTGTGATATTCTGGCAATCCCTATTACTCTGTTGCTTGAAGCAACGTTTAGTGCGGCACTAGAGTTATTGATGCGTATCGTGCATCACTTTCAATTGACACGGTGCAAGCATTAATTTGTGGTGGGGATTGGCTCGGACATCTCCATGGTATCAAGAAGAGAAATCGAGTAAGTCTTTTCTAATTTTGTGTTTCATATAGTTACTAGTTACTACTTTCAACCTTGAGGTTTTTTAATTAATTCTACCTTGATTTTAATAAAGATTTAGTCTATATTTTGCGGTAACTATGGAACTGAATTAGTTTTAGTCTATATTTTGCTTTACTTGCTTAGGTTCATGTCTAGTTATTAATCAGTAAACTAGACCAAGTAGATTCGACTTGTTTGGCTTGTTTCTTGTTGAGTATATAAGTATAACCAGCTTTGATTTGAAATGCAATCAGTTGTTTATGATCTGAAATACTGCTTCTAGCTAGGTCCTGAGTTGACTTATTTCCTCTTGCACACTTGGTGCATCTTAGGTAAGAAACGTGGTGAGTAAACTATGCTTGAAATACTATTCCCGATACAAACATTAAATTCATTATTATTTACATGCTAGGACTGAACTGTATACCATCTTTCAAGGAAATATTTGGCTTCATGTTTTTTCATGAGTGAGTGGATCGATATAATGTTTTGCCCAAAAAAGTAATGGACTAAAGTATAGAATTACAAAATTGAGAAGCATAGCGAATAAAAAGGTTGATGAGTAATATAAACCTTTCCTGTTCCTGTGAAGCTTTCTTGTTCATTGCTAGATTTTCAAGCATGTTTGATTAACTCCTACTAAAACTAGGACGGTCATGTCTACGGCCTTTATTCATTCATGTTTGATTTGTCTATTTCCGCAGCTGTTGGAGCCCGTGGAAATAAAGCTACCTTGATGTGGTTGGAGTCCAACCGTTGGACTGTGATGTTCCTGATGGTTTCAGACTTTCATTTGTTGTAGTTTCAGATTTTAAGTTATGGTACTGTAAATTTGCATGTTATGATGGTTTGCTATGATTTTAAATTCTGAATTCTGGTTTGCTATGATGGTTTGCTGCTGTGAATTGCCGATTAAGAGGAGGTTTTGCTGTTGTTGTTATGATGGTTGCTTTAGATTGTTATGGATTTGGTTTAGTGGTGTTTGTGTTGGGTTGTTAGTGTTGGGGAGCAGGAGAAGGAGCCTCAACCTCCCTGTCTTGAGTCTTGACCACTTGCATGCAGATGATGAATGTTGGGGAGCAAGAGAAGCTAGCTTATATATACAGATATGGAGTGAATGTGAATGCATTTTGGAGAAACGAGCCGAGCCTAATCGAGCCTCGCGAGCCTAACGAGCTCGTTTTGGACCGATTCGAATCGAGCCGAGCCTAAACGAGCTCACGAGCCTAACGAGCTCGCGAGCTCGTTTGTGGCCGACTCGAATCGAGCCGAGCCTAAACGAGCTCAAGAGCCTAATGAGCTTGCAAGCTCGTTTGGGCTCGATTCGAATTGAGCTTCACGAGCCTTCGAGCCGAGCTCGAGCTCGAATTTTCGGGCTCGTTCGAACTCGAGCCGAGCTCGAGCCGAGCCCGAATTTCACGAGCTCGAGCTCGAACCTGCTAGACTCGGGCTCGGCTCGGCTCGTTTACACCCCTAGTGGGAAGTGGTAAGGATCTATGGGAAGATTTGTAATGTTTGTAGGTTTTGGGTTCTTATGTTCAAAGGAAACATCTTATAGGTAGTTTGTGAAATTTTAACATTTTTGCCAACGCGCGTTAATGCACAACTGGGTCGATGTATCAAACTGCACCGTGTTTATAATTTAGGGTACAATTTTGCACCGAAAATAGTTCCTACAATTCTTGGACACTTCACGCATGCTTCCCCTACTACCTAGCCCCTAGAGACTTCCCAAGCTACCACTCCCTAGACCCTAGATAAATCTTCTTTTGTATATCAAAAACAATATTGTAGGAAATTTTAGTTTAGAAGAGTTAATTTATATATAGACTCCAGACATTTTAACGTACGCCATGTTAAATTTTTACTTTGGAAAATATGGATATTAAATACTTTTGATATGTATTCTCTTTACTTAATCATATCCCTTGGATTGATCTATTTAAATTAAGTTTCTTCATTTTGGATGATATTTTGAGGACTAACTCTAACCACCCATATAACTTTTTCCTACGTTCACTACTGGCCCATCAAACGTGTAGAGAATTAGAGGTTCACTAAGATTATTCTCCCGCACTTCGTTACGGGTTTAACAACCAACATTAATCAATAAAAAATAAAATTATATATATTGAAAAATGAGATTATCAAATGAGAAAAAAAAACAACTAAAACGAATTGTTTAAAGTGGAAATTTTAAAACATAAATCAAATTTAGGGAAATGGGTAACATAAATTTGAAACAAAGTATTTATCTATCACAATCATAAAACAAAGGATATATGCAAATTAAATGAAAGATGAGAGGTTTAAGAAAAAAATTAAAAGCAATAAAAACAGTGATAACAAAACAATCCAAATAAGGTTATAAATCCATTAATTAAATCATCTTAAGATCTTCATTTTCATTTAAGCCATTGGATGATAATGAGTAATGTTGGATGCATATGTGTCATGAAAAAAGACAATGCCTTAAACATAAATGAGGAGAAAGTTAAAGATGATTGGTACATTAATATGAAAGTATGTCAAAATTGGTCAAAATTGATTACTATTCATATTGTCATATCATAGTTTCACAAATATAGTATATAGTTATAATATCTATATTTCACTTGGTTATTTTCATTAGATGAATCACATAGTAGTTTGAGTAGCAATATGTCGAATCTGTCCAAAACCATCCAAATAAATAACAACTGTATCTCTATTGGCTGAGTTGTTGCGCAAATTCTAATTTATTTAGCCTATGAAAATTATTCGAATTTCTGTTGTCTGCCATGTTGTCTTATTTATTTTGTTGTATTCCAAAAACTATAGGTCTATACGACCAAAACGTGTTTACAAGCAAACTCAATGGAAAACTTCGTCACACACACGCACACACGCATAATATATATATATATATATATATATATATATATATATATATATATATATATATATATATATATATATATATATATATATATATATATATATATATATATATATATATATATGCTGCTATTAGCTTACCACCATCGAAGCTCTCACAACAAGACCAAAGTCTATTGTGATCCAACAATTCCAAGTTTTTGCTGGCTTGAAAGGTGGTAGAATGGCTAAGCTATTTCACAACATCGGAACCTTCGCCACACTTCTCTGCATCTTATCTCTTATGCTTGCTCAACAAAAAGGTTAGCTATTTCACAACAAAATCTATTTCTTTGTAACTTTTGTTATTAACGTAGAAGTAGGGTTGTGTAGTGAATCGAGCTGGTTCCAGCTGGACTCGAGCTTGAACTCCAACGAGCCTATCTAGTTGAGCTTTCTCGAGTCTCGAGCTCAAGCTCATGCCATTTTTAGGCTCGCTTTTTAAGCAAGCAGTGCTTGAGCCTGCGAGGTTCAACTCATAAAGGCTCGTGAGCCTACATGAGCCTGACGAACGAGCCGAGACGAGTCTGAACCTGGTCAGTTCGTGCTCGAGCTCATGAAAGTTTAAATTGAAGCAATATATCTCATGTTTTTCGAGCTTCACATGCCATTTTGAGTCTTATCGAGCCAAACTTCGAGATCGAACCTAAGCGAACTACTTGCTTTTTGAGCCTCAAGAGCCTTCGAGCCGTGCTCGAATTTGTCACGAGTTGAACTCCAGCACAAATAAACGGGCTCGATGTAATTCGAGTCGAGCTTGAGTCGAGTCTAATTTTCATGAGCTCGAGCCTATCAGATTCGGGCTCGGCTCGTTCTCACACCAACGTAGAAGGAATTTTTCAGTTGGGAAGATGCAAATAAGCGGTCTGATTTTATGGTAGTCTTTCTAGTGGCATAGATAATTTACATTAACTTGGTTTTAGAAAATCAGGGTGGTTGTTGATTGAAGCCCACAGGTGATGCCTAAAGAAGATTGAAAAAGTCACCAAAGTGGTTGGGCCATAACAGTTTTGAAGGTTGAAAATTCCCAAAACCTTATTGTTGTTGTGATAACTTTGATCCATTCCTATATATGGTGACTTGGAGTTTGTTTTTTTCCAAAAAAATAGAATCTATCAAATTAATCTTTTCTCAAATATTTAATTCTCATAAGCTTATATGAATTTTAGGGTGCATTTGGTTAGTGCGAAGTTATGACTTAAGCCATTGACTTTGTACTTATATGAATTTGTTTTCCAATTTATTCAAATAATTAAAGTATATATACTTCAAAACAATAGTTTTACTCAATTCGATGTTGAACTACAATTTTTAAGACAAAAGGTATTAATTTAATAGATAAATTATAAAAGAATTTTCATATAGGTGTGAGCAATTGGCTTTGCACCAATCAAATGGGCTGTTAAGAAACTTTAGTTTTATTTTCTAGTAATGTTTTTTTTTTTGCAGAGAACAAACCCTTTAAATGAGAAGTGGAAGACGTTTTTATCCCTAAACATAATTTTTATATATTGAAAGTAATTCCTATTTGGTGCAATTGATAAAGGATAGTGTGGTCATGGTCTTGGGTGAGGTGGTTTGGTACCATGGTCTCGTTTCTCTTGCATGAGTCGACAAGTTTTTTTCTTTCTTTATAAAGCTACAATACTGTACTCCCTCCAACCTTAATTTATTGCAACACTTTCTATTTCGCCTTAATTTATTGTAGCACTTTCTATTTCTATCGTCCCTAAATATTAGCAATATTTCCTTATTTATGAATCTTTTTATATGATTTGACCACACTAATTCACTCATTATATTCACTCTAATATTTTTTTATCATCTTATTTGATGACACTAACTTCAACAACTTCATCCACTCAACTCTTTTTTTTTTTTTCTTATAGGTGCTTTTGTCAAACTTCTATAGCTTTCTTCTCAACTTATTCCGCCTGCCAAATCAAAACATTGTGATTGTTAGGACCCAAAACCCCACCCAAAAATAAATAGGGGAAAGAGGAGTCTCGATTCCTAACGCCCAAGATCGATAGCAGTTTTTTAAACTATTTAATGAAAATAAATATAACTTTTACTAGTTTTAAAGGAAAGGATTTTGATTACAAAACCAAAACACAAGGAAAGTTTGAAGTGCATACAACAATTACAAAATACAATTAAGAAAGTTTAAGAAAATAATCCGACGGGATAGGTGGGCTCAAAGTCTTACGGCTCAAAGTCTTCAACTGAACATTATACTTAGCGTCCTCGGTTCAAGGGTTTTTGTTAACCCATAACCAGTCTCAGTTCCTAACCCCACTTCATTTATCAAGTGGTCAAGGATCGTCATCGACCAGGAAATACTGGGGAAGCAACCAGTTGGTTATCTCCACCACCAGAAGGTCTTCATGTACTCCCACTCCCATCTTATAACTCCTGAAACATCTCAAGTAGATAGATCAGTAATAAAAGGAATTAAAGGATTGATCCTAGTTTGGGGTTTCTAGGTTTTATAATATCCCTAGGTTCATTTTAGTTACTTAGCAAGCAGAGTTGGGTGGGATGGCATGCCAAAGGTTTGAAAAAAAGTAGAAAACTAGAACATGATACTAAGAAGGGGAAAAAAAATAGCAATTAAAAAGTATTAGAAGCGGCAGGGCAGCAATAACTCAGGAAGGTTTCAAGGGAAAGTAAAGCTTCACGCTAAGGAAGAAAGTGACAGCAAATAATAGGGGGCTTCAAAGCTCAAAAGAGAGAGAATTTTAATTCACCTTATATGTGAGAGTGTGAGAAGTGAATAACTAAATGACCAAAAACTGAAAAATGGGGGGCTGGGTTTGACATATCCGTGAAAAAATGGCAAGCATTTGCTGGTTCTGTACTCACGGTGACTGCCATGTTTTGCAAAGTCCAAACCGTTGACTGCCATGTTGACAGGGGGGTGAGTTTCGAACTCACGGTGAAAAACAGTCTTTCACTACTCAAGTGAAAACTGGAGGTGCAAATTTGTTTTAGTGAAAAACTTTGTTTCTCACTCATGAAAAAGTAGGGTGAAAAAACTCAAAAAATCATTTCTAAAAGGGCAGTTTTGAAGCCCCCTAATGTTAATCTCAAGTATGAAACTACAGTTTCAGGTTCTTCACTAATTTAGAAGCATGCAATTTGATTATTAGATTCTACTAGCAGAGTAAGGCTGAAGTCAAGTACAAGGAAAAGATACAACTTTTAAGAGTTAAACATCAAGCTAAGGCATTTTCTAAAAGCCAGGCAGCCAAAAAGTGACCTGACTTTTATCAACAAAAAAAAAGTGACCTGACTTCCAAGCAAGAATTGCAAGCATTGCAGCCCTTTCTTAATTTCTCAAGCAAAGAAATAAGCTATACATACTAACCTTAAATTAACATCAGCTAAAATAGATTAAGAAACCTTCCTAATGCATAAAAAGTAAACGGGGCCGAGACAAATGACTACAGTAGCTAGCATCATTATGAATATTTTACTAACATGTTCCTTAAAATTAGAGAACTAGCCGAGAGAACCAAACAGTCAAGCAAGCTAGAACTGAAATAAAAACCATGCAAGAACAACTCATAGTCACTGATACTGTCAACAGGCCGAGGCAAAAGGATCACATGATCTAAGACATTCTTCAAGAAATCAAGTAGCAATACAGGATCTCAACACCTCAAAATGAACAGGAACTAAGGAAAATTAACTAAAACAGCCTCAACATCAAAGGAGGAAAGTTACAAATCTTTTAATTACAGCCTTAATCAAATCCACTCGCATCGCAACCCAGATTTGTAAAAGAATATATGACAAATGGAAGGATATTAATTACCCAATCATTGATGAATTCAACGATAACAGCACCAAATTCTTCCGTCAGACGTTGCTAGTTCCGGCTCCACTCTCCACCGTCGCTGCACAGGTACGTGATTGCTACTTCGACTCGAGCTGTGCCCTCAATTTCAGTAGCATCGGCGGCACCAATTTGTTTCCAAAACACCATCGTCCTTCACCCCGTTTCCTGATCAACCGATCGACCTCCTCTAGCCTCGATTCGTCAACCTATTTTCCAAAATCGCTTCCAGCAGATTCCATCCTCGTCGACGGCTTCATTGTCGCCGCCGGACGCGCTGGTCTACTTCTTCTCATCGAGATTCACCCACACGCAGCACCATCTCACTTTCTCTCCTCTCTCTCCCAGTCTCGTATTGAGACTCAGAATCGTCTCTGCCCCCTTTGTCCCCAATTTTTGTGTCTGAGTCTTTGTTCCGTTCTTCTCGAGTCGTCCGCCAAGTCTAGATATACGTAAAAATAAAATCTTAGTTATTCAGGGAAAATAGCAACTTAGTCCTTAGCAACTTAGGCGCCATTCTTCTCGATGCGCGGACTGGGCTTACAATTCGGTGGCTTTGGGCCACGATTCAGCGGCCATAGGCTGCGATCCGTGACGCGACCAAATCGACGTTCCTGGTTTCGATCTACGTCCCGACAAATTTTTGTATTTTTGACATTTTCTGGCGGTGGCGGTTGGCGGCAGCCCGACGGTACGTGCTATTGGGGTTAATTAAAACATTTGAGTAGAAGTGTTAAGTTTAAAATTATTGACGGGTATCTAAATGGTTAAGTTTAAAATATGGGATGTGAATAATTTTGTTTTAAACAAATGAGTTCTTGATTTTATCGTTTTCTCATAAATTCGTCATACATAAGCTTGAAGATATTACTAGTTTCCGACCATATAGATAAAGTAACAAAATCACTCTCACTCTATTCCAAACTCATGTTTTAGAGACAAGATACTAGTCTCTTGTCTTGCTAGTTTTGTTTTTTTTTCTCTTTAATTGTTTTAGTTCTCTATAAATATTCTTTTTCCATTCAAATTTAGTTATATCATAAATTTATGACCAAAACAATTCTATGCTTACTTTCATTGGTAAGAGTATTTTCTTTCTTCAATGATGAAATTAAATCACTAGAAGCTTGTGGTCAATCTTAAGCGCGTGAATCTTATATACAAATTGTAAATGAAATATTGTGCAATCATACATATTTGGTTCTTTTTATCATAAACTTTCATTGGATAATTGAATAGTTGTTTGTTGAATAGGGAGAGGTTCTCCACTTAAGTGTAGTTAATTTATACTATTCCTAGTTTAGTTGTCCACTATATATCTTTTACCATAGGTCTTTCTTATGAGTTTGAGAATAATATTTGTTGAGAAAGAATAAATATTAAGTGGGAATTATGAAGATGATATAGAGGAAGGGTATGAAAGGAGTCCGTTTATTTACCACATATGTGGAAAAACACCTACCTAAATGTACCACTAATTAACTAACTTAACTAACTAACTTAATAAACTAAAAGACTAAAACACCCTTCATAGAGATTTATTAAGATGGTAAATTTATCATTTTCATGGTGTGTATTTTTTCACATATGTGATAAATAGACACCCACGTATGAAAATGGGGGATAAATATTTTAATGGTGTTTAGGAAATTAATAATATTTTGCATACCATTATATTTTACTACGTACAACCACCTAATCTTCTTAATTATTAACCGTTCCTACTTGTACTAATTTTAGTTGAATAATGTTTATTAAAATTATGATAGAAGCAGATTGTATGATAAATCAAATGCCAAAGAACTTAGAGGTCTGGAGCACCTCTCATAAGGAACAAAGCAACAACAAACACCAATCATTAGCTGGGCACAAGGAACATACTCAGGGTGCTACCATCTCTAGTTTGTTTGTTCCAAGTAAGTTCTTTCTTAACATAAGGTAGTCCCACACACTCACAGTAAAAGTTTTGTGCTACAATAACGTCTAAGCATTCTTAAAAAAAAACATATTAGGGGGTTTCAAACTTTGTTTTTTGGAGGTGAATTTGTACAAATTCACCTCCTAAAAAAAGTGAATCACTCCATATATTCGGACCTCCCCGTGAATTTGGGAGGTCCGATTTTGTACAGTGTAAGGTGAATTCCCGAAATTGAAGTCAATTTTGGTAGACTGACCCATTTAACTCATCCCTCCTGGCCCCACCCCCACCCCCACACCCACGTGTCTGCTCCACCCCTCCCCCCCCACATTCAGATTTTCACCACCCCCACGTGTCCTTCCCTTCTGCTGCACCCCTCCCCCCTTTTTCATTTCAGATTTATTTATTTGTTTGATAGGTTTGAGGTTCCAAAAATTATGTAGTGAATTTTTAGTGGTGAATAACACCTAAATTTGGTGAATATTTTTTTCCTCACCCTTGATGTTTGAAGCCCCCTATTGAATGTCTAAGCATTCTTGAAAAAAAATACTAACATATTAAATATCGTGAAACTGCAAAAACAAATGAGACAATCTTTTATGGATAGAATGGGTATATGATTGATAAGTGAGCTCCTTTCATGAGTTGAATCTAAGATTCCATCTTGAACGAGTTAGTCATTAAAGACTTGGGGCAAATTGATTGGAGTATAAAAAAAAAATAATCTTATGTTTTTAAGTTTTCATTTTGTATGTGTATGCATATTAATGAGATTTACTTCTAAAAGCCTGAATTAGTTTAAAATTTATTTTGTTTATATACTATTAATTAGAAAATAGTAAATGTACAAAGAACTTAATTAGTTGTAAATAATATGTTCGATTAATCATTCATTCCTTTTTGTGTTAGTAAAAGTTAATATTAAAACATTCAAATTGTTGTAGATATTATGAATAATGAAGATCTTCTTCTTCTTCTTCTTCTTCTGTCCCTCAAAAATTACTTTTGTAATCAATTACTTATGTAAAGTTCAGGTAAATGCATCAAGTTCTTGAGAACTATATCGTCCGTTTGCGAGGATAATATTAATAATTTGGACATTGCCCAAGCAAAGTGCAATATAGATGTTTGCAGGGATGAGAAAACCCATTATTACGGATTCTGCCACATCCCAAATGAATTTGTACTTGTTGCTGGGCAACAAAATATTGAGGATGAAGAAAACACTAGTGATAGTAATGGGAATGAAGAAGCTGTTGGAAATGTTGGAGAAGAAGGAACTAATGAGAATGGAGTCGAAGTTGTTAGGAATACTGGATCATTTAAGGCGGGGAAGTATTCTTCACTTGATCGTTATGATGATAGATCGGGTACTTATATTGAAGCTGATAAAAATGTTGAGCAGGGGGATGAAGTTTTGCCGGTTCCGCAGACAACGGTGAGTTGCTATTGCTGCACAGAGATGGGGTAAAGGTTAAGAGCTGTCATATATGGTTAAGATATAATAATTAAAGTTTAAGGTGATATCATTTGTTTGACCTTGTTTAATTACACACACCCACACACTAGAGCCTTTGAGTTTGTATTATGGTTTTTGCATATTGTATTATGGTTTTTATAATAATATTTTTGGTTATGAGTCCATTTGCTGATTACTTTTCTTTCATTTATTATCAAACTATATATGAATACACAAACATATATATCAAACTATATATGAATACACACATATATATTGTAGACCCTGATCATGAAAAGGAAGAATTGTAAGTACAACATGTTCAAAAAGAATTAATGGAATAATTCCAAGAATGAAAAAGTTGGTGTCTATTTCAGGATGCAATACATGATAAAATTTCACACTTGATTCGCTCTAGGTAAGATGGATTGATCACAATTAAGAAAATTTTAACTCTTATGGAACATCAATAAAGAAACTATAAATAGCTTCGCATAGGATACCAATAAGTGTTATGGGACCATTCATCAAAGGCAGCTCGAAGAAGTTCGATGCTTTGGAGAGAGAAGTTTTCCCTTCTGCCTAGAAATTGTAGAGAATGAGGTTTCATTCTGTCGAGTCTTTCATTTTTATGATTCCAAAATATTTGGGCTGAATTGCAAGATTTGAAAAGTTTATTAGCTTTTGTGAAAATACACATTTAGTTTTGATTAAAATGGGCATCTTTGCAAAGTGTAAAAAAGATAAAGGAACCATGTGTCATAGCATATACTCGATTATTATTGAGTTGGGTCGCTATGCAAGCACATAAGATGTAATATTACTTACATCTTCTACCACCGCGCTTTCCGGCAACAACTTCAACATCGCGACATACAACCGCGCAATTCCAACTCCAAAACCTTTCCATCACCATTTTTTCCTTCACGATTTTCTGATCTTCTACAACCAAACTAGTGCAACTCAACAACACAACCACCACCAAAACATGTCACCATCTCTTCCGGCGAAACTTTCCATCATGATTCTTTCATCGTGATTTCAGATCTACTTCTAGAACCCAAATCAAGGCAACTCAACAACAAAACTACCACCATGGCCACAATGAAACTCCATAACCACCAAAATCGCAAACGATGCAAAATTGATATCTTTTAACTTAAAAAATCTGGACAAAACGATGATGATCACAATATAGTCATGTCGATCTACTTATTTCGAATGGTGATCGGTAGCCTTGTCATGTTGATCTGCATATTTCCAATGTTGATCTGCTTCTATCCAATGTTGATATTCTTCTATTCAATGTTGATCACTAGTTTAGTCATGTTGATCTGGAGGGAAAAATGTCTTAGTAGGCCTAAAACTTTTATGTATTTTGAGTTTTAGTCCTAAAATTTTTCGACTTCGAATTGTAGGCCTAAACGTTAGTTTTGTTACTGGGTTGTAGGCCTAAAACGCCAGGTGGCCGACAGAATGCTGACATGGACGAATAACGACATTAATTTTGAAATCTCCTACCACCTCACAAAAATGACGACGTTTCATTTCCAGGTTCGAGTGGAAGTCAAACTTTGGAAATTCGAAAACTAGGCCTAAAACTTTTCCGTTTAACAACTTGTAGGCCTATAACTTTTCATATTCATCAACTTGTAGGCCTATAACTTTTCATTCTATCTAACTGAAGTGAGGCCTGTAAGTGTTGACGAGGTAGCCCAAAACGACACCGTTTTGCTGAGATCAGAGCTGAGTATTTAAAATAAACGTCGTTAACCATCCACGTCAGTATTCCGTCGGCCAGCTGGCGATTTAATCCTTCAACTTAGCAATGGAGATAACATTTAGGCCCACGGTTCGAAGTCGATAAGTTTTAGGCCTATTTGGGCATTTTCCCCACAAATTTCTAATGTTGATCAGTAGTCTTCTCATGTTGATATGCTTTTATCCAATGTTGATATGTTTTGTCCAATTTTGATTAGTAGATTTGTTATGTTGATCTATTCCATTCCAATGTCATATTATGTCTAATGTTGATATGCTTTTATCCAATGGTGATCAATAGTCTAGTCATGTTGATATGCTCCTTTCCAATGTTGATCGATACTATTGTTATGTTGATCAACTTCTGTCCAATGTTGATCTGCTTTTGTCCAATGTTGATCAGTGGTCTAGTTATGTTGATCAGTAGAGTTGTCATGTTGATCAGCTTCTGTCGAATGTTGATAAGTAGTCTAGTCTTGTTGATCTGCTCATTTCTAATGTTGACCAATAAAGTTATCATGTTGATCAACTTTTGTCTAATGTTGATATGGTTTTGTCCAATGTTAATCAATGGTATAGTCATGTTGATTTTTTTCATTTCCAATGTTGATCAGTAGTCTTGTGATGTTGATTAGCATCAGTCAAATGTTGATCTGATTTGTCCAATGTTGATGAGTAGTCTAGTCTTGTTGATATGCTCCTTTCCAATGTTGATCATGTTGATCAGCATTCGTCAAATGTTGATCAATAGTTTTGTCATATTGATCTATTGATGTTGTTCACATGAAGAGACGTTGATCGATTAATCATACTTTCATACACAATCATTATGCTGATCAAATTTATGGAATGACAAACTTGTAAATAAGCGAATCACTTCTACGTGTTCATTTTAACCTGGACCAATTGAGTATATCACATATATTACTTTATGCTACTTGAATTTGATTAATCTAAACTTGTTCTTGTCCAAATTCATGGTTGATCTTTAAGGATTTTCGTGCTCAAAATGAATGCAGGCATGTTGGACACCTTTAAGGTGTATCATAATGGCTAAAGGGTCCCTAGACATATTGGACACCTTTAAGGTGTTAAATGGGGGCAAAATAGTTCAGAAAAACCGATGCAAGTGTGTGAGGATCGAGAATGATCGTGGTGGTCCCAGACAAAATGAATGAAGCAAGTGGCGCCACAATGGCCCCACGGGCTCCAGCTGGGTGAGCAGACAGCTCTTGTGGCACCACCTTGGCTCCGTGTTGGAGCCAAGAAGGCTCCGCAGGCTTCAGATTGGTGAACATATTGCTCTTGTGGCGCTACCTTGGTTCCGCCTTCGTGCCACAAAAGATGTTTCACTAAAAACTTCATATTCAAAGCGTGAGAGGTTGCGGGTGCATAACCTTCAAGTCCGAACCTCCATTTCCACCAAGATTTGGTGGTTAGATCCTTCTTCCGCTCCTCAATGTGCAAAATTTCCCCTTTGCTCTCTTCAAGCTTCATTTCTACCCCCCGGATGTGCACCTACACATAAACCAACTTACTAAATAACAAGCGCAAATATGATCAAATCCGCTCGAATGCATGATGGAAATGATTTGAAATACTAGGAAATGTGATATGTGTGTGTCAAACATCAATAGAAACGGTAGTTATTCGGAAAGGTCAACAGATCAGTACCCTGAACTATAGTAAAATGGGCGATTAAATACATGAGGCATTAACAAAAACACTTCAGATAAGGGCCTGAACTATAGTGATTTGGAGTAGATGAGGGCGTCATAAGGGCGATCAGACCCTTATTTGCAACATTTTTCTATAGTTCAAGGCCTTATCTATAGTGTTTTTAATTGAGGTCCTTAATCGCCAATTTCACCATAGTTCGGGGTATTGATATGTATTTTGGCCATTTAGAAACTAAAGGACTAAATTGCAAGAAAATATAAATTAGTGGAAAAAGTGGAGAAAATGGAAGTTGATGACTGATTTGGAAGAATTATGATGTTTGGGGTAAAATTGAAAGAAATAAAACTGAAGTAAGATCAAAGGGACCTAATTGGAACATTGGTAAATAGGGTCTATGTGTACAATTGAATAAACCTAGGACTAATTTAGTGATTAAATTAAATCTATTAAGAAGGTTATTAAAGGTGGAACAAAATTTAGCTCCAACCGAGGCGGAGGAAAGTCATCCTTCCTGCATACGTGGCATACTACTATTGGTTGAAGCCACCACTATTAATTACGGATTGTCACCCCGTAATAAATAGTGGTAGTCTCATAATTAATAGTGATGACATGAACCAATAGTAGTATGCCATGTATGCAGGAATGATGACTTTCTTCCTCCCTTGGCTGAGCAAAATTTTGTTCTTAAAATGAGTGTGTTGTATGCAGTTTTTACACGTTGTGTTGTTCAAGAGTTTACACGTGTCTCTCGCTTCTCTTAGTACACTAAGTTTATTGAGTCTCTCCTCCATTACGGGAAAAAATTGAAGAGATGAAATTTAATGAAAACTTTATAATATAAAAGATCTTCAATAATACTCACTCATTCCTCAAAAAATTCTACATTTTAACTTTCATATTTCAAAGTTCAATGTATGACTCAAATTTTTACAAAGATAAACAATGAAAAATACCAGAAAAAATTTATTTAGAAATTTTAGATTTCAAATTATTGTATGCATATGAATTACTCTCTGCCTAATTTTTTGAAATATTTCATTTTTAGCATTTAATCTATGATTTTATTTCTCTATCATTCCAAAATATAAATTCAATCTTTTTATATACAAATGGTAATTTGACTTATGAAAATATTTTTTAGAAGTTTTTTCTACTCAATAATGATATAGATAAATTGAAATCAAATTAACATAAAAAATAAAACGTTTCAAAAATTTAGGGATGAGGGTATTAGTTTTAAATGTCTAACTATTTATGGAAAAATAATCATAAAAAAGTAGAAAACCTTTTAGTGACGTAGGGAGTAAAAATATTTGAATGACTAAATAATGATAAAATTTAAGAAATCTTAAAATTTATCCTCATTATTGATGGAAAGTTCAATAGAAAATTCGATACAATTTTTGGGTTTCATAAGTTGATACAATGACAGTTTGAAAGAAACATAACAATACACTTGAATCGTATTCTGAGTAAGACAACAATTAAATTAGGTTATTCATTTTTTTGATATATTTGAGGGTAGGGGATGATGATTGTGAAGTTTTGAACTCAAGACCTCAATTATATATCCAAGGAGAATAACCATTAGACTAGATGATCATGACTAAATTAGGTCATTAATATGTTAGTCCAAAATAATCTTGGTATATAAATCACTTATAAATGAAATCCGGAATAAAAATAAACGCAAATTCTCATATATATATATATATATCCATAAAATAAAAGCTAAATATTTTCATTTGAGTTTCACACTCTCTCTTATATGTTATTTAAATTCAACACACTATAAAAATTTAGGTTAAAGAACAAAAATATAAGAACTATGAAACCAAGTTAGAAAACATAAAAATTAGAGGCTTATAAAGATCCTTTATGTATTTTTTGATTACATCCAATTTCTCTTAGCAAATAAATACTGTGTAAGAAAAACATAAATACATGAACTTTACCGCTCAATGCAAAAGCACTAAAAAATTTTATGAAATGAGAAACATTTGACATGATGAATCAATAGCAAAATAAAATATTGGTATATCGGGGCCTAATCCACCTGGCGGACCCCCAGATCCAGGCCCAACAGTTTAGGCCTAACAAACTCGACGAGAGAATTCGACCAAGGCATGGACAACCGCGAGGGGGTGTCACCCATGAGGACACTCTCTCGCCACAGCTCACCGCGAGGGGGGACCCCCTCTCCCTTTCACCTCATCTCTTCTCTTTATTGTCTAAAGCATGATTGTCTTAATCCGCGAAGGACGACCTCGGGCCGCGTCCCCTCGCCACATGAGGCATTTACACATGGTGAAATGAATGCAGCCCCAAAGACTCTGTGTGCCATCCCTCCAGATCGGCCACGATTCCAGGGAGCGTCTTCCACATTCCATAACGTCTCCCACGTTCACAGAGAGTTTCCTCCATCTTCCATTTTCGTGCCCCACGATCATGCCCACGATAAGCGGCACCCAAGAGGCAACTGCCATCCTCCCAGTGACAGAACCAGGAATTCGAAGTTGAGGGGGCTGGTGGGTAGATTAAATTAGGGGTTGGAATTTGCAACCATAAAACGTCGGCCTTAACCGATTTTATAATGACTGCAGACCAACCTCCATATATAGTAATAGTTGAAGTAATGGAGGTTAGCGACATTATTTTCCAATGAAACCGTCACTAATCATCAACGCCTAACTCGATTGAGAACAAAAAAATCGACCTACGAAATTTTTTGAGTCCGCTAACCTTTTATATAGAAAAATAATAATACAAATTCATACAATCAAATTGGCATAATGGGTTCATTTTTATTTCTTTTACTTGATTTTTATAAAGCAATATTTCCAAATAAAGAAACAAAAAATAGTGAGAAATTAATAAAAAAAAGAATTGTGTGTAATAATAAACTCAAACTCATGACAAGTACAAAAATAAAAATCGATTTGTAATAAAAATTAAATTATATATAAACAATCTCACAAAAACTACCGCGCATAAATTCGAAATTTAAATGTACTAAAAGATGATTAAAACGAAAAATTAAAGATTAATTAGATATGGTATCAAACCACAACATATCAAATTTAAATGACTTAGATAAAACTATAAATAGAAAATAGGGACCAATTTTTTTTACCTAACCAAGTTGAGTTGGCTTCTTTTATGGATGCAATTTGGGTATGTGAGAAAAAAAAGACCATTTAGGTTGGGGTTTAATAATAAGTGGGTAAAAAATTATTTAGGATTGAGTGGGGGGTTAGTGGGTAAATTATTATATTAATCCTCATAATTTCTACCATATACCCTATACCCTTGTCACTAAGTAGTTCCGTCAGTGCATCCTCCTCCTTCTATAAAAAAGTGGCTTGGGAAAGGTACATCCCATCTACACACTCACACTCCTCTTTTTACTCCTGAGTACGTTGTTTCTCCTCTTGCAGATCACTCTATCACCAGCAGAACACCATCTCCAGTTCGAAGATCGCGTCAACCACACCAGATTATTGCACCAAGCATCTGAGAGCTCGGCCCGTTTAGGAATGAGACTATCAGATTGGCGCCGTCTTTGGGAAACGACCACCTCCCACGAATTCCTCTCCAGCTGCACTCATGGCCAGAACCTAGAACAACAACCGTCGCGAAGACTAGAGCCAAACTGGTGCTGACAACTGCAACCACTTCCCGGAGAATGAGGCATCTATCCACTCCACCAATGATACTAAGTCTTAACACCCTCCCCCAGTTAACGAGCCCCCACTCCCAAACCCATGGTTGGACAGGGAGTAGGTGCTACCACCACCGCCAAACCTCTGGATCCCACTTTCCTCAATGCCATCAATGACGCAGTGGCCAAGAATATTATGGAATCCCTCGCTGATCAACTGAGGGGTGTCCTCCAGGCGGCTGGCACTGTCTCCAATCTTGCCAGGCCACGGGCGATGGTTCCTCCGGCTCCTCAGCCTCAAACGGTGGAATCGCACCCTACCCCTCAAAGGGTGCAGTTTTCAAATACCCCCTACACCCCTGTGCTTGAAGATCTGACGAAGAGAATCGCCCAAATCGAGAAGCGTGAGAGCGAGATCCAGGCAGGTGGGCCCTCCACCCGCCGTCACAATCAATCACCTATGAACTCAGTCCTTCACTGCAAGGATCTTGGCGGCCCCACTCCCTAAGCAGTTCCACCAGCCTAAGCTATACTCCTCGTTGGGCTCATTGACCCTGACGTCCACCTTTAACAGTACATCTCTGCCATTACCCTTGTCAGGGCAGACGAAAGCACCATGTGCTGAGCCTTCAGCTCCACTCTGACGGGAGCCACTGCCATATGGTTCAACAACCTTCGCAGAAAGCAATTCGATTCATTCAAGGAGCTCTCCCTCACCTTCTCCACCAACTATGTGGACTCCAAGCCAGCCCCCAAGATGGCAGGCGACTACCTGAAGGTCCACCAGCATAAGGACGAGCTTCTTTGCGATTTTGTGCAGCACCTCCAATGGGACTCTCATTTCTTCGTGGAAGTCAACACCAACCATCCTACCACCATGGAGCAGTTTCTCACCCGCGCGACTAGATCCATGCACGTGGAGGAGATATCGTGCCCCCAAATGCGAGGTTCCCTTCCTGACCCCAAAGGACAGGGACATCGCAGATAGGACTCACGCGGGTCCTCCTCCAAGCACCACAGTTCCACCTCTCACGGATCTGGGGGAAGGTCTTGTTGGGGTTTCTGGATCTCAATCGAACGTAACGGAAATAAAACAGAACCCCAATCGGATCAACTGTTGAAACAAATTAAACCAGGTGTTCAGTAATCTACCTCACGCGGTGATGATCTGTGCAACTTTGACGGGAAAACACTTGTCCTCTATGGTATCCACGCTCCGGTGGATTCTCGCAGCTCATTCCGTGAACGCCTACAGCAGAGATCCTCCTTCCCGGCCGTGCTAGCGGTGAAATCCTCTCGGGAGGGAAGCGGTTGCGCAGAGCACAAGGCACGTGAGAGGCCACTTAGGTGATCTCTCGTGATGCGTACCAGCCTTTATTATTGGGCCAGAGGAAGTCTTTTTATAGACTTCCGGTGCCCATCAATTAGGGTTTAGTGCACAGACTTTCTAAAAGCTGTCACTTAAGTCCCTGTGCCTTTACTCTACTCAAACAAGCTCATGTTCTACCTCAGATTGCGTGCGACCCTATAGGTTCCCGTTACGTTGGCAGTAATTATGAATTCTTATTCATAATTACAGATATTGAGCGGTATCTAGCAACACATCACTACCACCCAAGTAACGTGGAAGTCGACATCACGACGGAACCTCACCCATCGGTATGATCATACATGTACATGATATGTCCCTTCAGTCAGACTCTCAAGTTGAACCGAGGTCAAATCTTACATCCTTGTTACAGAAAACTTTGCGCATGAGAATACTCTCCCGTGGTGTGGGAGTGATGAATCCCGTCTTGGTTCATGACAGTCCAACTCCATGATATTGCAACACACCCAAAATTAGTCCAATCTCCCAGTCACGAAAGAGACAGTACATAGAATCAAAGCGTGCAACTCACATGAGCAGATCTTCATAACCTCAGGTCGAAGGACTACGTGTACTATGATCCATGAGAGGCACTTATGATGTTCACACCACGATCCTCATAATGCTCTCAAACAGGTCGATCCAATACATAGTTCCTCTCCTATGTATTCATAAGTAAGCGTTCACAATACCAATGCAAATCTTCCCTTATGCTAGTCTCAAACGTGTTATAGCAACCCACGTTCACTATAACACCTTGACTAGGGATATTTAGGAATATTGATATATTCCAGGATTAATATATTGTGTTATTTGATTAACGCACAAATCCAAACTAACACAATAATCGAATAACATGATTAATGTCCAAAACCACATCACCGAGGATTGGCTTCTGGGCATTACAACTACAAGCTCCCACTTGCACTGAAGTCGATCATCCATGTACGCAGTACCATTGGACTCTCTAGGCCCCTATGCTTTTGTTACGTTACAGCTCTGTTGGAGGGTAAAAAATAATGATGTCGATGTCCATCTCACAAATGTTCACACCGTCTCTCCTAATGTCAATTGAGGATTTAACGAATGACTGATGAGAATGAAATCTCTTAACTTGAGCGATTACTCTATTTTTTCAACAGAGTTCTATCGGGTCAAACTACCATTGGCTCCAAGCCAAGCTCTATAAGGAGCTTTCTTTGTCAAACAACCTCAATCCAAACATTAGAGACGTTAATGAACTTACACTCATATTGTAGATATGACCACTGCCTCTTGCTCGGAATCCTTTCCAACTTACAGTGTCATTGTAATTTATATCATAATTGCGATCGACATTCAGATTGGAAGCTTAGCTACAATGTAACTCATTTACACAAGCTAACTGCGCATGAGAATACTCTCCGTGGTGTGGGAGTGATGAATCCCGTCTTGGTTCATGACAGTCCAACTCCATGATATTGCAACACACCCAAAATTAGTCCAATCTCCCGATCACGAAAGAGACAAGACATAGAATCAAAGCGTGCCACTCACATGAGCAGATCTTCATAACCTCGGGTCGAAGGACTACGTGTACTATGATCCATGAGAGGCACTTATGATGTTCACACCACGATCCTCATAATGCTCTCAAACAGGTCGATCCAATACATAGTTCCTCTCCTATGTATTCATAAGTAAGCCTTCACAATACCAATGCAAATCTTCCCTTATGCTAGTCTCAAACGTGTTATAGCAACCCACGTTCACTATAACACCTTGACTAGGGATATTTAGGAATATTGATATATTCCAGGATTAATATATTGTGTTATTTGATTAACGCACAAATCCAAACTAACACAATAATCGAATAACATGATTAATGTCCAAAACCACATCACCGAGGATTGGCTTCTGGGCATTACAACTACAAGCTCCCACTTGCACTGAAGTCGATCATCCATGTACGCAGTACCATTGGACTCTCTAGGCCCCTATGCTTTTGTTACGTTACGGCTCTGTTGGAGGGTAAAAAATAATGATGTCGATGTCCATCTCACAAATGTTCACACCGTCTCTCCTAATGTCAATTGAGGATTTAACGAATGACTGATGAGAATGAAATCTCTTAACTTGAGCGATTACTCTATTTTTTCAATAGAGTTCTATCGGGTCAAACTACCATTGGCTCCAAGCCAAGCTCTATAAGGAGCTTTCTTTGTCAAACGACCTCAATCCAAACATTAGAGACGTTAATGAACTTACACTCATATTGTAGATATGACCACTACCTCTTGCTCGGAATCCTTTCCAACTTACAGTATCATTGTAATTTATATCATAATTGCGATCGACATTCAGATTGGAAGCTTAGCTACAATGTAACTCATTTACACAAGCTAACTCTTGCTTCCATAGATCAAGGACGCACCACAAGTCTTTCAAAAGAATCTTATGATGCTCCTTAATTTTGTTTGGTAATCTTACCAAAATCCAAATGATGTTACTTGTCATGTCTCAAACATACAAGAGTCTAGGGCGAATACACAACATGACATACATTATAGACCCAAATGCGAAGGCATATGGCATTCTATTCATATACTCTTATGTGTACTCTCATTCAAGCCAAGCAATCACCTCTGATCTAACTCTATAGATCGTGATTCCTAACGTCATGGGAAGCTTCTGCCTAAATGTTGATCGAGAAAATTTCCTTGCTAATCATCTGTGGATGCAAGCACAGGAGTATCACTTCTGATCTGCACTATAACACCAGAATGATAAAACACTCTCACTGACCCAACTGATTGTATTACTTTTCTTCATCCAGGTGCATGATTTTTCCGAGTGGATTGGGATACCATCGATTAATTTTGGAGGCTTCATATCCCATTCTCCGGCTTTTGGAGCCACCACATTGACGGGATTCCATGGGCTGTTGCCGATGAGGATAACCCTTGATTGAAGTTGTCGTGCTTCTTTGAGCTAAGGGTTCATAATTTGGTACAATTTTGAAAGAGATAGTGGTTTATTTGGTACGATTTTGAATGTTTAGTGGTTTATTCGGCTCACTAAGTAACTCAGTCGCCAATTCGTGATGAGTTGAAAAGTTCAATGATTTATTCGGCCTACTAAATAGTTTAGTGGCGATTGACGAATTGAAAATTTTAGTTATCTTTTAATTTCTTTTATCAAATGAAAAACTTAAAATAAGGTTAACTTTAACTCTTGAGTTTTCTTAGTTTGGAAAAACAATATTTTACATCTTAATAATTACATCCAATATTTACATTGAAATTTAAAATGGAAAATTGCAAAATTTTCCCTCAACCTTCTCATCTATACTCTACGTCCATTTTATTACCTGATATTATGGAGTCACTAACTCTAGATTCCTAGAAAAGAGGTAAATTACAAATACCGTGAGGTTTACAGTGAAAGCTTCAATTTGTCATCTCTATTTTCAAAAAATTTCATTTACCCCCTCTGAGATTTAGTGAATTTTCCGGTTATCCCTTGACTGTTTGTGATGTTAGTTGACCACTATAAATTCTAAGGTTAACTACTCTTCTTATCATTAATATTTCTAACTTTAATACTTAATCCCCAACATTTAATATCTCTTATTTCTCCCTCTCCAACCAGCCATCCCTGCCAGCTGCCGTCGTCGTTGCCTGATCGTCACATTAATACATATCAGCTCAGGGCGCAGTGACGCAGGCAAGACCATATCGCCGCGATGTAGGGGTGCTCAGACTGCGCCTTAACTATTTTGAAGTACAGTTAGTACAATTATACATAAAATATTTAATAGTTAAATAAAATCACAAACGATCAATTGAGTAATTGAAGATTTTGAAAATAAAATAAACTGAAAATTTCACAAAATTTTAGAGGGTATTTGTAATTTACCGTTGCTTGAAACTAGCATGAGAAGCGAAGAGCGCCACACTTGAACATCCGACGTGGTATGAAAGGCGCCATAAATAACAATAACGCACGCAAAATTCTGCAATTAATTAAGCAATTCGTGACTAATCACCGAAACATTCGTTCCTCTTGCGTCTCCTCCTCTGGCTCGCAGTACTTGGAACGCTTTGGTTCGCTTAGTGTCGAAGGTCCGCGTTCTGTTCCTTTCCGATGATCACTCCTTTTGCATGATTCGCACTCTTTTTTTTTTCTTCCTGAATTCGTCTGTTAATTTGCATGGTGGAAATTACTGATCGTACGTTTTGTGATTATGGATATGCTTTGGTCGCGCCGCTGATTGGAATTTGTGTTTGGGAGCCAGGAAAATGGGGTTGATTTCTGGGATTTTCGTCGGGATTATCTTCGGGATCGCTTTGATGGTCGGGTGGGAGCGAATGATGAGGTACCGGAGTAATAAAAGAATCGCAAAGGTATCCAGTTTCCATCTTCCTGATCTTTTCCTTTTTTTTTTTCCAAAAATTCATGATTTATGTTGTTCTTCGTGCACGAATATGCGCACACGAGTTTCAAATGTTGATGCAGTTTCTTGACAATGCAAACAACTGTCAAGAGTATGAGTGTGCATTACATTCAATTTCTTGTTCTGAATTGTAGTATTGGCTAGTGCAGCTTGTGAACTCCATAAACCTGAGAAACATGCCATAACTGTTTGCTGTTTCATCCTAATTAAACAGCCATGGTTTAAGTTCCTGATGGAATGAGCAACATTTCAACTTCTTGCTTTGTCTGGTTTTTCTTCTTCTGGTCCCTACTGTTTTTGAAGCATTTTAAGCTAGATTCTTAAATCAGCCATGTTCTTACAGGCTGCGGATGTAAAACTTCTTGGATCCCTTAACCGAGAGGACTTGAAGAAAATATGTGGTGACAATTTCCCCGAGTGGATATCATTTCCTGTATATGAACAGGTCGCCATTCATTCTAGCGATAGGGATATCTATATTACTGTCATGAACCTCGTCTCATTTCCGGTTCTTTTAGGTGAAATGGTTGAACAAGCAACTAAGCAAACTGTGGCCTTCAATTGCAGAGGCAAGCTACCTTTTCTCCCTCATTTCAACATTATGATGTCGTAAGATGGGTCACTGGAAATTAACTTGTTCTTTTTTGTTTATTAGTGAAGCAACTAGTGCTTCATGGAGGATAATGTAGTAGGTGCCATATACCCTAATTGTTCCCTTTTTAAATTGCTTAACTTATAATTGTCCAACTCACTTGATATTAGGCAGCTTCATTGGTGATTAGAGAATCTGTAGAACCACTGCTGGAAGAATATCGGCCTACTGGAATTACTTCATTGAAGTTTAGCAAATTGACCCTTGGCACTGTGGCACCAAAAATTGAAGGTACTAAATCAATTAAGAATTCTTATAATCTTTGCTTTTACATAATTAGATGGGCATATCACTCTAGCTTTGAAGTATGAAGAAGTTAGATCTCATCATGGAAATGTAGTGCGCGTTTTATGATGGAGGCTAAAATGAAAGTTAGAAAGCTATCTTTTCAAGCTGTTCAAGTGTCACTGATAGTACCTAGTTGGTAATACAAAAAGCCTAAAGTGGAAAGAGTAGTATGAATCTGATGCAGATGGCTTCATCCTATTTTTCCTCATATTTCATGAGATGTTATTATATGAGTAATATTCAAGTGGTTTTTGAAGCTTTGTCTCATATCTTGAAGACAGTAACTTGATGTTATTTAAGTACACTAATATTGTTCTCTAAAACTTTGGTGAAGATGTTTCTTGTTTCTTCTTATAGTTACTTTGTTTGTATGTTTCTGTTTTTGCATTTCTATCAGGCTCACACTTGCATATTCTTGTCACATTTCGAACAAATAACCTTTTTTTTGTTTTTGGAAATGGGCAAAATGTTCTGAGGTTTACCGAAGGTAGTAGTTGATCTGCGTGATTTAAATTTCTGAACACGCCTTTTTAACGGTATTTTGAACACGCTTTTAGATTCCCTTAGATGACTTCCATTGTGAGATCACAAATTAATTGCAGGAATCCGTGTTCAAAGCCTGAAGGCAGGTCAAATTACAATGGATATTGACTTTCGTTGGGGTGGTGATCCCAATATCGTTTTAGGTGTTGAAGCAGCTCTTGTTGCATCAATCCCTATTCAGGTTTTGCATCATGAAGCATACTACCATACTGACCACACTAAGTTATTTTTCCCTAATTGTAATTATATTCTATTGAATACACAACTTATCTAAAGTATATGTCTGATTCAGCTAAAGGATCTTCAAGTTTTTACTGTTGTTCGAGTCATCTTCCAACTTTCGGAAGAGATCCCTTGCATTTCTGCCGTTGTGGTTGCTCTTCTTTCAGAGGTACATTCTAAATAACTTAGATTCTCCAACAAACTTCTAGGTTTGACTCTTTATCTGTTTGGAACTAAAGTGAAGCCTAAACCTTTAAGCAACTAAAACAACATTACTTGGGTGCAAAGTTACGCCTTTGACTATGTCTACTAACTGATGCAGACATCATAAACTGTTATAGTACACTTTTAGTCAATATCTGATCAATAGCTTGTTAGTGATAGGGTATTCTGATACCTTACTCGATAATGTGTAGAGCTGTGAAGAGATTGTTAAGAGTTCTTATTAGATTGTTGTAGATGAAAAGATCTATAACACTGTAGGGGTGTCTGTCATAAATGTAATGAATTTAGTAGGCATCTCTGAACAATCATAACCTGTTTTCCATTTTCACTCACTAACTAATCTTCTCTGTGAATTCTATCAGCCAAAGCCTAGAATCGATTACACTTTAAAAGCTATCGGTGGAAGTTTAACAGCTCTTCCTGGAATAGCAGACATGATTGATGTAAGTCTTGTGCAGAATTATTGCTCTATTGATTATATATTTTAAATTTCATAGTTACAGACTTTATACTGTCTCATGCTTTCGTAGGATACTGTGAACTCCATTGTCACAGATACACTTCAGTGGCCACATAGGATCGTTGTCCCTCTTGGTGGCGTGTCCGTTGATACAAGGTGATCCTCAAACTTGTTTCACTTGGAAATAAAAAATAAAAAATCAAACTTATTCAGGTGAAAGCGTGCATTGTTCATGTGATATGAAATCTTCTAGCTGAAGAACCACTTTGACCATGAATGGCTGGTAACTTCTTTCATAAGATATAACTCAGACCTCATACATGCTAAATGAACTATACTGCAATAGTCACGCTCTTGCAAACACTGGATTTGGGTAAATAGGCAGTGCCTTGAATTTATGGCATTCATTTATTCCCTTTTTAAATGAACTAAGAACATCGGTTCAGCATGATGGTTATTCTAGTCCATTACTCCTTTTTTCATTTTATTCTTCCATTGGCACAAGTGCAAATGGTCTAAGAAGCTGAGTTACCCCTTTTCCATTTGGACTTGAGCTGTGCTCAATGCAATGTTGCTGCTTGCTTTGGTAAAATAATGCACCTTGATTTTATCTGTAGTGAGCTGGAGCTAAAACCAGAGGGGAAACTGATTGTCACAGTAGTCAAAGCAAATGATTTGAAGAACATGGAATTGCTCGGAAAATCAGATCCCTATGTGGTTGTGTACATCCGGCCACTCTGCAAATTCAAAACAAAAGTCATTGAGAACAACCTAAACCCTGTTTTCAACCAGACGTTTGAGCTGATTGCAGAAGACAAAGAAACACAATCCCTTATAGTTGAGGTGATTTGTTTTTACCTTCTGTCTTTTGATTGCATTACAATCTTGTTTTGCTTATGGAGTTAATGAACAATAGTATTCTTGATATATGTATTTGTTATAACAGGTATTCGATGATGACATTGGAGAAGACAAACGATTGGGAATAGCGAAACTACCGTTGATTGATTTGGAACCAGACATAGCAAAGGAGGTGGAGTTGAGACTCCTAACCTCACTTGATACACTAAAAGTAAAAGATAAAAAGGACAGAGGAACCTGCTTTCTTAAGGTACGTTTTTCATTCAAAATGAATTTTCTTTGTGACTATTTTCAATTTCTGCTGTTACTATGACAATTTCTTGCTACCCAAGCTACTGTTTTTAACGAATGAAAATCAGGTGTCCCATTTCCACATATCTCATCGTGTCCCTTACTACAATTAATTAACACCATTGGTTGATCCGTTAACTTTAGAGTATTAGATTTAACGGATCACCTAAGAGTGTTAATTAATTGTACTAAGGGGGAAATGGAAAATTAATTCTGTAGGTTTCGCATTTTTAACATTTCAGTCTTAAGTGTTTTCGAGTTAACAATCGAGTCTCAAATGTTTACAACCATAACACATTCGAGTCCTAAATGTTTTGCCTTATAACGACATTAACGGCACACGGGCTAGTCCGTTAGCCACGTCAAATAACGTTAGTTTAGGGCTGAAATGAGCTATAGTTTGCACACATTTTTGCAAACTGTTAGGACTGAATCATCAAAAACGTGAATCCTATAGGATTGATTTTGCATGTTCTCCTGAAAAGAGGAAAAGTAGTCATGGCTTGTTTCTAACTTGTCACTGAGTGGCATGATTGTGTTTTGCTACATTCAGTTATTCTACCATCAGTTCAGCAAAGACGAACAAACAATTGCTTTGGATGAAGAGAAGAAGGTCCAGGATGAAAGAAAGAAACTGAAAGAGGAGGGAGCGATCGGAAGCACAATGGATGCACTTGATGGAGCAGCTGGATTTGTGGGAGATGGTGTCGGAGTTGGAGTTGGGGCTGTGGCGGCGGCGTTAATGCAGGAGCGGGGCTCGTTGGGACCGGTGTGAATGCTGGAGCTGGGATAGTGGGGAGTGGATTTGGAGCTGTAGGCACTGGGTTTAGCAAAGCAAGTAAGTTCATGGGAAGGACTGTAACTGCTCAATCAAGAAAAAAGAGTACTGGCACTGCAACTAAGGGTGACTAACACCAAATACACCACTCATGATTTCTAACTACCAGCAGTAGGAATCACTTGTGCTCTTTCTCCATGTCTCATGTTCCCTTTTTTTTTTATACAAAGGGGGTAGGGATTGGGGATAACGGAGGCTCGTACTTGAGACCTCTACAAGTGTCTTCAGGAGCATGATCACTAGATCAAATGTTGAAGACTGTCTCATGTTCCCTTACTATAATTAATTAACATCGTTAAGTGTTTTGTTAAAATTAATATTGTCAAATTAACGGACTATTTAACGGTGTTAAGTGATTGTAGTAGGGGATACCGTGGGACACAAGAAAAGGGGGATTAAGTGATCTTGATTCCTATCAGCAGGGCCTTAATTGAAACTTTTTTGTCTTGGACGTTTCTTCTGTATACGATCTTATCTTGAGATAGCTTGCATCTATCACTAGATGTAGCGTTCGTGTATAAAATTATATTCTAATTCTTTTTTCTTTTAATACTACCTCTATCCTTACAAAATAGCGCGTTTCTTCAATATTTGTTTTTTGAAATAGAGGGTTTAAATATGAAAATATTACAAAATAAGCCAAGAACATAGAACCAATAAGAAAATCTACCCAATCCTCCCCTAAAGGACTAAATGCAAAAATAGATAGTTTGAACATAAAATTGCTCATAATACCAATGCAGAGTCTTTGGTAGTCATTGTTCTGCCTAAAAATACTTAAGAGCACTATAATAGCCATGACGGACAACACGTCTGAATCGACACCCGATTCCCCTTATATGCTCCATACGAGTAAAATGGTAACGGCTCGTCACTGTAGTGCGCTGGCAATAAGTACCCAAAGCAAGCCTGTTTGGTCCTAGAAGTAATTCGTAAACATCTACTCCAATAATACGACACAAAATAACATGGGGGGAAGGAATAAACGGGTAGTCCAACCAATATATAGAAAAACAATACTTAAATAGGAGCCGCAAGCAATATGAAGATAGCTGGATCGACCCTTTACCCAGTTGTCCCGATTTCTAGAGCCTCATGGTCCTGAGCGAGGTTGGACGTGCACCAACCTCGTCTTTGTAGGAGTCGCTGGCGAGACTTGTTTCGCGCATGCAGAGACGAATTCACCCAGGAGGCGACGCTTCGACCAGAGCAGAATAAGGGAGACCATCTTCCTCTAGAGGACGAACCAAATCAAACAAAGTACTAAATTAGCGGCACACTGAGGGGTGAATGGAGGCGGCGGATCAAAAGGGGAATCCTCTGGCTAGTGGAGGTTCTAGATCGACGACAACGCCGGTGGATTTGATCGTGTGACGGAAGAAGCTCTCAACGATTAAAAACAGACAACGGCAGTGGCAAGAGGCTTCTAACAAAAATTATATCAACCGAAAGGTAAAGAGAAGGGGAAGAGGATGGTAGATTTAGGATTAAATTCTAGAGGATAATTGAAGGAAGGAGAAAAAGAAGAAGAAAATTGAAGATGTTGCAGGAGAGAGAGAGGAGGGGATGCGGTTACGGTTAATTATCATTATGGACTTATTTCTTCAATATTTTGACATACAAAGTCAAATCATTTAGATGCAAATAATAGTTTAATATGTGTAGTTTCTATATATATTGAATTTTTTAAAAGAATTCTCTAGTAATAATTTGAATTTCTCACAACACCAAAAAAGAAATGTACCAATTTTTCAGGAACGGGTGAAGTATTAATTTGTCTCACCGAGCCACATTCATTAACAGGTCCATGGTGTTTACAAAGAATACAAGATGATATAACAATAGTTTCTACGCTCGTTTGCAAGGATGTGTTTCTCGTTTGCAAGGATGTGTTTCATGACTAAGATAAGTGGAGATTCTTGTGTCGCAAGCCACTGATTGTCATCTCATCTTTGCCCAAGATTCTGGTTCATCTCATCTTTGCCTATTGAATAAAACCTTTCGTTTGGTCTCATCAAATCTAACAGAAATTCTAACGGCCGTTACCATTTAAGGAATATATTGTATATAACGCCAAACCTTAGAGGTTTTTTCAACATACTCCAAAAATACAACGGTAAAATGCATATTATGCCACATGTGAAAGTTACCCTAATTTTATTCACATGATCTTCATGCTGATTCTGCTGATAAAGCCATTGTTAATCCATTTGTTCTACTGCCATACAAATATGAGAAATTTTGCTTCCTTAAATATATGAGAAATGTTGTAGATGAATAGTAAAAGGTGGTTAATTCTGTAATGGTTATTTCTTCCGTCATTTTTGTGCATCTAGGTCCATATACTTTATTATATTACAGTTGAATATGAATGTTATTATATTTGTTATTTAAGCATCTTAACTTTATTACAAATTTATTACAATTGTCACACCCTAATTTTAAAAAATTCCACTTTTTCATATATAATGACTGATGAAAAATTACACAAATATAGAATCGTACACCTCTAAAGAAGGAATTGCACAAATAAAGAGATTTCTTAAACTTATTTGTAAAAAACAAAACAAAACATACTCTCTACTTCATCCCTTTATCTAGAGGAAACATATCGGTTTTGCTGGAATAGCCTAAAAAGAAAAACATACTCCCTTCATCCCTTTATTCCACAACAATTGACACCGGGATTGGGGTGGATAGAAAAATTTAAAATTTTAATAAAACTAATCCTAGAAGATAAAAGAGTTGAGTGAGTGGCGTTAGTAGTGTTAAATTAGATAATAAAAAAAGAGACGAGTGGATGAAGTAAGAGGAGTTAGTGGATCAAATCAAATAATAAAGAACTAAAAAGAAAGATACTTGAAATGAGAATTTGATAAATTTATCAGAAGGGACGTCCTTAAAATGATAATGTTGCAATAAAAATGAGCGTTGAGAGTATTAGTTACTGTTAGGTTTCGATGAAGTAATTTAATTAAGATCTTCGTAATGACACTATTAGTGGCGGCTCTGTGGTGGTGCCGCCACTATCCTCTAATCTTTGTCGTAATTTGGTCTGATGTTCTTTGGACGCCATTGGAATCTGCAAGCGAACGGTGAGCTAAAGACCAAACAGGGAAATAGAGGGTCCCTTTGTTTGGTACTCCGACGCTCAAGTCAGTATGAGTGTATTGGGAAAGGGATGTGACAGCACCAAAGGAATGAGAGTGAATAATTACTTTGAAATGAGTATATGATTAGTGCTTTTATAGTCTCTTGTAGTAGAGTGACATTATCGTAATTTCTCAGCATACAATGGCGGCGTGTCAGAGGACATGTGTCAATGGGACCCCGAACACATATGGTCCCCCCTGGCCGTTCGGCCGAGTTTAAGGAGTCCAAAATTCTCTAAGTGTCTAGATCCTTTGATTTTTCCCCTGGTTTTGTCACTATTCGAGTACATTGTTCGATTATTTCGAGATGTTTCGATTTGTCCCCCTTTGTGTCTCGAACCATTAAGCTTTGAGCTTTTGGAAGCTGCCTCCTGAATGATATTGTTCGGGAAATTTGGGACCTGTCTTGCCCTCCTTTTGGTGTCTCGAACAATCATTGTTCGAGTTTTTGAACTTTGGAAGCTTTCCATTTGCCCCCCTTTTGATTTCCTGAACCGTATGGTTGGAGCTTTTGAACTTTGGGAGGTTTACATTTGCCCCCTTTTGATTTCTCAAACCATTATGGTTCGCGCTTTTGAATTTGGGAGCTTTCCATTTGCCCCCCTTTGATTTCTCGAACCATTATGGTTCGAGCTTTTGAAATGTTGGGAGCTGTTTATTTGCACCCCTTTTGATTTCTCGAACCACTATGGTTCGAGCTTTTGAAATGATTTCCCGGGCGATTAATATTTGAGAATTTAGGGATTTAAGTTATCCTCCTTTTGATATCTTGAACAACTATGGTTAGAGCTTTTGAATTGATTTCCTGAATGACTAATATTCGAGAATTTAGGGATTTGAGTTATCCCTCTTTTGATATTTCGAACAACTATGGTTCGACCTTTTGAAATGATTTCCTGAATGACTAATATTCGAGAATTTGGGAATTTGAGTTACCCCCTTTTGATATCTCGAACATTTATGGTTCGAGCTTTTGAAATGATTTCCCAAATGATTAATATTCGAGAATTTAGGGATTTGAGTTATCCCCCTTTTGATATCTTGAACAACTATGGTTCGAGCTTTGAAATGATTTTCCGAATGAATAATATTCGAGAATTTGGGGATTTGAGTTATCCCTCTTTCGATATCTCAAACAACTATGGTTCGAGCTATTGAGGCGGTTTCTCATGACACGGTTACTTGACTTTTTATCTTCCATCATGCATTAACCGCTCCATTTGAGTAGCAATGGGGATTTAGTGACTGGTGACGCTTCGCCTTCCCGAACCTCTTTAAGTAGAAAACTGTACTTGGGTTGCTCCTCACTTCTCATTTGTGCTCTTCTTGCCTTTGCTTCCTTGTTTCCTCAAATTCTTTGTTCTTTTAGCAATAATTAGTTCACGACGGAAAATCCGTCGCTTAAGGAGGCGGTCAGTTTTTTCAAGAAGTGGAGGACCATCGAGAAAGTAGACCTATAAGAGTTCTTTGCTCCGTTTCTTAGCCAAGCAACTGTCGCTTCTGACAACTACGAAGGTTTGTGCTTCGTTCATTAATTCTATCGTCGTTATCACTCTACCGTAGACACGGCGACGCGTGCAACCCTGGATTTTCTTCGACCGACAGCCTGAATAAATTTCCTTCGTGCAATTTCAAAAGGTAAATGAGAATGACCCACCCTATCCTAAATCTTCAGTTACTCGTCCTCCCGGAGAGTTTTTAGTGACCAACGGGCCTGTGCCCGAAGGATGGTGTTCCGAGGTTGACCACTTCCGGAGTAAGAAACTTCAAAATTAATAAGGTCATGGCAATCGAATTTTTTCCTGCCTCAGACAATCCGGAAAAGGGTACCAATGCCCGAATGTCGTGTCTATGAGCCGTTGGCTACTTTTCAGTTTTCAAGGCTCGGCTAGAGTGCGGGCTTAGGTTCCCTACCCTTTCGTACGGGAGCTGGCTGAATCCCATGGTCTGCAGCCAACCAACTCGGCTCGACGCAGATCGCCATAAATGCCTTCTGGTGTTGTGTAGGGTGTTCGGGATAGAGCCGAAGATCTCAATCTTTCTTCAATATTATAAGATAATGTCGAGCCCCGAAATTGTTTCTATTACTTGGGGCAAAAGGAAACCCTTCACCGATCTTCAATCTCCTTTGTAACTTACCTTCGAGCGGATAAGGATGACACGGAGAATTCATTCATATGGAGCCCGATGCATCATGAAATCTTCAGACCGTTCAAAAGTTGGCGATATTGTGGATTTGAAAAAGGTTGTTCACCTGTTGAAGCTAGAGGGCTGGAAAACTTCAATAATTTTCAAAATAAACTTCGACGTCTCGTCGATTGGTTAGAGATAAGCTCACCAAGCCATTTCCAGTCCCGATATACTAGAGGCTGATAACCCAGGGGGTCGTTTCCCACTTGGGATTGATTCAAGGGGACTCTAGGATAATTGGTATCAAGGAGAGTCCCCCAACCTCTCAACACCTGGCTCTGATCCAACATCTCCAAGGTGAAATCTTGCACGAGACTTTTATTCAAGGTTCAATTTCCTTCCTTGATTTTTGTTGTATTCGTTCTATATTAACTCTAATTGTCTAGTCCTTTTTGTAGAGATGGGTCCAGAGTTGATCTCCAAAATATCTTCAAGGAGGCCGAGAAGAAGGTCAAAGGTTCCAAGGCTGGCCCTTTGAAGCCTTTAGTTGTTGAATAGAAGAAGAGAAAGAGGGAGGACGATCCACGAGCCCGAACAAGTGACTCTCGAAGATCCCCACATCTCCGGACCGCAAGAGATTCCTTCTCAAGTGCGTTTGGAGGAAGCGGGCACCTCTTTCGAGGATTTTTACAAGGCATATGACGATGTCGGCCCTTTCCCAGACAAAAGGCAAGATTCGGGGGAAGTAAAAGGCAATTACGATTTCTGAAGAAGAAGCTCCTGCCGTTCTCCCCGCGGGCATCACCTTAGGTGAAAAAAGTTTAGTGTTTTTGGAATATCTTCGTGAACCTCTCCTGGATGTTTGGCGATGATCTGTTTCATGATGTGGCCCAAACACACTTATACCGTTTAGGTCCTGACTGAAGGGAGGCTCGAGAGAAGGCGCAACAGCAACGTGATGCCGAGCTTGCTCTGTACGGGGAGGATTTAATCCCCCGGGAGCCTAGGTGGCTCATTCATGAGGACTAAAACCTCATGGATGATGAAGATGCTAAAAAAATGTCCCCCGAACTATGGAAGGGGGTTACCACTTATTGAACCATGTCGTGCTACGAGCACTTTTACCCGGACCTAGACATGGCCACGTCTAGGCTTTAGTCCTTAGTGCCCAGGTAAACTCTTTTCCTTAGTAGTTTCTTTTGGTTCTATCTTTGGTTTCTAACCCTTTTTTCGGGTTTCTCTGCAAGTAATGGGTCTTAGTGGGTGGGTCTCTCGGACCATCCAGACTATGGACAATGCTCAGACCGAGGTTGAACAGAGGGCAACCAAGGCTCTTGCGATGGTGGAGAAGCTCGTACAAAGGGTTTTCCACTACGAGCAATTGCTTCGAGCATCTCGAAGCTCAAGCTCACCCATCTTGGCCTTTCTTGAACAGGGAGATCCGGAAGATTTAGGCCCTGCTGAAGCTGGTCAATTGGCCAAGGCGGAGGCCGCCTTTCTGGGCACTATAAAGGCCCACTGGAACACAGAACATGATCTTCAAAAGAAGACCAGTGAGCTCGAAGAAGAAAAGAAGAAGGTGGAGGTTAACTTCACCAACTTGAAGGAGCATTCCGAACAAGATATGAAGGCTCTTCAGGAGGCCAATTAGAATCTTCAAGGGGAGCTGCGAGAGTGGAAGAATGCCATCAAAGGGTCGGTGGAGATGGTAGTGGAGAAATTCGACCAAGGCTTCTGCTTGGCTCAAAGAAAAATTGTTAAGCGCAACCCTAATGTTGATCTTTTGGGCCTCGACAGTTCTTTTGAGCGCCCAATAGATGATTCATGGTACAAAGAAGAATTTATGAAAGCACCCGAGCCATTCCGCCTCAATGATTTTACGCTCTTGTTGGGTTCCAGGATCATAATCAATGCAGCGGAATTAACTAAAACCCAATAGGATCCATGTGAAATGGAGTAAGCTAGGGAATTAAAATTTGTACCTGATGATCAAGAGTCTCCATTGTTTCCTTAGTGAGAATCTACCCACTCTCTATTGGTATCCACGCGAAAAACAACAATAAAAACCTTTAATCATGACGTTGTGCTAGCAACGGAAGAACTCTCCAGGAGCAGAGGCTGGAGGCGCCATACACATGGAGGAAGGAGCAGACTTTTCTAATTTGTGACCTAGGTCTTCTGAAACTGAAGACCTATTTATAGATTTCTAATCCGAACAATTCAGGAATAGCACTCCAACTTTCCGTTAATTTTCACTAAATAGATTTCTCTAATCGTTGGCCATAATTAACAATCTTATTTATAATTATTAGTGAGCGTTACTAGCAACACATCGTTGCTACCCAAGTAATGTAGAAGTCGACGAAACGACGAAACCTCTTTGTCAATCACATACAACTAACCATCAATACCGTTATGTCCCTTTGTCACTATACTCAAGAAGAACCAAGGTACGGATAAAGATATCTCATCTCTATTCTTCTTTTGGCCATGAGAACAATCACCCGTAACTAGAGTGAAAAATCCTTTCTTAGTCCATAATAGTCCAACCCCGACGATATTATAACACGCCTAAAACCAATCTTTCCCACTTTCACGCAAGGCTAGACAAGGAATCAAAGCGAGTTGCTCACATACGTGTAGATTTGTATGACCTCAAGTCAAAGGACTACAGACACATGACTGACCATGAGAACAACTTATGATCACATTCGTTACTTATCCACATAGTGTTCTCATAATGTGGTTGATCCACCTATAAGTAAGCATTTACATCATACCATGTAAATCTTCCCTTATACTAGTATCGATCATGTTTATGGCAACTCATGTTCACTATAACACACGAATAGGGACATTTAGGAATATTTTCTATTCTAGGATTATCATATTATATTCGTTTTATTAATTAACGCACAAACATAAACAAACATAATAACCGCTCCACACACCCTAGATGATGCCTGAAAATCGGGCAATTGCACAAAACATAAATCCATAGTCGAGATACGATCATTGTTTTTCATTAAGCTCATCACTATCAGATAATTATCAACGAACCACAGACTTCTTTGTAACACCAGTTTAGCATGGTCCACATAATCAAATTCCATCAGAAAAACATTAGAGAAGCCTTTGTTCTTGCAGCCCGGGTACGAAATGTAACGCCACGTGGCCACAGGCTTTTCATGGCTGCCTCGAGGTGGTCCGCTCGAAGGGTTCTCGTTGAAAGGACCTTGGCATATATCGTAGGCAGCAATGCCGCACTTGGCAAGGCACCAAGCCGGAGCACAGTGCCTTCTCTCTTCTGAAAGTTGAAGGCTTGCCAAACCAGTTCCGAGGAAACCCATTGCACAAAATGAAAGCTCAAAAGACAAGACCTGTACCTACCTTAACGAGAAATGTCGCGAGCTGCAGCTAGAAGAGAGAAGCCGAATGAAGTGAGGACGGAGGCTGGGCGGCGTTAGAGCTTGAACGAACAACGAGCCACACACCGGTGCGATCCACTGCACAATGATGCCAGCAGCTCTGAAAACGGGAGAAGCTGCGGCATGCTCTCTTTGTGGTTTTTTAATTCATTTTTTTTACAGATTTCTTTACCTTAAAGTTTTAATCTCGTTGGTTCATTGTGCCATATTATAGTTAATAGCCGTCAGGCCAAATCAACCAGATACCAAAGCCCAGAAATGCCCAATAAGACCTAGCAAAAGGCCAAGTCAGTAACCCAGAATAAGGGCCCCATTAAAAACCAGAACAACCAACTACCCGAACGGCCTAAGGAGCATTCCCGGACCATATGTGTTAGGGGTCCCATTGACTCGTGTCCTTTGACACGCCGTCATTGTATGTTGAGAAATTACGATAATGCCGCTTATAAGGGATATAAATGCATTAATCATACACTCATTTCAAGGTAACTATTTTCTCTCATTCCTTTGGTGTTGTCACATCCATTTACCAATACACTCATACTAACTTGAGCATCGAAGTACCAAACAGAGGGCCCTCATCTATTTCCCTTGTTTGGTTCTTTAGCTCACTATTCATTTGCAGATCCCAATGGCGTCATCAACATCAGGACCAGATTACGACAACAATAGAGAACAGTGGCTGCAACCACCACAGCATCATCACCAAATAGTGCCGTTTGTGGGAACAACGGTGCCCACTGGATCTGGTTCCCCAAACGGAGCTGGAAGGTAACTCCCATTCCCACCCCTCTCTACCAGAAGGAAGAGATTCTACCAACGGCTTCACAGCCGATCCCAATTACCAAGACTTGTCTGAAGAGAACCACCTACGATGCGACCTCCCTGCAGCCCACTTCCAGCCTTTGCCAGAGCGATCACAGACAGACAGACCTGGATCTCACATTGGTCTATGTCGTACGCTATGTCCTCAAGGAAGAACGAAGGAGTAGCCACCAGTCAGGGCATTCAGGCACGTCGAAAGGATGATGCAGATCGCGACAACGATCACCAAGTGTGGAGGTCGCACATCAAAGAGCCCAATGGGAATCCTCCCTGGACCATCGAAGGTGCCAAAGGTCCAGGTCCCCAAGGCAGTATAGCAGGAGAGAACGGTCCCCAAGGCCAGAACGACTCGTCATCGGGGACGCAATGTTATGACCATAGAGTTATAGTAGTACTTATTAGATTAATTGTTTATAAATTTTAGTGCTAAGAAGATTTTAGAATAATTAAAAATATATTAGAATTTCAGTGAGCAGATAATATAGAATAGGACTAAGTTGGATTAATTAAAAAGAGTATGGCTGAATATGAAAATATGTGAGACTTGAGAAGTTAGGGCCTAATCAAACTAGAAAATAAAAGACAAGGACTAGAATTGGAGTTTTAGCCCAATACTTACCTTAGAAGGCCATCTGTTGTTTACGTGTCTTCATTCTCCGAAGAAAAAAAAAGTAGATATGCACACAAGTGATAAGTGCATAACTAAAAAAGAAAATAGACACACACAAAACTCAGACATGGGAGAAGAAAAAGAAGGGAGTGAAGAACAGAGGTCTTACCGATTCAGGATTTAAATACCTAGCCTTTGTGTAGCTGAAATTGGTTTCTTCCTTCGGTGTTCGGGGTTCAAAATTGAAGGACCAAGTAGTCAATTTTGTGGAGACTGAATTTGTTAATTCTGGGTTATTGTTATTTGATTACCGATTGTAATTTTAGTAATCAATGGTTGCATGTTAGTCTAGGGGCTGAACGGGTGAAGAAATTGGTATGGTGTTGAAGTTAGTTGATTTAGGAATTCCTGAGATTTTGTTACTGTTAGTTTAATTAGGAACTTCTAGGATTTTCATACGGCACTGTTAATTGTGGTTAGTTATTGTTTTCTTTAATTTATAGGTTAGGTTCAGTTGTCTTGCACATTAATTGAAGGGCTACTGCTCATTCTTAAATTAATTTACTTTGCTCAAATTTAGAGTTGGAGTAACCGTGTCTTCTTTATGGAATTGGGTTGATTGCTTTGTGTGATAAATTAGTGGCATATTTAACTATTACGTGTTCTGTATATGTTGTGATTTATGGGTCATTTAGCTAGGGCATTGGGAGTATTTACTCATCAAGTTGTAGCCATAGCTTTACTGATATGCCTGGAGCTCATACTGTACTGATGCTAAATTGATCCTACTGTTGATTTGTTCATTGATTTGTTTGTAACTTGGTTGCTTACTACATAGTGTTTATATGGATTGTTTGTGTGGATGCTTAGACTTATAGGTTCGTTATGTAAAATCTGCAATATTCATCTATCTTATTTTATGGTTGTAACATTTTCTTCCCATCCACTCCCCTCTATGTAAAAGAGGTTTCTATAATGTAATTATATTGTAAAAATTCTGGAGTTTCTAGTGAAGAAAAGGGAGGACTTGAAAATTGAAGGGAAGACAGTCTAGACACAAAATAGGGACCAAAAGGAGAAAGCTCAGAAGACTTTTTCTTTTATGTTTTATATGTCTCATTGGCTTGAGGCATTTAAGATGGGCTATAATCATGGTACGGTATATTACAAGCGATGCTAGTATGCATGAGTAGGTTGAATGTATGTCTTACATGTTAACCAACAGGAGAAATGATGAGACTAAAAAATTAAATCTAAAACAAAATCCGTCGATCAATATCAAGCCTATAGTCTTCCACTCACGCATTCGTCAAGCACTCGATCATTGCGTGGTAGGTTTCACCACAGCGAGGTGCCCATTTTTATCTTATGAAGGCGAATGAGCGATGATGGGTCAAGCTTGACCATAAGACCAATATGATTGGTAATATCGAGACAGGTAAAGTGGGAGTTAAGTATGGTAGGTTTCGCCACAAATGAGGTGTCAACTTTAACTTCACTTGATATTCCATAAGTTGCATAGAGATGCAATTGGCTTGTTAACCTACCTAAGTTAACCGTTACTCAAGAACTAGCCACAATAGTGTTGACTTGAATAGAGAACTTATGGATCTTGAAGAAAATAGTGGGAGTAATTTTAATAAAATTCCTTATTTAAATTTTGGATGAATACATGTTCTAACCTAAGTATGTTTACATGTTGTAGATAACCATGACGTAAAACACTTCAAAAATATCGTTGCAATCTGTCATTGAAAAGGGAAAGCCCGATGAGAGTAATTTCCACTCCTGGTACCACAAGTTGAGAACCGTTCTCACACAAGAAGGGAAATTGTATGTCCTTGAGAAGCCTTTGCATAAGAGGCCAGCCGTCAGTGCTCCGTAAGAGGAGCGGGATGCTTAAAAGAAGCATCGAGTAGATGCCAGTGATGTAGCAGAACTGATGCTTTCCTCAATGCACCTTGTTATACTAGTGTTACATGACAAGAGGGATGCATTTGACATACTAGAAAGTGAAAAATCCCAGGAGATGTTTGCAACAACCAACGCATTGCTTTTGTGTGATTTGATGCAGAGGGAGACCAAGTTGTTCCTCACGTAATGGAAATGATTGGATATATTGAGGAACTGGAGAAGCTTGGGTCACCACTGCCACACGACTTGGCAACTAATTTCATCCTAGCTGCTCTCCCAGAGAGACATAATGACTTCGCCCACAATTTCATTAGGATGGATGTTGATACTCCACTCTTAGTTATGCTCTTAATGATACAAACTTTTGAGGATGACTTTGAGAAGAGTATGATTGAGGATGCCAAGATACAAAAGGGGAAGGGTAAAAGAAGTGTTACCCGTGGGATTACCCCTGCACTGAAGCATATTGGCGCTGTGACCAAGAAAGAGCAGTAATGCTTCCATTACGGGAAACTGGGACATTTGAGGTGCAACTGCAAGCTTTGGCTGGAAGAAAAGAATAAGAAGGTTGTGGAACCTTCGACTTTAGGTATCTTCGTCATTGAGACTTATGTGTCCACTTCTACATCTTGGGTTTTAGATTCTGGATGTGGTTCTCATATTTGTTCAAATATGCAGGAACTAAAGAGAAGTAGGATGCTAGCGAAGGACGATGTTGATCTACGAGTTGACAATGGAGTAAAAGTTGCGGTTGTTGATGGGTGATTTACATGTGTATGAATTAAGCACAATATCAAGTAATAAAACCCATTCAACCTCAAGTGCAAGGTGTGCAATTTTCGTAGGGTGAGTGGGGTCGAACCCAAGAGATTGTAGAGCAATTTATGAAGTTTATTTAAATGCAATATTTTTGGTGTTTTTGGATTTAGATGACAAGTGATAAGATAGATGATAAATCTAAATTAACTAAGTCTACTTCTATCGCTAATGTAAATAAAACTAGGATGCAATGCAACAAACAATTATGAAAAATAAATGTTCCTTATGGTTGATTAGAGTTGAGGCTACTAGATGTAGTGTTTGGTTGTGATATATGACAAGTTGGAGGAGTTTGATAATTAACAAGTTCTAACCTCCTAAGTTAGAACCATCCATTCTATAAAAGACCAAGTAGAATCTCTTCACTTGCATCAACTATGGAGGCATTAAGTTTAGCCAAATGATGTCTCCTAATACCCTAGATTATCTTCTCAAATAATCCTAGAGTATCTAACCAATTTTCTTTGGTTAATTCAACAAAATGCTCTCTCAAACATTTCATCAAACACTTGGTGGGCATAGTATATTAGTTGGCCTTTTACTCTACATCTACCTTCTTTAAGTCCAAGAAAATGCTACTAATCATGCATAATCAACAACCAAACAACTATAATTCATCTAGCAACACAATAATATGCTAACCAACCCTAGGGATGATGAACTAATCAATATTTAAGCTATTCACGAACTCACAATAACTATGAACAAAAATGAAAGTAGAAGTTAAAGAAGAAGGAAGAAGCTAGAAAATGGTCTTCAAGTCTTTAATCCTTCATAAACATCCCCAAATTCATAGATAATAAAGAGGGAGGAGAAAAGAGAGCTCAAGAACCCTAGATGGGTTCAAGAGGAAGTATAAAAGTGAAGAGTTGTGGAGAGATGTGGAAAAATGTCATTTAAAGTCTTTTTCGCGAAAAAAAAACAAGTGGACCATTGTTCAAAATTGCGTCAAGGCAACCGCTTGACCTAAGGGTTTGGTCCTCCTGACTCTCACCCGACCACATGTCATGGTGAAATCTGGGTTCAGGCGATCGCCTGACTTTTGGCGTTAGGTAGCCTGACCCTCGCCTGGCCTCATAGAATCCGTAGTAGAATTTTCCTTGTCCGGGCGATCGCCCAACCTTTCGACAAGGGGTCGCCTGAGTGCCGCCTGACCCCTTTTTTCCATTTTCCTTGAACTTTTACAGGATGAGTGAAATGGTCATCGACTTCATTTCCTATTGCCTTTTTGTCCCAAAAGGGTCATTTTGCACTAGGGGTGAGTAACGAATCGAGCCGAGCGCCGAGCCTCACGAGCCTCGAGCTCGAGCCGGTTTTGAGGCTCGAATAATATACGAGCCGAGCTCGAGCCCGAAACGTTCGGCTCGTAAGGTTCGCGAGCCTTAACGAGCTCGCGAGCCTAACGAGCCTTACCGGCTCACGAGCCTAACGAGCTCGCGAGCTCGTTTGGGGCCGAATCGAGCCTAGCCGAGCTCGCGAGCCTAACGAGCTCGAGCTTGCGAGCTCGTTTGGGGCCGAATCGAGCCTAGCCGAGCTCGCGAGCCTAACGAGCTCGAGCTTGCGAGCTCGTTTAGGGCCGAATCGAGCCTAGCCGAGCTCGCGAGCCTAACGAGCTCGAGCTTCACGAACCTTCGAGCCGAGCTCGAGCCTGTCTCGAGCTGAGCTCGAGCCCGAATTTCACGAGCTCGAGCTCGAACCTGCTAGGCTCGGGCTCGGCTCGCTCGAACTCACCCTTATTTTGCACCCCTTTTGCATCCATAATGGATTACCTGCAAAAAACACTTGCGGCCACACTAAGTACTAGCATAATAATCAATAAAGCACGTGAAATGAGGGTAAATATATACCGATAATGCACAATTATCAGCTGTTGCTGTAGGATCGTATTTCATAACATTACTTTCAGGACTTATTTTGGAACTTGAGAACTGTTATTATGTTCCTGCCATATCTAGAAATAAGATTTCTATCTCTTGTTTGGACAAGAAAGGATTCTCATTTATGATAAAAGCCAATTATTGTTCATTTTATTTGAATGAGATTTACTATGGCAGTGCGAGACTAGATAATGGTTTATATGTTCTAAATTTTGAAAGTCCAGTCTTGAATATTGATACCAAAAGGATCAAGCATAGTGATTCTAACGATACATACCTTTGGCACTGTCGCTTGGGCCATATAAACAAGAAACGCATATCCAAGCACCACCGTAGTGGACATTTGGACTCATTTGATGATGAATTGTATGAGACATGTGAGGCTTGTTTACTTGGCAAGATGACAAAAATGCCTTTCACCAGAAAAGGAGAAAGGGCAATTAAGCTGCTTGAACTCATACATAGTGATGTATGTGGACCAGTGAGCACTCAAGCTTGAGGAGGGTACCGACACTTCATCACATGTACCAATGATTACAGTAGATTTGGTTTTGTGTACCTTATGACACACAAGTCTGAATCCTTTGAAAGGTTCAAAGAATTCAAAAAATGAAGTAGAGAATCAACTTGGCAAGAGGATTAAGAAACTTCTATCTGATCGAGGTGGTGAATACCTCGCCCAGGAATTCCTTAATTATCTTATGGAATGTGGAAGTGTGTCACAGCTCACTCCTCCAGGAACACCACAGATGAATGGTGTGTTGAAAAGGAGGAATCGAACTCTGTTAGACGTGGTTCGATCGATGATGACTCATGTTGATCTTCCAGTCTCTTTTTGGGGCTATGCTCTACAAACGACAACGTTCACACTTAACCGAGTTCCTTCGAAGATGGTTAAAATGACACCATATGAGCTATGGAATGGGAAACGTCCCTACTTGTCGTTTATGAGAGTTTGGGGCTGTGAAGCTTATGTAAAGAAGATGTTCTCGGATAAGCTTGACGCCAGATCTCATAAGTGCTATTTTGTCGGATATCCTAAAGAAAGTAAAGGATATTACTTCTATGATCCCATAGTCGAGAATATGTTTGTAGCATGAACAGACACTTTCCTAAAGAGAGTTCATCTCCAAAGGAGTCAGTGGGAGAAAAATAGAACTAGAAGAAAGTCGAGGACAAGAGAATGAACTTGAACTTGAGGAGCGAGAACAGGAACCACAAGAAGTTCTGGTTAGGGAACATGTTCAATTAACACATGAATTACGTAGAAGTTGTGAGATTCATAATGAACTAGAGAGATATGGATTTCTCATGACTAATTCTGATGATGTGGTACTCATAGATGATGAGCCGACGTCCTACCAAGAGGCTATGTCTAGTCCGAATTCTGAGAAGTGGCTAGAGGCTATGAGATCTGATATGGATTCCATGTTAGAGAACCAAGTGTAGAACTTGGTGGTTGCACTTATAGGGGTAAAACCCATAGTGTGTAAATGGGTCTTCCAGAAGAAGACTGACATGGATGGTAAGGTAGTTACCTATATAGGGCGACTGGTTGCAAAAAGGTTATAAACAAATTCATATTATAGACTATGATGAAACTTTTTCACCAGTTGCCAAGCTCAAATCAATCATAATTCTTTCGGCCATAGCCATATACCATGACTATGAGTTCTGGCAAATGGATGTCAAGGCGGCTTTCCTAAATGGAAACCTCGTCGAGGACATATACATGACACAACCGGAAGGTTTTGTCGATCCTCAAAATCCTCATATGGTATGCAAGCTGCAAAGATCCATTTATGCATTAAGGCAGGCTTCGAGAAGCTAGAATCTACGCTTTTATGAGGCAATGAAAAGGTTTGGTTTTCTCAAAAGTGAAGATGAGCCATGTGTTTACAAGAAGGTTAATGGGAGCGCAATTGTCATGCTATTATTGTATGTAGATGACATACTACTAAAAGGGAATGACATCCCCACATTGAAGTCGGTAAAGACTTGGTTGGGACGATGCTTCTCAATGAAGGACTTAGGGGAAGCATCATATGTTTTAGGCATAAAGATCTATAGAGATAGATCGAGGAGGATGTTTGGCCTTAGTCAAAGTACATACATAGACAAGGTCTTAAAGAAGTTTAAGATGGAGGAGTCTAAAATGGGATACTTGCCTATGACTCATGGCATCCATCTCTCCAAGAAACAGTGTCGTAGGACACATGAGGAGAAAGAACGGATCAATAGGATACCATATGCCTCGGGAATTGGTTCCATTATGTTTGCCATGATTTGCAATCAGCCGGATGTCCGCATTGAGCTTAGCGAGCCGGTACGGTCGAACCCGAGTGAGCAACACTGGTGGCCGTGAAGAACATACTCAAGTATTTGAAAAGAACTAGAGACATGTTCTTGGTCTACGAGAGGCGATGATGAGCTTTGTGTAAGGGTTACACAGATACAAGTTTCCAAACCAACATTGATGATTTTAGATCGCAATCAAGATATGTGTTTTGCTTAAATGGCGGTCTTGTGAGTTAGAAGAGCTCAAGCGATCAACAGAGCCCACTCTACAACCGAAGCTGAGTACATAGCCGCCGGATGCTGCGAAGGAGGTTGTTTGGACCAAGAAGTTTGTTACGTAACCCGTGGTGGTTCCCGGTGCGGTGAGCTGATTCGACTCTATTGTGTTGAACAATGCCTTTGATGAATTTAGTTTAAATGTTCTATGTCCAAAACCAACTCACACATAAATTGGCTTTTGGGCACAACTCCTACAGACTGCCACTTGCACTAAAGCCTACCTTCCACAAGTTTCATACCTATGGATCTAGAGTGGCCCTCATGCTTTTGTTGCGTTAGGGGTTTTGTAAGCGGATCTGCCACATTGCTATCCGTGTCTTTTGTATGCTTACGTTACCTCGCTAGACTATCTCATGGATGAGGTGATATCGTGGAAGAATGTGTTTGGATCTCTGATGAGACCGAGGTTCCTTTGCTTGCACGATTGCTCCGTTGTTGTCGAGTTTGAGTTTGCAGGTTCTTCCCTGAGGCTACGTGTATCAATGGATATCAAGGAAACCCTACACATGGTTTTAAATGTGGAAACGGATGGAGATGAGCGTTTTTACTTCATGGCCTATGAGAAACTAGCTGACTTTTACTTTATCTGTGGTATGGTGAACCATGTTGCACGTGACTGCTTATCTCTGCGGCTTCTAGCAGAGGGAAACCCTAATTTGGGGATTGGATGAGGTACTGTGGACGGCGTAGTGGTGCAGTTGGGGTGCGACGTGGCTTCCCAATCCGAGGGGCTGAGTCGGCTACGGCCATTCCACCTGAGTCGAGGGTTGAAGAGGTTGTGGAGGACTCATGAATTGGGGGCGAACTGGTTCATCAGGAGATTTCATCTGCTTTGGTAACGGCTCCAATACCGGCTAGTCCGTCGGTTGGAGATGAATATGTTCTTGCCATGCCTATTGAGAATCTACCTCAAGCAATACCAAGCGGTAGATTGTCTATGGCAGAATGGATGGGTAGTCACCAAGGTGGGAGCTGATAAAAAATTGTGCACAAGGGTTAGGTGTGGAGTCGGTTATCCGGGCCAAAAAGAAGCCGCGTTTTTCTCCATTGTAGTGGAGGCGGTTGAGCAGAACCTGCTCCTGTTGGGGGATTCCCAACAGGCAGCCAACCCTTGATTGCCTACATGAATCGTTTTTTGGATGTGAGGGCCATCCTTTTTGGTAGTGTCTTATTTGTTTTAACTTTATGGACCCTCTTGTACTTTGTTATTTTTCGCATTCTAGTTGTTTGTGTCCAGTGTGGTAGTTTGGTCGTTGTCTTGGAACTGGGTTGGTTAGCTTATCTCCTACTAGTGCACTGTTGTGGTGCACCGATACTATTTTTCTGTTTCAGAGCTAGCACAGGTGTCAGGACCTGACTTCGTCTTTATTTTCTATCAAACACCGCGTACAATGCCCTTGAGCCTTTAGGCAGTTGTGGAAGTATGTCTGGTTGGTCCTTGTTGTGTTGGGTAACTTTTGTCTACTGTTTTTTCAGCAGATTTCAGGTCTAGGAGTACCATTTACAGGTATTTAGTTGTTTTTTCTTCCTGCATGCCTTATTTTGTAATAACTCCTCATTAATAAAATAAATCATCTTTCCTTCGAAAAAAAATTGAATTCTTGTTTTCAAAGTTAAAGTGAAATATGTGAGAGAGTTAATCATATTATCAAAGCTTTAGCCCAAAAATTAGTATCAAATCAAAAACTTTTATGTCAAACAAACATTTCCAATTGTGAGAATCCTCATGAGTTGACCCTTTTAAGTAGAAGCAACCCTCTTGGAGTAGTGTCACCATCAAGTGTCATTCAATGGCTCGTCTTAGGCTTTGGTGGGGGGGGGCGTCGATTGAACAATGGCCCTATCCTTTTCATGGGCTCTAGCCAATACTGTATTTTCGACAACGGTTTTTATAAGTACTTGTTACGTTTTGAAAAATCTATTAATAATATTTTTTTGAGTTTACATGTTAGTAATTTGATCTTAATCATTAAAAAAATTATCTGAAGCGTTACAGTTAATTGATACTCGTATAACTATTTCTCAAACAGGGCCATATAATGAGTTTAATAAGAGTACACCTTTAAAGGGATAAAGAAATCCTACCAAGCTACAATCAAGTATTATTATGTATGTTTGACAATAATCTTTTAAAAAGTAATTTTTTTTTGTTCATGAAGAGTCCCCTTGTAACAATCCCATCAATGAGATTCATGTGTTGAGAATGAGAAGGGACGAGTTGTATATCTTGATTTTATTTGTATCTAAATCCTCGTTCGCATTATTATAAAATACATTACATAATGGTGGAAAATCAACTTTTCACTGCCGATGAATTGCATATATAATCTAATTAGCCTCTAGCTATTATATGAGGTTAAGCCCACAAACAAATATTCTAAAATCTATGCTTTAGGTTAATAGGTACCGCCATACATTGGAAAAACCATAAAATCTATCTGTTTCATAAACCTTGCATTAATTTTTTGATACTGATACATACCCCAAAAATAAATCTATAAATTAAATGTCGAAAAAATGAATGATGGATATATGACAGATGTTTCCGGTACCGACCCTTGAAAAAGGCGAACAAGGCTCTTGCCTAGGGCCCCAATTTTAAGGAGCCCTCAATTTTATATTTTAAGGTTGCATTATTACCTAAATATAGGTTATGTAAGCATATATATATATATATATATATATATATATATATATATATATATATATATATATATTCAGTTCTTATATTGTAAATAACACAAAAAACAAGACATATCTCACTTAGTAATTAACCCAAACTAAGACTCATAAAGTGAAAATATTTTTAAGAAAAGTGAATCACTTTTAAAGAAATATATACTTCGTCTAGTCTTGAAAAATTGCACAAAATTCTTGTTTAAGTTAGATTTATACTTAATTGATTTAGTTCCTAACCTTCATATTTTTAATATTTCGATCATTAAGTTTTATATTACACAATATATTACCCCCCTTACCCTTTGTACAAGGTAGGTCCGTCATTGATTATGTAAATAATCACTCTGTTCCTGAAAATTAGTGAGTTTCTTTTTTGATGTTGTAGGAGAATCAACTTTTTACTATAAACAAATTATTAAAAAAATTGGAAAAAAATGTATTTAGAAACTATACATATTAATCTATAATTTACATCTAAAATATTTTTAACTTTACGCCCCAATTCTTTTCACTTCAAGCCCCCAAAATCTCAGAGCCAGTCCTGGCTGTTTCAAATAGTAGGAAACATGTCTGGAATACTCTGAAAAATAACTAAATTAAGAATACCTTTGGACAAGAACATAAATGTGTACATATATGTATATATGCACACACATACCATAAAACTAATTTGGTTAGTGTTTAAAAAAATGTAGTTTTACATCTGTAAGCTCTTTGAGCTTTCTTCCTTAAATCCTTATTTCCTCATTCATAGTTTCCTCTTTATTATAATTTTATTGCCTTTTCAAACAAAAAGTAGAAGCTTGCAAGGGTTGTTATTTTGATCTGCAGGTGGACCAATGAACAATGCTGTATCCACTTCTGAACTTGGACTGTTTCCTTCATGACATGAATTAATGCTATGATGATGATCTCTTCCTTGTTGGGGATCCTTTTTATGCCACTCTCCAGCCCCACACTGCATATTAAACCCAAATTCTATTACTCTCTATTCTAAAGATGAAAAAAGTACTGTTGATGAATAGTTAAAAAGTACTGGCTCAGTCAATGAAAAATACTTCATCTATTTCTCCTTTCCTTTCTTTTGTTCGTACAGGGTATGTTATTTTATGTTTTTGTTTTTTGAAAGATTGTTACTCTCTCCATTATGTAAAGATTGTTATGTTTGAGTTTGATGTTTCAAGTTATAGTATATGATTAAAAATTTTAATAAGATAAATAATTCAAAAAATTATATCTAGAAAATTTAGATATCAAGTTTTGAACAGCATATGAATAATTTAACTTTACATGTCTAAAAATTTATAAAATTAAATCATAAATTAAATATTGAAATAATGAAAACAAAAGCTACAATTTATGGGATAGAGAGAGTACTTTTTAAAATTGATGTGAAATTTGTAATAGAAAATTATTGGAGTAGAATTGATTTGCCAGATTATGAAAAAAATTAACAAACTAACACAATTTATTAAGGGCCTAAGTCCCTGATTTGACTTTTAAATTTTTTGTACGTATTGGTCATTGCAGTTTTTCATCGCTAATGTATCACCTTATTTTATTATTTGAGCACGGATGGATTGCTTTATGCATTTATATAAATTGAATTGTAGATGAATAGTGACACATTAAAATGATAGTTTATAATTGTATACAATTTTATGTGTTGGCTAATTGTAACGCTATAAAAGTTACTATGGATAAATCGTATCCGTCTAATGATAGTTTTAGTCATCTCATTCCAATTTCTTAAAGCTTTATTTATTTTTGTTTCAAATTGTTGTAAGGACTAACTATTACTCCCTCCGTCCTAAAAAAATATACATTTGTTTTTACTATTTCATAGTATTTAATCTATCATTTTTTTCATGAGTGTTTAGTCATTTTAAGTTCAATGATTCTTATCCATATCATAATTTAAAGTATAAATTTTCTAAATATATTGTTTCATGTTTTTTCAACTATTTATCATAGCAAATATTTAAGTCAAATACTGAACCTTGAAACATAAAAATCAAATGTATACATTAATTGAGGACGAAGGGGGTAATAATAAGGCCTAACACTACGTAGAGAAACCGGCTTACTGCGGTCTCCGCCGCAGTAAATGCCGCAGTAAATTTGATTTATTGCGATATTTACTGCGGAAGAGACCGCAGTAAGCCGCAGTAAATCGGTTTACTGCGGCCTCCGCCGCAGTAAATCCTTAGCTTCTCTACGTAGTGTAAGTTGAATTTTGGAGAATGCTATGGGCAGTCACTTTGGATACTCTCTTGGACACTCTCCCATTAAAAATTTGTCATATAATCATTTTTGTAGGTCTACTTGATTTGGGGTCCACCAAAATGAATACATGTCAGATTTTTAATGAAAGAGTGTCCAAGAGAGTATCCAAAGTGACTACCATAGCATTCTTCTTGAATTTTTTCCATATAGTCGTTATGTGCTTTCTCATTTTCTTCATGAAGTTATATATCACTATGTATAATCGTTAACTCTCTCCTGTTCACTTTATTTGCAGCATACAATATTCACGAATTAATTTAAGATTTTCTATCTTCTGTATTTTACATCTGAATTAAAGAAAGATTGATACGAATTATAATTGAAAGCATGTAGATTCTATTATATTTTTTAAAAAAAATTTAACACATACATTTAAAAAAAAATCAAACTATGATCCAAAAGTCAAGCATATTAAAGAAATTGAAATGGGGGAGTAAAACTTTATACAATTACTGAAAATTACTTTGGATGAACAATATCACCCAATACTAATAGGTTTGTGTCAGCTCTTCTTGATTTTATACATTTTCTTTTTGAGTTGTTGAAACGACTAAATCTCTTATTAACTTTTATTTATTACCTTTTTCGCATTGGTCCTTTAAGTTTTAAAATAATCGGTATTTGTTAAAAATTTCAGCCAAAACTAAATTGGTTTTTCATATGAAATAATTGTTTACTTTCAAATTTATTTTAAGAAATTATACCACTATTCATGACTGTTTTCTATTTGATTTTACAATCTTAATGAATTATTATAGAGTATTGCAATTCATATCCGCTGCGAAGCGCTGACGATTAAAACCTTGTTTGTTCTATAGATTGTCACAACTAGAGACAAATGGGCAATCTTGTATATTTGAAGGAATGACTTGTAAAAAGTTAAAAACTTAAAGGACTTTTGATTGCAAACAAGTCAAATAAAATAAAAATTAACACTATTCATAGTGTCATATTATCATTTCAATGAATAGTATTGATGGTCACTAGGCCCAATCAACTAAAAAAGGCCTAACCAATAGCCCAATCCAAGGGCCCCATTAAAAATCCAAATAATAATAGCTAAAACCCGTACGAAACAGTGACATTCCCGGACCTAATAAGAACTAACACGAACATACCACAAGGATATTCCCGGACAACGCTCTCGAAGGTATTGAAACACGTGTCCACTAACCCTATATTGAAAAATTACGATTTTGCCACTATGATAGTGGACTATATAAGACATTTATGGCGGGAGTTAAAGTATCTCTTTTTTCAACCACTTTCATTCAAAAGAACAAAAACAAGATATCCTCAACCCCCATCCTCGAATTCCGTGTTAAACGCATATTGCACAAATTTGCATGACATCTAGTAACGTCAACACCCGTCAACTTCGCAGACACGTGGCGGCAGCCCAAACGGATCCGCCACCAAATGGCGCCGTCTGTGGGAACCGTGATGGCCCAAATACCCAAGTTCCTTCAGCGGGGCTTGAGGACCATTCACGGCACCACCCATCCATGCCGGAAGGAGGTGGCTCGACTGACGGCCGAACAGCCGATCCCAGCTATCAGAGCTCTTCTGAAGACATAACTCATGGAGCGACTTCCTTACGGCCAACTTCCATCCTCCGTCGGAGCGATAGTCGACAACTAGATCCGGATTTGGTTCAGGCAGTGCGGGTTGTGCTCCGAGAAGAACGTAGCAACCCTAGCAATCAACCTAAACGATCTCGGAGGCCGCGAAACGAACAACGTTCGCAACAGACCAACACCATGGACCGACAGAGCCGACAGAGGTCCAGGTCCCCCAGAGATAGTCGGAGAGTGCGATCCCCAAGACCCGAGAGATTGAAAATTGGGGACCCCCGGGATTAAGTTATACGGCAAATGCTTCACCGCCTGGAGCAGGTTGAGAGAAATTCGAGCAGGCCAGAAACCAAGTATGATGCGGTTTCGGACGATGGACCGTTTACCAGACGAATTCGAGATAGCCAGATGCCTCGAACGTTCAATTTGCCCCACCCACTGGAGACCTACAGTGGTACGGGAGACCCGGATGCTTTCATACGAAAGTACAAAAGAGCAATAGAGCTGAAGGGTGCCAACGAAGCAGCCCTATGCAAGTGTTTCGAAGTCGCGCTGGGAGGTCCAGCCTATGCTTGGTACAAGTCTCTCATCCCAGAATGTATAAACACGTTCGGGGACCTGGCTAGAAAGTTCACCACCCACTTCATTGGGTGCAAAAGATCGACCAAGAGGGCTATACAGATGTTTGACATCAAGCATAGACCGAATGAGGGCATTCGGGAATTCGTTGAGCGGTTCAACAGGGAAGCGGTACACGCATCGGATCTGACGGATAACATCCGGATTATGGCGTTTACGAAGGCGCTCCTCCCGAACTCCCGGTTGGCGTATGAGTTATCTCGAAAGAACCTCACCAATGTTGAAGAAATATATGGTATTATTGAGGAACACATGATTGCCCATGAATTGTTGTCCCAGAGGGAGGGGAAGTAGGAACCCAGAGACAACCGAGAGCAGAGGAGGGATAACCCGAAGCCTACCGTCATCCGGCACCCAGGAAACTGGGGGGCCAGAAGCCCTTGGAAAGAAGCCCAAATTTTACACCGCTCAACTCTACCCGAACCAGCATCCTTGCTGCCCTACAAAGGCAGGGAAGCAGGACCATCAGTTGGCCTAGGGCCATGCCGGAGGAAACAAAACGCAATACCTCCAAGTACTGCCAGTTCCACAGGGATATCAGACATGATACAGAGTAATGTTACCAGTTGAAGAGGTACATTGAGCACCTCATCAAGAAGGGTTCCCTAAGGGAGTACTTGAAGATGCCTTCAGAAGAGGGAACTTCCCGAGGAAAAGGGAAGGTTCAAGGGGACGCCCCGGGTCGAGAAAAGAACAAAGGGAGGAAGTCGCCTCCTCGGGCGACCGAAGTGTTGAATACCATAACCACCACCACTACCCTCGGGTCAAATGCGAGGAAAAGGAAGGCGAGGGAAGTAGCTTCTCTAAGCTACGGGGATCCAAGCTCCAGGATCAAATGAGCGGACGGAACAGAGGTACGCTTCTCGCATTATGACCCACTCATCATCACTCTTCGGATAGGAACCATCGATGTCAGAAGGGTCCTTTGCGATGACGGCTCAAATGCTGATGTGCTATTCGCCGAAACATACAAAGGGCTGAAGTTAAAAGCAAGCAGGCTAACTCCGGTCAGAACTGCCACATATGGTGTTGGTCCGTACGAGCTGCCAGTACTCGGGTGCATTGAGCTCCCCTCCTTGTTCATAGGAACCAGGCCCGAAGTGCAATCTCGGTATACAACAATAATGGTCAAATGGCTGAAGTACCTCACGATCACTTTTGAGACCGATGAAGGCGATGCCTCAATTTATGTGAGCCAGAGGGAGGCCAAGGACGTCATGACTTTGGCTCAAAAGGGCCCGTGGCCAAAATGCTCGAAGGAGGATGAAGAAGATATAACGGCGACCGAAGAAGTAGTTCTAGAAGGAGACCGAACTACCAGAATTGCCAAAGGCATGCCTGAGGATAATAAGGAAAAACTTGTAAATCTCCTTCAAATGAATAAAGATCTTTTCGCCTACTCTCCAAGTGATATGCCCGGGATCGACCCGAAAGTAATCCAATACAGTCTGCACGTCGACCCGTAAGGCAGAAGAAGAGAAACAATGCACCATTCAAAAGAGTTTTCATCAAAGAACAAATCTCGAAGCTTCTCGACGCGGGGGTCATAAGAGAAGTATCTTACCCCGAATGGTTGAGCAATCCCGTAGTAGCATCTCGGGAAGACAGTGACAAACTACGCATGTGCATTTATTTCACTAATGTGAATGACGCTTGTCCGAAGGATTCGTATCCCACACCCACGGTCGATAGACTCGTGGATTCCATTGCCGGTCATGCACGACTTAGCTTCCTCGATGCCTACAGTGGATACCAACAGATCCGGATGTATCCAGTGGATGAAGAGAAGACTTCCTTCATAAGTGACTCCGGTACACATTGCTACATCAGGATGCCTTTTGGGCTAAAAAATGCCGGAGCAACTTACCAGAGGTTGATGGATAAAGTCTTCTCCAGCCAGATAGGAAGGATTCTCGAAGTTTACATCAACGACATCATCGTAAAAAGCAAAGAGGAGGATGACCTAATCCGAGATATCGAAGAAGTGTTAGGTCAGCTCTGGAAGTACGGACTTCGATAGAACCCGGACAAGTGTGTTTTCGGAGTAACTGCTGGAAAATTTCTTGGGTTCATGGTGTCCGAACGTGGCATTGATGCAAACCCGACCAAAATCAAAGCTCTACTGAATTCTAAGACACATTTGTCCATCAAAGACGTACACATTTGTCCACCAAAATCAAGGAAGGTGCGGAACCCGGACGAATAGGAGTGAAGAAAGGGGAGAAAAAATCAAAGGAAGAAAATGCAGCTGAACGTTCGAAGTTCGAATGGAATCCCGATTGTCAGAAGGCTATGGAGGAAATCAAAGCTTATCTTTTGGAGATGCCTACCCAATGGTAACCAACCGAGGATAGGCCCCTGATTGTGTATCTTGCGGTAGGAGAGAAAGTCGTAAGTTCGGTCCTTGTCCAGGAAAACGACCAAGGAAAGCAATGGCCGGTTTACTACGTGTGTAAGTCTTTACATGGGGCCAAACTTAACTATCGATGATCCAGAAGTTAGTCTACACCTTGGTCCTCTCAGCCCGGAGGTTAAAACCCTATTTCCTTGGATTCTCCATAGTGGTCCAAACTAATGTCCTGGTGAAGGATATCCTGAAGCGTGTGGATCATTCCGGAAGATTTTTGAAATGGTGTATCGAGCTAAGTGAATACGAAGTACGGTACAAACCAAGAAGGGAAATCAAGGCACAAGCTTTGGTAGATTTTATTGCCAAGTTACCACAGGGACCGAAGGCGAACTGACAGAAGTCGAAGATATCCATGTATGGACACTTTATCTAGACGGTGCTTCGGGAGTAGAAAGACAAGGAGCGGGATTAGTGCTCGAATGGCCCAAAGGCATGAAAGCTACCCGATCAATCAAATTTACCTTCCCAGTGACAAATAACGTGGCCGAATACGATGCCCTAATTGTCGAATTAAAGTTAGCTCAGAAAGCGGAGATTCGGTCTCTACGGACATGCAGTGACTCGAATCTCCTCGTTCAGCAAATGAACGAGGAGTACGAAGTCAAAGAACCCAGCCTTAAGAAGTACGCCGACATTGCCAAGAAATTGGCCACGCAGTTCGAAAGAATAAGCATCGAGAAGATTCCACGGGCACTTAATCACTTAATTCAGAAGCTGACATGCTCTCCAAGTCCGCATCCTACGATGAAGAAAGGGTGAACCATTGCATCAATTACCTCCGAGTGTTTAGCGTTACTTCAGGATGGAGAGCTCCTTATTGGAAATATATCGCTGAAGGAATACTCTCGGAGGACCAGATCGCAGCAGTGCAAGTAAGAAGGAAATCAAGCAAGTTCGTGGTAATAGGGAGTCATCTATACCGGAAGGGTTTTTCTTCGCCTCTCCAGAAATGCATCGGCGGGGAACAAAGAAAAACTAACTAAAGGAACAATTACAGATGTCCCGGAGGACCTTACAAAAGAACAAAGAAAAACTAAGGAAAACTGAATTCACTAGGATGAACGGGCTCCGGGGCTTTCAAGAATTCTTCCTCGCACCAAGAGGGATCTACCGGCCGCTCGTTATTGCTATCCAGCCCGGAGAGGTCTGCATGCGGGTTCCACTCAATGATCTGTCTCCGGGCAAGACAGAATCTTTGGTCGAATTTCTCGACAGCCAAATTAACCGCCTCCCTTGCGGCTTCCTCCCAGGCCTCCTTTTCCTCCCGGATCGTATTTGCCTCTTCCCTGATTGACTTGACCTCTTCCCGGAGGTCCTTGATATCTTGCTCTGAGTGGTTCTTGAGATTTTCAAGATTGACCTCAAGGTCTCTCTTTTCCTTCTCAAGAGCTTCCACCTTCATCCGGAGCTCCTCCTCAGAATCCCTCTGAGCGGCTACAGTGCTCAAAAAAGCAGGTTTGCACATCCTCCGGGAGGGTTAAAGCTGAAGAGCATGACGTCTAGGAAGCCCGAAGAAGTTTCTCGTAGTGGGAAACTCTTTGGATAAGTTTCGCCATTACGGCTCAAATTTGGTAGACCGTTGTTCGGCACTACTCCGAGCTTCGTTCATCTTTTGGACGACCTGAGAATCCCACCCAATAAGGCAAGTTGTCTGCAGTAAGTAAAACGTGGGGGTTGTTAGGGTAGAAACAAACTAATGAGAAGATACAAACGAAAATGAAAAGGTGAGTTGACTTGGGCGCTCATGACGTGCATCCGAGCCATGGTTATGACAAGGTCCGGGAACTGGTGCTCAAGGCAATCCATGGTCTGGGCAATTGATATCCCTTTCCAGATCTCCAGGGCCATCTCCTTGGCATCCTCATCATCCACGAGATTTTGGTCCTCATGGATGAGCCACTTCAGCTCCCGGGGGATCAGATCTGATCCGTACTGGGCAAGCTCAGCATCCCGCTCTTGCCAAGCCTTTTCCTAGGCCTCCTTCCAGCCTGAATCTATACAGCAGAAATTCGTCCGGGTGACTTCATGAATAGGATCATCTCCAAACATCCGGGAAAGGTTACCAAAGATGTTCCATAAAAACTTATTCTCTAAGGTTAAGTGTTGATTACCTAGATTGAAGTCTGAGGGCAAAACTCCCGGAGCCTGTTCTTCTGCAACTGGCGTGGCCTTGTATTTTCCCAGGAGACGCCTCCTCTTGTCCGGAGAAGGACCTATCCGATTGTAGACATCGAACAGATCCTCAAATGTTGTGTCCGTCTCTTCCAGACGAACAGGAGAGCGGACTTCAGAAGGACCAGAAGCAGCAACCTCCGGGGCAACTAGAGTATCCCTCTTCCTCTTCTTCGGCTCCACCGCTGGAGGTTGAGAGGGACCAGCCTTGGAGGACTCCTTGGTAGGCTTGACCTTCTTAACACCTTTAACCAGGTCTTGGATATTAATCTTCGGGGCCATTTCTGTAAAGGAAGACACAATTAGTTAATACAAAAAAGAATGCAAATGAGTCGAGGAAAGAATATGAACCTTCCACAAAGGCCATGTGCGGGATTTCGCCCCGCAGACGCTGAACCAAAGCCAATTCTTGGGGGGAGGGGGAACTTTCCCTGATTCCAAGTGCCCCCAGGTCACCTTGAATAATCTCTAAGTGAGATAAAACTCCTTGGGTGATGAGGATCTAGTTGATCGGGACAGGGAATGGTTCGGGATGCTCATCCCCGAACCAATCGACCAACTGCCGCAACTTGCTCCGGAAGGTTTTGTAGTTCTCCCGAGCACCTTCCAACTCCAACAAGCGGGAAGGGTCCTTCACGTCCACAAGCTCTCCAACCTTCTGGACAGTTTAGAGGTTTCATGATGCTTCGGGCTTCATAAAGAAGAACTCCTCATGCCACCCTTTCCTGCTCGAAGGCAGATCCCAGATGAGGTTGAACTTCTTTGAGGGGTTCCCCCTAGCCCCGAAGTAATAGAAGCAGTTCCTTGGCTTCGGCACGATTTTGTAAAATTGTAGAAAAGTGGAAATTTTTGGATCCACCCCGAACACCACACACAACACGAGAAACGCGTTTATATGGCAAAAGGTATTCCGGCTTAGTTGGTTGATGGCCAAACCATGAGATTCTGCTAATTCCTGAACAAAATGGTGCGGGGAACTGAAGCCCGCACTCCAGTTGACACCTAAAAATGACTAGGCAACCAACACCCGGTTCGTATACACGACACTCAGGCGTTGGTACGAAGAAGTCGTGTTTCCAACGCTTTACGAGTATGAGAGTGGCCTTGCTCCGAAAGTGCTCGACTTCTGACCACCACTCTTCATGTACGGGGCCACTTGTTTCTAAAAGATTCCCCGAAGGACGAACAAAGGAAGGAATTGGAAAACGAGGGGCCATTTGTATACCTCGAGAGATAGGACAGAGAAAGCGATGACGAATGGGCGACCTAAGGGTTACCGGTGAGACACTAGCAGCTGCGTCAATAACGGAGTGATATCGGCAGTAGAACTTCTCAACGGCGGTAGAACTTCTCAACGGCGGTAGAACTTCTCAACGGCGGAAGCTCCCTCTTGATTACCGGAAGTAACTGTCGCCTGGCTGAGAAACGGTGCTAAGTATTCTTTTGGGGCAACTTTTTCAACGCTCCTCCACTTCTGAAAAAAGCTAATCGCCTCCTTGAGTGATGGATTGTCCGTCGTGAAAATAAGGAACAACTAAAGAGAGGGTTTGAGAGCAAAGAAAGCGAAGAAGCTAGAATGATGTGAATGAAAATTCAGAAACTATTCCTTATTTAAGAAACTCCGGGAAGGCAAACCGTCACAAAACGAGACATATCCACCGTTAATCAAAAAGTAGCAGTTACTGCATGAATCGTGATGGGACTGCCTGTTAACTGCTTCAAAAGTCCCGGACCATTACAGTTTGAGAATTCGAAATGAGGATGCAAGAATCCTCAAGTCAAAAAGTCTCGGACCATTGCGGTCCGAGAATTCAAAAGGAGGATGCAAGAATCCTCAAGTCAAATTTTCCGGACCATTGCGGTCCGAGAATTTAAAAGGAGGATGCAAGAATCCTCAATTCAAAAGTCCCGGACCATTGCGGTCGGAGAATTCAAAAGGACAATGCAAGAATCCTTGATTCTAATGTCCCGGACCATTGCGGTTCGAGAACTCAAAAGGAGGATGCAAGAATCCTCAAATCAAATTTCCCGGACCATTGTAGTCCGAGAATTCAAAAGGAGGATGCAAGAATCCTCAAGTCAAATTTCCCGACCATTGCGGTCCGAGAATTCAAAAGGAGGATGCAAGAATCCTAAATTCAAAAGTCTCAGACCATTGCGGTCCGAGAATTCAAAAGGAGGATGCAAGAATCCTCAAGTCAAATTTCCCGGACCATTGCGGTCTGAGAATTCAAAAGGAGGATGCAAGAATCCTCAATTCAAAAGTGTCGGACCAGTGCGATCCGAGAATTCAAAAGGAGGATGCTAGAATCCTCAAGTCAAAAGGTCCCGGACCATTGTGGTCTGAGAATTCAAAAAGGAGGATGCAAGAATCCTCGATTCCAATGTCCCGGACCATTGCGATCCGAGAATTCAAAAGGGGGATGCGCAACAGGCCACACGTCTTGGACCTTGACAATCCAGGAAAGTAAACGAAGCGACTGTACACTTATAAAAATTCGGACTCCTTGTAGCCGGCCAAATTACTAAGGGGGGACTTGATGGCCGCTAGACCCAATCAACCAAAAAAGGCCTAGCAAAAGGCCCAACCGGTAGCCTAATCCAAGGGCCCCATTAAAATATCAAATAATAATAGCTAAAACCCGTACGGAAAAATGACATTCCCGGACCTAATAAGAACTAACCCGAACATACCACAAGGATATTCCCGGACAACGCTCCCGAAGGTATTGAAACACGTGTCCAATAACCCTATATTGAAATATAACGATTTTGCCACTATAGCAGTGAACTATATAAGACATTTATGGCGGGAGTTAAAGGATCTCTCTTTTTCAACCATTTTCATTCAAAAGAACAAAAACAGGATATATTCAACCCCCATCCTCGAATTCCGAGTTAGAGCATCTCCAACAGCTTCTCCATTTTATTGGAATACTCATTTTTGGAGAATTTTGAGGCTTTTTTTTGTCCAACAGCTTCCCCATCGCATTCTCCAAAATGAGGAAGAAGGGGAAAAAATGGAGAGCATTCTCCAAATTTTGGAGAGCCTCCCCAAATTAACTTTTTTCAAACATCTCTCCCCTCTCATCTCTTTTGGCTATTTGTTATTGGTTTAAACATATTTTCTCTCTTCTCTCTCTAATCACTTCAAATAATTTATTAATTATTAATAAAAATATATAATATTTTATTATTGTAATAAATGTATGATTCTCTAAAATGGGGGAGCTGTTGGAGTTATAGCAAAAATAATTTGGAGAATGTGGACTTTGCTTCTCCATTTTGGGGAAATTTTTGGGGAAGCTGTTGGAGATGCTCTTAAACGCATATGGCACAAATTCCCATGACATCTAGTAACGTCAACACCCGTCAAATTCGCAGACACGTGGCGGCAGCCCAAACGGATCCGCCACAAGTATATAGTTCCAATTCTAACATGTTACTTAATCATCCCATAAAAATTGGTTTAATTTACTATTTTCATTTTTTCTGTTATTCTTATCTTATATTCATATTTTACTTTTTTGCCTCAAATCTTCTCCATACTTTAATCTCTATATATCAAGCTAAACATATCAATTAGTATGGGACGAAGGGGTATATATATAATTAACTAAAACTACCTTTTCCAATGTTACATATATAGCTAGGTTGTTTTCATCAATATTTCAAAATCAACAATTTAATCCTAGTTTTTCTCCCAAACATCGCATCCATTTTCCAAAAATACGAACATATCTTCACATGTTTTTTTATAAACATACCCATGATATTTTCTTAAAATAGGTTCTAACTTCTGAATGAATGTTTCCATGTCGATCCCTAAATACGACCAGTTCCTATAATGTATAAATTTTTTTTATAATAACTTGTTCAGTAAAAGCTTACCTTCTCAAATAGTCTTGCATTTTCAGCTGCTAGTGCTCTTTCCTGAGTTATTGATTATAAATTTAGAATGACAGAACATAATATAAAAAGTCAGAAACTATATACCACCACCTATTATATAATATAGAAGTAGCAGCAGCAGTTCCATCTTTGATATTAATATATATATATATATATATATATATATATATATATATATATATATATATATATGAGAGCACTCACCTTTTCTTTTAGCTGCTGGACTTGGTCCTTGAAAACCTGATTCTGAAATAGAAACATACAAAAAAAAAAGAAAGAATTGAGCTGGTGTGCTGCATTTGTTGAATTATGGAATTGAGCTGTTGTGGGTTAATTATAGGCCTTGGAGATAAAGTGTTAAGGATCAAGGATTTTAGTGAGGATATTAGGGTGATCTTCTTTGGTATGTTTGATGACATTTGGGTTTGCACTTTGTTGAGACTTGTTATTTCCTTTAATTATGAAACATAATTTGTTGGGTCATGTAGCTGGTGTTTTGGGCTGTAACTTAATTAGGGAGAATTAAAGATTCCCAGAAGCTCTATGGTTATTTTTGTACTCTTCTTACTTTTCTAATAAAATATATTGCTGCTCAAATAATATAATAATAATGATAATAATAATAATAATAATAATAATAATAATAATTGCCAACCTTTCTTGTTCTTATATTGCCAAGACTCCTCTCTAATTGCCTTTCCATTTGTTGTAGCTCTGTAATGTTGCATGATGTCAAACCTTCTCCCAAAAGTTTTCTGCATAAACCCATTAATTCAACAAAGTGTCAGCAGAACTGCAAATAATTCACACACACATATATAGCTCAAGTACAACATGAACCGCCTCTAATATAACCTTTTGGATGCTTCAAGATCCTCAATCTTCTTTACCATATTGGCTACTTCATGCCTAAGATGCTGCCGATTATCAGACAAAATAGAATCAGCACAGAAAACATGCATTAATCATATTATATTATATATATATATATATATATATATAAAGTATGAGCAAATTCAAACTCCTTAAAAATAGACTATTCATTCAATGCCATGTGGCACCAACAACTCCTACTTGTGGAAATGCTTTCAACTAACCAATAGAAATTTAATGAACTCATAAATAATGCATTAAAAAAATACAAATAAAAACTACTCCATATGACTGATCTTTCTCCAACATTTTCAATTCAAGAATATGATTAAATCTACATATATTTATAATAATTGTTGCTATTTTTTATATTTACTATATTTATTTTTCTTTTCAGAATTGTGATATAAACAATAAATATGAACAGATGATTTTATTGGCAGCTTTTCAAAAAATTTAAAATAAACAATAAAAATAAACAAATGATTTTATTTGTACTTTTTCAAAAAAAAAATTATTACTTGGCTCAGATCTACAAAGATCGATCTCTTATGTACCAAAAAACCAGGAACAAGTGATTTGAGAAACTAGATTTTTTTTAGTTCAATAAGACAGTAAGCATTAAGAACTACACATATACTCTCTCCTTCTGCAAAAATATTGTATAATTTGTTTTGACAGTTTGACTGTATTTAATATATATTTTTTTCATGAATGTTTAGACATTGAAAAATAAACAAATCATATGTGTATCATAAGTTGATATCTAAATGTTCTAAATATATTTTTTTCTGAATTTTTTCTATGTTTATCTTTGTTAAAGTTTGAGTCAAACATTGAATTTTGAAATAATAAAATCAAATGATACAATTTTTGGTGGACGAAGGGAGTGTAAAAAACAAAGTCAACTTTTTTTTAATCACTAGTAAAGGCATGTCTAAGTTAAAAAAAAATTTAAAAGATCACAGTTAGTTGGATCTATAGTAAAAGTATCATATAATGTAGGGGAAAATGAAGTTTAGGGTACTAATATAAATTTGATTAAAAATTACTAATTTGACCAGCTATGTTTTACTTCAATAAGGGCGATTTTAAGTATATAAATCCCTGAACTGTTCGAGTTGCAACTTGCCCTATATATAGTTTTGTTCTCCATTATATTGTCCATGCTCGAAAAAAAGTGTATGTTTGACAATGATTTTTTCAAATAATTGTTGTGTTTTTCATCCAAATCTAGAATTCTTTCATGGAAATTGTCGGCTTTTCGTCAAGAACATGGACCGAGTTCGAGGAGGGAGGAAAGTATCTTAGTGTTTGAGAAGATGGTTTGTGGAAGGTAAGGCTGGTCTGAGGAGGCAGCTAGGATGGGATGCCAGTGGAGGGAGATGAGGTGCCAGATGGAGTTGGGTCTTAGGGTCTACGTGAGGTGGTGCCTTGAGTCAACATGACAATGATTTGGGCATGTAGAAGAGTGAACCCAATGTGGACGGGCGATAGTGGAAGGGTTCTACAATGGCAGGGCCGGCCCTAAGGGTAGGCCCATAGTGCAACCGTCCAGGGTCCATCACTTAGGGGGGCCCAAACCCATATATATATATATATATATGTTATACATATACATTAATAATAATAAAATAAAAAAAAGAAGTTAGAAAGCGTGAAAATTGAAACGGTAAAATGTGTGGAATATTGGAGAATGGAGAGCAGGAGAAGCGAATAGTCAGTGAGTCTAGGTAATTAAAAAATTCATTAATTCAAGGGCCCCACATCAAATTGAAAGAGATTTTACAGATTCATAAAAAAAAGACATTTTACGAACAAGGCAAGTTGAAAAAGCTGTTCAACATACAATCTTGCATTCTTGCTCAAGTTCTCAATTTTCATCAAACAAGGTTGAAGTAGTGGTAATTCATTAATTCAAGGGCCAAAGCTTGAAGCAAAATGGCAAATACTCGATTTTTCTATCAGGTGCTATTGTTCTTTTTTTAAAAAAAAAATTGCTTGATCTTTTTGTTTATCTTTGTATACTATTACACAAAAAACATTTGTCTGGATGTGAAAAAAGAAAAAGGAAAAAATGAGAAGAAGATTTGAGAAAATCACAACAAGGAGCTCTTGAGAAATTTGTTTTAAGAGCGGAAAATTCTAGTGACAATTTGATTACTAATGAAAATTTGCATGATGATGTCAATGAGAATATGAATTTGAATAAAGATGTGAATGACAATGAATTCTTGCATAATGATGTCAATGAGAATGATGAAATCAATAATGTAAATGAGCCTATTGATGTGCAAGATGTGCCCAACAATGAAAAATTTGGCATTCATGAAGATGAAACAATTTCATCTTTAGATTTTTTTGATCCTAAGAATTGGGAGAATCTTGATAATAAGTCAAGAGATATTATAGTAGAAAAGGGGCCTATTAGAGAATTGAATCTTGATTTTCCCTTGGATGATAATAATAGGCATTTTTCTTACTCCTATTTTTCTCAAAAATTGAGTAATGGTGCGATTAGTGATAGAAAGTGGTTAATCTATTCCAAAAGTGTTGACAAAGTGTTTTATTTTTGCTACAAATTGTTCAAATCTGCTAGTAATCGAAGTTTGTTAGCAAATGAGGGTTTACGTGATTGGAAGCATATTAGCGAGAGGCTCACAAAACACGAAAATAGTAATATAAATACTTGGAATGAACTCAGAGAAAGGTTGGATAAAAA